>JBBDGP010003204.1:245000-731680 GCA_037952835.1 Lithobates septentrionalis | reverse complement strand
CTACTGACACCGTCCACTGCTCTACTGACACCATCCACTGCTCTACTGACACCATCCACTGCCCTACTGACACCGTCCACTGCCCTACTGACACCGTCCACTGCCCTACTGACACCGTCCACTGCCCTACTGACACCGTCCACTGCCCTACTGACACCGTCCACTGCCCTACTGACACCGTCCACTGCCCTACTGACACCGTCCACTGCCCTACTGACACCGTCCACTGCCCTACTGACACCGTCCACTGCCCTTCTGACACCGTCCACTGCCCTACTGACACCTTCCACTGCTCTACTGACACCGTCCACTGCTCTACTGACACCGTCCACTGCCCTACTGACACCGTCCACTGCCCTACTGACACCGTCCACTGCCCTACTGACACCGTCCACTGCCCTACTGACACCGTCCACTGCCCTACTGACACCTTCCACTGCTCTACTGACACCTTCCACTGCTCTACTGACACCGTCCACTGCCCTACTGACACCGTCCACTGCCTTTCTGACACCGTCCACTGCCCTACTGACGCCTTCCACTGCTCTACTGACGCCGTCCACTGCTCTACTGACACCGTCCACTGCCCTACTGACACCGTCCACTGCCCTACTGACACCGTCCACTGCCCTACTGACACCGTCCACTGCCCTACTGACACCGTCCACTGCCCTACTGACACCGTCCACTGCCCTACTGACACCTTCCACTGCTCTACTGACACCGTCCACTGCCCTACTGACACCGTCCACTGCCCTACTGACACCGTCCACTGCTCTACAGACACCGTCCACTGCTCTACTGACACCGTCCACTGCTCTACTGATACCGTCCACTGCCCTACTGACACCGTCCACTGCCCTACTGACACCGTCCACTGCCCTACTGACACCGTCCACTGCTCTACAGACACCGTCCACTGCTCTACAGACACCGTCCACTGCTCTACTGACACCGTCCACTGCCCTACTGACACCGTCCACTGCCCTACTGACACCGTCCACTGCCCTACTGACACCGTCCACTGCCCTACTGACACCGTCCACTGCCCTACAGACACCGTCCACTGCTCTACTGACACCGTCCACTGCTCTACTGACACCGTCCACTGCTCTACTGACACCGTCCACTGCCCTACTGACACCATCCACTGCCCTACTGACACCATCCACTGCCCTACTGACACCTTCCACTGCCCTACTGACACCTTCCACTGCCCTACTGACACCTTCCACTGCTCTACTGACACCTTCCACTGCCCTACTGACACCTTCCACTGCCCTACTGACACCATCCACTGCCTTCCTGACACCATCCACTGCCTTCCTGACACCATCCACTGCCCTACTGACACCATCCACTGCCCTACTGACACCATCCACTCTACTGACACCATCCACTGCCCTACTGACACCATCAACTGCCATACTGACACCTTCCACTGCTCTACTGACACCGTCCACTGCTCTACTGACACCGTCCACTGCTCTACTGACACCGTCCACTGCTCTACTGACACCGTCCACTGCTCTACTGACACCGTCCACTGCTCTACTGACACCGTCCACTGCTCTACTGATACCGTCCACTGCTCTACTGACACCTTCCACTGCCCTACTGACACCGTCCACTGTCCTACTGACACCGTCCACTGCCTTCCTGACACCGTCCACTGCCCTACTGACACCGTCCACTGCCCTACTGACACCATCCATCTACTGACACCATCCACTCTACTGACACCATCCACTGCCCTACTGACACCTTCCACTGCCCTACTGACACCATCCACTGCCCTACTGACACCATCCACTGCCATACTGACATCATCAACTGCTCTACTGACACCATCCACTGCCCTACTGGCTGACAGTGTCCGCTTTTAAGGTAGGCTATTTTCATATTTTAACGGACATTTCTTTTATTAATCGAATCATATTTTATGGGTACACTAATGCTTTTGTTTTATTTAACCATGCCCCTTTAAGTCCCCCCCCACTGATGCAATTGGGCCACAGCCACTTTTCACTGTAGCACACCTCATTACTACTCTCTTTGGGTAACCCAAGGTATTTTACAATCATATAGCATGTACTACAAAAAAATTGCCGTGCGCCGCAAAAGTGTTCGGGTTTGGCTTGAAGAAAAGGTGGCAACCCTACTCCTGTCCCCCCTGCAGCCTCTGACCTCCTGTCCCCCCCTGCAGCCTCTGACATCCTGCCCCCCCTGCAGCCTCTGACCTCCTGCCCCCCTGCAGCCTCTGACCTCCTGCCCCCCCTGCAGCCTCTGACCTCCTGCCCCCCCTGCAGCCTCTGACCTCCTGCCCCCCCCCTGCAGCCTCTGACCTCCTATCCCCCCTGCAGTCTCTGACCTCCTGTCATCCCCCCTCCGCAGCCTCTGACCTCCTGTCACCCCCCTGCAGCCTCTGACCTCCTGTCCCCCCCTGCAGCCTCTGACCTCCTGTCCCCCCTGCAGCCTCTGACCTCCTGTCCCCCCCTGCAGCCTCTGACCTCCTGTCCCCCCCTGCAGCCTTTGACCTCCTGTCCCCCCCTGCAGCCTTTGACCTCCTGTCCCCCCCTGCAGCCTCTGACCTCCTGTCCCCCCTGCAGCCTCTGACCTCCTGTCCCCCCCCTGCAGCCTTTGACCTCCTGTCCCCCCCTGCAGCCTTTGACCTCCTGCCCCCCCTGCAGCCTCTGACCTCCTGTCCCCCCCTGCAGCCTCTGACCTCCTGTCATCCCCCCCGCAGCCTCTGACCTCCTGTCACCCCCCCTGCAGCCTCTGACCTCCTATCCCCCCTGCAGTCTCTGACCTTCTGTCATCCCCCCTCCGCAGCCTCTGACCTCCTGTCACCCCCCTGCAGCCTCTGACCTCCTGTCACCCACCTGCAGCCTCTGACCTCCTGCCCCCCTGCAGCCTCTGACCTCCTGCCCCCCTGCAGCCTCTGACCTCCTGCCCCCCCTGCAGCCTCTGACCTCCTGCCCCCCCTGCAGCCTCTGACCTCCTGTCCCCCCCTGCAGCCTCTGACCTCCTGTCCCCCCCTGCAGCCTCTGACCTCCTGCCCCCCCCTGCAGCCTCTGACCTCCTGCCCCCCTGCAGCCTCTGACCTCCTGTCCCCCCCTGCAGCCTCTGACCTTCTGTCCCCCCCCTGCAGTCTCTGACCTCCTGTCATCCCCCCCGCAGCCTCTGACCTCCTGTCACCCCCCTGCAGCCTCTGACCTCCTATCCCCCCTGCAGTCTCTGACCTCCTGTCATCCCCCCGCAGCCTCAGACCTCCTGTCACCCCCCTGCAGCCTCTGACCTCCTGTCCCCCCTGCAGCCTCTGACCTTCTGTCCCCCCCCTGCAGCCTCTGACCTCCTGTCACCCCCCCCCGCAGCCTCTGACCTCCTATCCCCCCTGCAGTCTCTGACCTCCTGTCATCCCCCCTCCGCAGCCTCTGACCTCATGTCACCCCCCTGCAGCCTCTGACCTCCTGCCCCCCCTGTAGCCTCTGACCTCCTGCCCCCCCTGCAGCCTCTGAACTCCTGCCCCCCCCCTGCAGCCTCTGACCTCCTGCCCCCCCCCCTGCAGCCTCTGACCTCCTGTCCCCCCTGCAGCCTCTGACCTCCTGTCCCCCCCTGCAGCCTCTGACCTCCTGCCCCCCCTGCAGCCTCTGAGCTCCTGCCCCCCCTGCAGCCTCTGAGCTCCTGCCCCCCCTGCAGCCTCTGACCTCCTGCCCCCCCTGCAGCCTCTGACCTCCTGTCCCCCCCTGCAGCCTCTGACCTCCTGTCATCCCCCCCGCAGCCTCTGACCTCCTGTCACCCCCCCTGCAGCCTCTGACATCCTATCCCCCCTGCAGTCTCTGACCTTCTGTCATCCCCCCTCCGCAGCCTCTGACCTCCTGTCACCCCCCTGCAGCCTCTGACCTCCTGTCACCCACCTGCAGCCTCTGACCTCCTGCCCCCCTGCAGCTTCTGACCTCCTGCCCCCCCTGCAGCCTCTGACCTCCTGCCCCCCCTGCAGCCTCTGACCTCCTGCCCCCCCTGCAGCCTCTGACCTCCTGTCCCCCCCTGCAGCCTCTGACCTCCTGTCCCCCCCTGCAGCCTCTGACCTCCTGCCCCCCCTGCAGCCTCTGACCTCCTGCCCCCCTGCAGCCTCTGACCTCCTGTCCCCCCCTGCAGCCTCTGACCTTCTGTCCCCCCCCTGCAGTCTCTGACCTCCTGTCATCCCCCCCGCAGCCTCTGACCTCCTGTCACCCCCCTGCAGCCTCTGACCTCCTATCCCCCCTGAAGTCTCTGACCTCCTGCACCCCCTGCAGCCTCTGACCTCCTGCCCCCCCCTGCAGCCTCTGACCTCCTGTCCCCCCTGCAGCCTCTGACCTTCTGTCCCCCCCCTGCAGCCTCTGACCTCCTGTCACCCCCCCCCGCAGCCTCTGACCTCCTATCCCCCCTGCAGTCTCTGACCTCCTGTCATCCCCCCTCCGCAGCCTCTGACCTCATGTCACCCCCCTGCAGCCTCTGACCTCCTGCCCCCCCTGCAGCCTCTGACCTCCTGCCCCCCCTGCAGCCTCTGAACTCCTGCCCCCCCTGCAGCCTCTGACCTCCTGCCCCCCCCCCTGCAGCCTCTGACCTCCTGCCCCCCCTGCAACCTCTGACCTCCTGTCCCCCCCTGCAGCCTCTGACCTCCTGTCCCCCCCTGCAGCCTCTGACCTCCTGCCCCCCCTGCAGCCTCTGAGCTCCTGCCCCCCCTGCAGCCTCTGAGCTCCTGCCCCCCCTGCAGCCTCTGACCTCCTGTTCCCCCCCTGCAGCCTCTGACCTCCTGTCCCCCCCGTGCAGACTCTGACCTCCTGCCCCCCCTGCAGCCTCTGACCTCCTGTCACCCACCTGCAGCCTCTGACCTCCTGTCACCCACCTGCAGCCTCTGACCTCCTGCCCCCCCTGCAGCCTCTGACCTCCTGCCCCCCCCCTGCAGCCTCTGACCTCCTGTTCCCCCCCTGCAGCCTCTGACCTCCTGTCCCCCCCCTGCAGCCTCTGACCTCCTGTCCCCCCCCGTGCAGACTCTGACCTCCTGCCCCCCCTGCAGCCTCTGACCTCCTGCCCCCCTTGCAGCCTCTGACCTCCTGTCACCCCCCTGCAGCCTCTGACCTCCTGTCACCCACCTGCAGCCTCTTACCTCCTGCCCCCCCTGCAGCCTCTGACCTCCTGCCCACCCTGCAGCCTCTGACCTCCTGCCCCCCCCTGCAGCCTCTGACCTCCTGTCCCCCCCTGCAGCCTTTGACCTCCTGCCCCCCCTGCAGCCTCTGACCTCCTGCACCCCCCTGCAGCCTCTGACCTCCTGCCCCCCCCCTGCAGCCTCTGACCTCCTGTCCCCCCTGCAGCCTCTGACCTCCTGTCCCCCCTGCAGCCTCTGACATCCTGCCCCCCTGCAGCCTCTGACCTCCTGCCCCCCCTGCAGCCTCTGACCTCCTGCCCCCCCTGCAGCCTCTGACCTCCTGCCCCCCCCCTGCAGCCTCTGACCTCCTATCCCCCCTGCAGTCTCTGACCTCCTGTCATCCCCCCTCCTGCAGCCTCTGACCTCCTGTCACCCCCCTGCAGCCTCTGACCTCCTGTCCCCCCTGCAGCCTCTGACCTCCTGTCCCCCCCTGCAGCCTTTGACCTCCTGTCCCCCCCTGCAGCCTTTGACCTCCTGTCCCCCCCTGCAGCCTCTGAACTCCTGTCATCCCCCCGCAGCCTCTGACCTCCTGTCATCCCCCCCGCAGCCTCTGACCTCCTGTCACCCCCCCGCAGCCTCTGACCTCCTGTCATCCCCCCCGCAGCCTCTGACCTCCTGTCATCCCCCCGCAGCCTCTGACCTCCTGTCATCCCCCCGCAGCCTCTGACCTCCTGTCATCCCCCCCGCAGCCTCTGACCTCCTGTCATCCCCCCTGCAGCCTCTGACCTCCTGCCCCCCCCCCGCAGCCTCTGACCTCCTGCCCCCCCTGCATCCTCTGACCTCCTGACCCCCCTGCAGCCTCTGAACTCCTGTCATCCCCCCGCAGCCTCTGACCTCCTGTCATCCCCCCCGCAGCCTCTGACCTCCTGTCATCCCCCCGCAGCCTCTGACCTCCTGTCATCCCCCCGCAGCCTCTGACCTCCTGTCATCCCCCCCGCAGCCTCTGACCTCCTGTCATCCCCCCTGCAGCCTCTGACCTCCTGCCCCCCCCCCGCAGCCTCTGACCTCCTGCCCCCCCTGCATCCTCTGACCTCCTGACCCCCCTGCAGCCTCTGACCTCCTGTCACCCCCCCCGCAGCCTCTGACCTCCTATCCCCCCTGCAGTCTCTGACCTCCTGTCATCCCCCCTCCGCAGCCTCTGACCTCATGTCACCCCCCTGCAGCCTCTGACCTCCTGCCCCCCCTGCAGCCTCTGACCTCCTGCCCCCCCTGCAGCCTCTGAACTCCTGCCCCCCCCTGCAGCCTCTGACCTCCTGCCCCCCCCCTGCAGCCTCTGACCTCCTGCCCCCCCTGCAACCTCTGACCTCCTGCCCACCCTGCAGCCTCTGACCTCCTGCCCCCCCCCTGCAGCCTCTGACCTCCTGTCCCCCCCTGCAGCCTCTGACCTCCTGTCCCCCCCTGCAGCCTCTGACCTCCTGCCCCCCCCCTGCAGCCTCTGACCTCCTGCCCCCCCTGCAGCCTCTGACCTCCTGCCCCCCCTGCAGCCTCTGACCTCCTGCACCCCCCTGCAGCCTCTGACCTCCTGCCCCCCCTGCAGCCTCTGACCTCCTGCCCCCCCCTGCAGCCTCTGACCTCCTGTCCCCCCTGCAGCCTCTGACCTCCTGTCCCCCCCTGCAGCCTCTGACATCCTGCCCCCCTGCAGCCTCTGACCTCCTGCCCCCCCTGCAGCCTCTGACCTCCTGCCCCCCCTGCAGCCTCTGACCTCCTGCCCCCCCCCCTGCAGCCTCTGACCTCCTATCCCCCCTGCAGTCTCTGACCTCCTGTCATCCCCCCTCCTGCAGCCTCTGACCTCCTGTCACCCCCCTGCAGCCTCTGACCTCCTGTCCCCCCTGCAGCCTCTGACCTCCTGTCCCCCTGCAGCCTCTGACCTCCTGTCCCCCCCTGCAGCCTTTGACCTCCTGTCCCCCCCTGCAGCCTTTGACCTCCTGTCCCCCCCTGCAGCCTCTGAACTCCTGTCATCCCCCCGCAGCCTCTGACCTCCTGTCATCCCCCCCGCAGCCTCTGACCTCCTGTCATCCCCCCCCCACAGCCTCTGACCTCCTGTCATCCCCCCGCAGCCTCTGACCTCCTGTCATCCCCCCCGCAGCCTCTGACCTCCTGTCATCCCCCCTGCAGCCTCTGACCTCCTGCCCCCCCCCCGCAGCCTCTGACCTCCTGCCCCCCCTGCATCCTCTGACCTCCTGTCCCCCCCTGCAACCTCTGACCTCCTGTCTCCCCCATCAGAGCCTTCCAAACGCTGGGCATCCTCCTGGAGCAGGGCCGGACTGGCCTACCGGGATACCGGGAAATCCCCCGGTGGGCCGGCAGCCTCTGACCTCCTGTCCCCCCTGCAGCCTCTGACCTCCTGTCCCCCCCTGCAGCCTCTGACCTCCTGCCCCCCCCTGCAGCCTCTGACCTCCTGCCCCCCCCTGCAGCCTCTGACCTCCTGCCCCCCCCTGCAGCCTCTGACCTCCTGCCCCCCCCTGCAGCCTCTGACCTCCTGCCCCCCCTGCAGCCTCTGACCTCCTGCCCCCCCTGCAGCCTCTGACCTCCTGTCCTCCCCGTGCAGCCTCTGACCTCCTGCCCCCCCCTGCAGCCTCTGACCTCCTGCCCCCCCCTGCAGCCTCTGACCTCCTGCCCCCCCCTGCAGCCTCTGACCTCCTGCCCCCCCTGCAGCCTCTGACCTCCTTCCCCCCCCTGCAGCCTCTGACCTCCTGTCCCCCCCCTGCAGCCTCTGACCTCCTGTCATCCCCCCCGCAGCCTCTGACCTCCTGTCACCCCCCTGCAGCCTGTGACCTCCTATCCCCCCTGCAGTCTCTGACCTCCTGTCATCCCCCCTCCGCAGCCTCTGACCTCCTGTCACCCCCCTGCAGCCTCTGACCTCCTGCCCCCCCCTGCAGCCTCTGACCTCCTGTCCCCCCCTGCAGCCTCTGACCTCCTGTCCCCCCCTGCAGCCTCTGACCTCCTGCCCCCCCTGCAGCCTCTGACCTCCTGCCCCCCCTGCAGCCTCTGACCTCCTGTCCCCCCCCCTGCAGCCTCTGACCTCCTGCCCCCCTGCAGCCTCTGACCTCCTGCCCCCCTGCAGCCTCTGACCTCCTGCCCCCCCTGCAGCCTCTGACCTCCTGCCCCCCCCCTGCAGCCTCTGACCTCCTGTCATCCCCCTCCTGCAGCCTCTGACCTCCTGTCACCCCCCTGCAGCCTCTGACCTCCTGTCACCCACCTGCAGCCTCTGACCTCCTGCCCCCCCTGCAGCCTCTGACCTCCTGCCCCCCCTGCAGCCTCTGACCTCCTGTCCTCCCCGTGCAGACTCTGACCTCCTGCCCCCCCTGCAGCCTCTGACCTCCTGCTCCCCCTGCAGCCTCTGACCTCCTGCTCCCCCTGCAGCCTCTGACCTCCTGCCCCCCCTGCAGCCTCTGACCTCCTGCCCCCCCTGCAGCCTCTGACCTCCTGCCCCCCCCTGCAGCCTCTGACCTCCTGTCCCCCCCCTGCAGCCTCTGACCTCCTGTCATCCCCCCGCAGCCTCTGACCTCCTGTCACCCCCCTGCAGCCTCTGACCTCCTATCCCCCCTACAGTCTCTGACCTCCTGTCATCCCCCTCCACAGCCTCTGACCTCCTGTCACCCCCCTGCAGCCTCTGACCTCCTGTCACCCACCTGCAGCCTCTGACCTCCTGCCCCCCCTGCAGCCTCTGACCTCCTGCCCCCCCTGCAGCCTCTGACTTCCTGCCCCCCCTGCAGCCTCTGACCTCCTGCCCCCCCCTGCAGCCTCTGACCTCCTGTCCCCCCCTGCAGCCTCTGACCTCCTGTCCCCCCCTGCAGCCTCTGACCTCCTGTCCCCCCCTGCAGCCTCTGACCTCCTGTCCCCCCTGCAGCCTCTGACCTCCTGCCCCCCCTGCAGCCTCTGACCTCCTGCCCCCCCTGCAGCCTCTGACCTCCTGCCCCCCCCTGCAGCCTCTGACCTCCTGTGCCCCCCTGCAGCCTCTGACCTTCTGTCCCCCCCCTGCAGCCTCTGACCTCCTGTCATCCCCCCCGCAGCCTCTGACCTCCTGCCCCCCCTGCAGCCTCTGACCTCCTGTCCCCCCTGCAGCCTCTGACCTCCTGCCCCCCCTGCAGCCTCTGACCTCCTGCAGCCTCTGACCTCCTGCCCCCCCCTGCAGCCTCTGACCTCCTGCCCCCCCTGCAGCCTCTGACCTCCTGTCCCCCCCTGCAGCCTCTGACCTCCTGCCCCCCTGCAGCCTCTGACCTCCTGTCCTCCCCGTGCAGACTCTGACCTCCTGCCCCCCCTGCAGCCTCTGACCTCCTGCCCCCCCTGCAGCCTCTGACCTCCTGCCCCCCCCCCCCCCCTGCAGCCTCTGACCTCCTGTCCCCCCTGCAGCCTCTGACCTCCTGTCCCCCCCTGCAGCCTCTGACATCCTGCCCCCCTGCAGCCTCTGACCTCCTGCCCCCCCCTGCAGCCTCTGACCTCCTGCCCCCCCTGCAGCCTCTGACCTCCTGCCCCCCCCCTGCAGTCTCTGACCTCCTGTCATCCCCCCTCCTGCAGCCTCTGACCTCCTGTCACCCCCCTGCAGCCTCTGACCTCCTGTCCCCCCTGCAGCCTCTGACCTCCTGTCCCCCCTGCAGCCTCTGACCTCCTGTCCCCCCCTGCAGCCTTTGACCTCCTGTCCCCCCCTGCAGCCTTTGACCTCCTGTCCCCCCCTGCAGCCTCTGAACTCCTGTCATCCCCCCGCAGCCTCTGACCTCCTGTCATCCCCCCCGCAGCCTCTGACCTCCTGTCATCCCCCCCCACAGCCTCTGACCTCCTGTCATCCCCCCGCAGCCTCTGACCTCCTGTCATCCCCCCGCAGCCTCTGACCTCCTGTCTTCCCCCCGCAGCCTCTGACCTCCTGTCATCCCCCCTGCAGCCTCTGACCTCCTGCCCCCCCCGCAGCCTCTGACCTCCTGCCCCCCCTGCAGCCTCTGACCTCCTGACCCCCCTGCAGCCTCTGACCTCCTGACCCCCCTGCAGCCTCTGACCTCCTGCCCCCCCCTGCAGCCTCTGACCTCCTGTCCCCCCCTAGAGCCTCTGACCTCCTGTCCCCCTCTGCAGCCTCTGACCTCCTGTCCCCCCTGCAGCCTCTGACCTCCTGCCCCCCCCTGCAGCCTAAGACCTCCTGTCCCCCCTGCAGCCTCTGACCTCCTGTCCCCCCCTGCAACCTCTGACCTCCTGTCTCCCCCATCAGAGCCTTCCAAATGCTGGGCATCCTCCTGGAGCAGGGCCGGACTGGCCTACCGGGATACCGGGAAATCCCCCGGTGGGCCGGCAGCCTCTGACCTCCTGTCCCCCCCTGCAGCCTCTGACCTCCTGTCCCCCCTGCAGCCTCTGACCTCCTGCCCCCCCCTGCAGCCTCTGACCTCCTGCCCCCCCTGCAGCCTCTGACCTCCTGCCCCCCCTGCAGCCTCTGACCTCCTGCCCCCCCCTGCAGCCTCTGACCTCCTGCCCCCCCTGCAGCCTCTGACCTCCTGCCCCCCCTGCAGCCTCTGACCTCCTGTCCTCCCCGTGCAGACTCTGACCTCCTGCCCCCCCTGCAGCCTCTGACCTCCTGCTCCCCCTGCAGCCTCTGACCTCCTGCCCCCCCCTGCAGCCTCTGACCTCCTGCCCCCCCTGCAGCCTCTGACCTCCTGCCCCCCCCTGCAGCCTCTGACCTCCTGTCCCCCCCCTGCAGCCTCTGACCTCCTGTCATCCCCCCCGCAGCCTCTGACCTCCTGTCACCCCCCTGCAGCCTCTGACCTCCTGTCATCCCCCCTCCGCAGCCTCTGACCTCCTGTCACCCCCCTGCAGCCTCTGACCTCCTGCCCCCCCCTGCAGCCTCTGACCTCCTGTCCCCCCCTGCAGCCTCTGACCTCCTGTCCCCCCCTGCAGCCTCTGACCTCCTGTCCCCCCCTGCAGCCTCTGACCTCCTGCCCCCCCTGCAGCCTCTGACCTCCTGTCCCCCCCCTGCAGCCTCTGACCTCCTGCCCCCCTGCAGCCTCTGACCTCCTGCCCCCCTGCAGCCTCTGACCTCCTGCCCCCCCTGCAGCCTCTGACCTCCTGCCCCCCCTGCAGCCTCTGACCTCCTGTCATCCCCCTCCTGCAGCCTCTGACCTCCTGTCACCCCCCTGCAGCCTCTGACCTCCTGTCACCCCCCTGCAGCCTCTGACCTCCTGTCCCCCCTGCAGCCTCTGACCTCCTGTCCCCCCTGCAGCCTCTGACCTCCTGTCCCCCCCTGCAGCCTTTGACCTCCTGTCCCCCCCTGCAGCCTTTGACCTCCTGTCCCCCCCTGCAGCCTCTGACCTCCTGTCCCCCCCTGCAGCCTCTGACCTCCTGTCATCCCCCCGCAGCCTCTGACCTCCTGTCATCCCCCCCGCAGGCTCTGACCTCCTGTCATCCCCCCGCAGCCTCTGACCTCCTGTCATCCCCCCGCAGCCTCTGACCTCCTGTCATCCCCCCGCAGCCTCTGACCTCCTGTCATCCCCCCGCAGCCTCTGACCTGTCATCCCCCCCGCAGCCTCTGACCTCCTGTCATCCCCCCTGCAGCCTCTGACCTCCTGCCCCCCCCTGCAGCCTCTGACCTCCTGCCCCCCCTGCAGCCTCTGACCTCCTGACCCCCCTGCAGCCTCTGACCTCCTGCCCCCCCTGCAGCCTCTGACCTCCTGCCCCCCCTGCAGCCTCTGACCTCCTGTCCCCCCTGCAGCCTCTGATCTCCTGTCCCCCCCTGGCAGCCTCTGATCTCCTGTCCCCCCCTGCAGCCTCTGACCTCCTGCCCCCCCCTGCAGCCTAAGACCTCCTGTCCCCCCTGCAGCCTCTGACCTCCTGTCCCCCCCTGCAACCTCTGACCTCCTGTCTCCCCCATCAGAGCCTTCCAAACGCTGGGCATCCTCCTGGAGCAGGGCCGGACTGGCCTACCGGGATACCGGGAAATCCCCCGGTGGGCCGGCAGCCTCAGACCTCCTGTCCCCCCCTGCAGCCTCTGACCTCCTGTCCCCCCCTGCAGCCTCTGACCTCCTGCCCCCCCCCCTGCAGCCTCTGACCTCCTGCCCCCCCTGCAGCCTCTGACATCCTGTATCCCCCTGCAGCCTCTGACCTCCTGTCCCCCCCCTGCAGCCTCTGACCTCCTGTCCCCCCCTGCAGCCTCTGACCTCCTGTCCCCCCCTGCAGCCTCTGACCTCCTGCCCCCCCTGCAGCCTCTGACATCCTGTATCCCCCTGCAGCCTCTGACCTCCTGTCCCCCCCCTGCAGCCTCTGACATCCCTGCCCCCCCTGCAGCCTCTGACCTCCTGCCCCCCCTGCAGCCTCTGACCTCCTGTCCCCCCCCTGCAGACTCTGACCTCCTGCCCCCCTGCAGCCTCTGACCTCCTGCCCCCCCTGCAGCCTCTGACCTCCTGCCCCCCCTGCAGCCTCTGACCTCCTGCCCCCCCCTGCAGCCTCTGACCTCCTATCCCCCCTGCAGTCTCTGACCTCCTGTCATCCCCCCTCCGCAGCCTCTGACCTCCTGTCCCCCCTGCAGCCTCTGACCTCCTGTCCCCCCTGCAGCCTCTGACCTCCTGTCCCCCCCTGCAGCCTTTGACCTCCTGTCCCCCCCTGCAGCCTTTGACCTCCTGTCCCCCCCTGCAGCCTCTGACCTTCTGTCACCCCCCCGCAGCCTCTGACCTCCTATCTTCCCCCCGCAGCCTCTGACCTCCTGTCATCCCCCCCCACAGCCTCTGACCTCCTGTCATCCCCCCCACAGCCTCTGACCTCCTGTCATCCCCCCCGCAGCCTCTGACCTCCTGTCATCCCCCCCGCAGTCTCTGACCTCCTGTCATCCCCCCTGCAGCCTCTGACCTCCTGCCCCCCCCCCTGCAGCCTCTGACCTCCTGCCCCCCCTGCAGCCTCTGACCTCCTGACCCCCCTGCAGCCTCTGACCTCCTGCCCCCCCTGCAGCCTCTGACCTCCTGCCCCCCCTGCAGCCTCTGACCTCCTGTCCCCCCCTGCAGCCTCTGACCTCCTGTCCCCCCTGCAGCCTCTGACCTCCTGTCCCCCCCTGCAGCCTCTGACCTCCTGCCCCCCCCCCCCTGCAGCCTAAGACCTCCTGTCCCCCCTGCAGCCTCTGACCTCCTGTCCCCCCCTGCAACCTCTGACCTCCTGCCCCCCCATCAGAGCCTTCCAAACGCTGGGCATCCTCCTGGAGCAGGGCCGGACTGGCCTACCGGGATACCGGGAAATCCCCCGGTGGGCCGGCAGCCTCTGACCTCCTGTCCCCCCCTGCAGCCTCTGACCTCCTGTCTCCCCTGCAGCCTCTGACCTCCTGCCCCCCCCTGCAGCCTCTGACCTCCTGCCCCCCCCTGCAGCCTCTGACCTCCTGCCCCCCCTGCAGTCTCTGACCTCCTGTCATCCCCCCTCCGCAGCCTCTGACCTCCTGTCACCCCACTGCAGCCTCTGACCTCCTGTCACCCACCTGCAGCCTCTGACCTCCTGCCCCCCCTGCAGCCTCTGACCTCCTGCCCACCCTGCAGCCTCTGACCTCCTGCCCCCCCCTGCAGCCTCTGACCTCCTGTCCCCCCCTGCAGCCTCTGACCTCCTGTCCCCCCCTGCAGCCTCTGACCTCCTGCCCCCCCCTGCAGCCTCTGACTTCCTGCCCCCCCTGCAGCCTCTGACCTCCTGCCCCCCCTGCAGCCTCTGACCTCCTGCCCCCCCCCTGCAGCCTCTGACCTCCTGCCCCCCCTGCAGCCTCTGACCTCCTGCCCCCCCCTGCAGCCTCTGACCTCCTGTCCCCCCCTGCAGCCTCTGACCTCCTGCCCCCCCCTGTAGCCTCTGACCTCCTGCCCCCCCTGCAGCCTCTGACCTCCTGTCCCCCCCCCTGCAGCCTCTGACCTCCTGTCCCCCCCCCTGCAGCCTCTGACCTCCTGTCCCCCCCGTGCAGCCTCTGACCTCCTGCCCCCCCTGCAGCCTCTGACCTCCTGCCCCCCCTGCAGCCTCTGACCTCCTGCCCCCCTCCTGCAGCCTCTGACCTCCTGTCCCCCCCTGCAGCCTCTGACCTCCTGTCCCCCCCTGCAGCCTCTGACCTCCTGTCCCCCCTGCAGCCTCTGACCTCCTGTCCCCACCTGCAGCCTCTGACCTCCTGGCCCCCCCCCCTGCAGCCTCTGACCTCCTGCCCCCCCTGCAGCCTCTGACCTCCTGCCCCCCCCCTGCAGCCTCTGACCTCCTGCCCCCCCCTGCAGCCTCTGACCTCCTGTCCCCCCCTGCAGCCTCTGACCTTCTGTCCCCCCCCTGCAGCCTCTGACCTCCTGTCATCCCCCCGCAGCCTCTGACCTCCTGTCACCCCCCTGCAGCCTCTGACCTCCTATCCCCCCTGCAGTCTCTGACCTCCTGTCATCCCCCCTCCGCAGCCTCTGACCTCCTGTCACCCCCCTGCAGCCTCTGACCTCCTGTCACCCTCCTGCAGCCTCTGACCTCCTGTCACCCTCCTGCAGCCTCTGACCTCCTGCCCCCCCTGCAGCCTCTGACCTCCTGCCCCCCCTGCAGCCTCTGACCTCCTGCCCCCCCCCTGCAGCCTCTGACCTCCTGCCCCCCCCCTGCAGCCTCTGACCTCCTGCCCCCCCCTGCAGCCTCTGACCTCCTGCCCCCCCCTGCAGCCTCTGACCTCCTGTCCCCCCCGTGCAGCCTCTGACCTCCTGCCCCCCTGCAGCCTCTGACCTCCTGCCCCCATGCAGCCTCTGACCTAGGGTTGCCACATCATCCCTTTAATCCAGGACACACATTAATTACACAGGTTCTGTGGCTGATTAAGGTGGTAATTAAACTCACTTGGTGCCTTATCTGCATTAAATCAGCCTCAGAACCTGTGTAATTAATATGTGTCCTGGATTAAAGGGATGATGTGGCAACCCTACTCTGACCTCCTGCCCCCCCTGCAGCCTCTGACCTCCTGCCCCCCCCCCTGCAGCCTCTGACCTCCTGTCCCCCCCTGCAGCCTCTGACCTTCTGTCCCCCCCTGCAGCCTCTGACCTCCTGTCATCCCCCCGCAGCCTCTGACCTCCTGTCACCCCCCTGCAGTCTCTGACCTCCTATCCCCTCTGCAGTCTCTGACCTCCTGTCATCCCCCCTCCGCAGCCTCTGACCTCCTGTCACCCCCCTGCAGCCTCTGACCTCCTGTCACCCTCCTGCAGCCTCTGACCTCCTGTCCCCCCCTGCAGCCTCTGACCTCCTGTCCCCCCCTGCAGCCTCTGACCTCCTGTCCCCCCTGCAGCCTCTGACCTCCTGTCCCCACCTGCAGCCTCTGACCTCCTGCCCCCCGCCTGCAGCCTCTGACCTCCTGTCCCCCCCTGCAGCCTCTGACCTCCTGTCATCCCCCCGCAGCCTTTGACCTCCTGTCATCCCCCCCGCAGCCTCTGACCTCCTGTCACCCCCCCCCCCGCAGCCTCTGACCTCCTGTCATCCCCCCCGCAGCCTCTGACCTCCTGTCATCCCCCCCGCAGCCTCTGACCTCCTGTCATCCCCCCGCAGCCTCTGACCTCCTGTCATCCCCCCGCAGCCTCTGACCTCCTGTCATCCCCTCCGCAGCCTCTGACCTCCTGTCCCCCCCCTGCAGCCTCTGACCTCCTGTCTGCCCCCCTCCCCTCCGCAGCCTCTGACCTCCTGTCATCCCCCTGCAGCCTCTGACCTCCTGTCATCCCCCTGCAGCCTCTGACCTCCTGTCATCCCCCTGCAGCCTCTGACCTCCTGCCCCCCCCCCGCAGCCTCTGGCCTCCTGTCCGCCCCCCTCCACTTCGCAGCCTCTGACCTCCTGTCCCCCCCCTGCAGCCTCTGATCTCCTGTCATCCCCCTGCAGCCTCTATCCTCCTGTCATCCCCCTGCAGCCTCTGACCTCCTGTCATCCCCCCCGCAGCCTCTGACCTCCTGTCATCCCCCCTCCCCTCCACAGCCTCTGACCTCCTGTCATCCCCCGCAGCCTCTGACCTCCTGCCACCCCCCCCCCCCCGCAGCCTCTGACCTCCTGTCATCCCCCGCAGCCTCTGACCTCCTGTCATCCCCCCGCAGCCTCTGACCTCCTGTCATCCCCCCGCAGCCTCTGACCTCCTGTCCCCCCTGCAGCCTCTGACCTCCTGTCCCCACCTGCAGCCTCTGACCTCCTGCCCCCCCCCCTGCAGCCTCTGACCTCCTGCCCCCCCTGCAGCCTCTGACCTCCTGCCCCCCCCCCTGCAGCCTCTGACCTCCTGCCCCCCCCTGCAGCCTCTGACCTCCTGTCCCCCCCTGCAGCCTCTGACCTTCTGTCCCCCCCCTGCAGCCTCTGACCTCCTGTCATCCCCCCGCAGCCTCTGACCTCCTGTCACCCCCCTGCAGCCTCTGACCTCCTATCCCCCCTGCAGTCTCTGACCTCCTGTCATCCCCCCTCCGCAGCCTCTGACCTCCTGTCACCCCCCTGCAGCCTCTGACCTCCTGTCACCCTCCTGCAGCCTCTGACCTCCTGTCACCCTCCTGCAGCCTCTGACCTCCTGCCCCCCCTGCAGCCTCTGACCTCCTGCCCCCCCTGCAGCCTCTGACCTCCTGCCCCCCCCCTGCAGCCTCTGACCTCCTGCCCCCCCCTGCAGCCTCTGACCTCCTGTCCCCTCCGTGCAGCCTCTGACCTCCTGCCCCCCCTGCAGCCTCTGACCTCCTGCCCCCCCTGCAGCCTCTGACCTCCTGCCCCCCCCCTGCAGCCTCTGACCTCCTGCCCCCCCTGCAGCCTCTGACCTCCTGTCCCCTCCGTGCAGCCTCTGACCTCCTGCCCCCCTGCAGCCTCTGACCTCCTGCCCCCATGCAGCCTCTGACCTAGGGGTTGCCACATCATCCCTTTAATCCAGGACACACATTAATTACACAGGTTCTGTGGCTGATTAAGGTGGTAATTAAACTCACTTGGTGCCTTATCTGCATTAAATCAGCCTCAGAACCTGTGTAATTAATATGTGTCCTGGATTAAAGGGATGATGTGGCAACCCTACTCTGACCTCCTGCCCCCCCTGCAGCCTCTGACCTCCTGCCCCCCCCCCTGCAGCCTCTGACCTCCTGTCCCCCCCTGCAGCCTCTGACCTTCTGTCCCCCCCTGCAGCCTCTGACCTCCTGTCATCCCCCCGCAGCCTCTGACCTCCTGTCACCCCCCTGCAGTCTCTGACCTCCTATCCCCTCTGCAGTCTCTGACCTCCTGTCATCCCCCCTCCGCAGCCTCTGACCTCCTGTCACCCCCCTGCAGCCTCTGACCTCCTGTCACCCTCCTGCAGCCTCTGACCTCCTGTCCCCCCCTGCAGCCTCTGACCTCCTGTCCCCCCCTGCAGCCTCTGACCTCCTGTCCCCCCTGCAGCCTCTGACCTCCTGTCCCCACCTGCAGCCTCTGACCTCCTGCCCCCCGCCTGCAGCCTCTGACCTCCTGTCCCCCCCTGCAGCCTCTGACCTCCTGTCATCCCCCCGCAGCCTTTGACCTCCTGTCATCCCCACCGCAGCCTCTGACCTCCTGTCACCCCCCCCCCGCAGCCTCTGACCTCCTGTCATCCCCCCCGCAGCCTCTGACCTCCTGTCATCCCCCCCGCAGCCTCTGACCTCCTGTCATCCCCCCGCAGCCTCTGACCTCCTGTCATCCCCCCGCAGCCTCTGACCTCCTGTCATCCCCCCGCAGCCTCTGACCTCCTGTCATCCCCTCCGCAGCCTCTGACCTCCTGTCCCCCCCCTGCAGCCTCTGACCTCCTGTCTGCCCCCCTCCCCTCCGCAGCCTCTGACCTCCTGTCATCCCCCTGCAGCCTCTGACCTCCTGTCATCCCCCTGCAGCCTCTGACCTCCTGTCATCCCCCTGCAGCCTCTGACCTCCTGCCCCCCCCCGCAGCCTCTGGCCTCCTGTCCGCCCCCCTCCACTTCGCAGCCTCTGACCTCCTGTCCCCCCCCTGCAGCCTCTGATCTCCTGTCATCCCCCTGCAGCCTCTATCCTCCTGTCATCCCCCTGCAGCCTCTGACCTCCTGTCATCCCCCCCCGCAGCCTCTGACCTCCTGTCATCCCCCCTCCCCTCCACAGCCTCTGACCTCCTGTCATCCCCCCGCAGCCTCTGACCTCCTGCCACCCCACCCCCCCGCAGCCTCTGACCTCCTGTCATCCCCCGCAGCCTCTGACCTCCTGTCATCCCCCCGCAGCCTCTGACCTCCTGTCATCCCCCCGCAGCCTCTGACCTCCTGTCACCCCCCCGCAGCCTCTGACCTCCTGTCATCCCCCCCGCAGCCTCTGACCTCCTGTCATCCCCCCCGCAGCCTCTGACCTCCTGTCATCCCCTCCGCAGCCTCTGACCTCCTGTCATCCCCTCCGCAGCCTCTGACCTCCTGTCATCCCCTCCGCAGCCTCTGACCTCCTGTCATCCCCTCCGCAGCCTCTGACCTCCTGTCATCCCCTCCGCAGCCTCTGACCTCCTGTCATCCCCTCCGCAGCCTCTGACCTCCTGTCATCCCCTCCGCAGCCTCTGACCTCCTGTCATCCCCTCCGCAGCCTCTGACCTCCTGCCCCCCCCCCCCTGCAGCCTCTGACCTCCTGTCTGCCCCCCTCCCCTCCGCAGCCTCTGACCTCCTGTCTTCCCCTCCACAGCCTCTGACCTCCTGTCATCCCCCTGCAGCCTCTGACCTCCTGTCCCCCCCGCAGCCTCTGACCTCCTGTCATCCCCCTGCAGCCTCTGACCTCCTGTCCCCCCCGCAGCCTCTGGCCTCCTGTCCGCCCCCCTCCCCTCCGCAGCCTCTGACCTCCTGTCATTCCCCCCGCAGCCTCTGACCTCCTGTCACCCCCCCTCCCCTCCGCAGCCACTGACCTCCTGTCATCCCCTCCGCAGCCTCTGACCTCCTGTCCCCCCCCCTGCAGCCTCTGACCTCCTGTCTGCCCCCCTCCCCTCCGCAGCCTCTGACCTCCTGTCTTCCCCTCCACAGCCTCTGACCTCCTGTCATCCCCCTGCAGCCTCTGACCTCCTGTCATCCTCCTGCAGCCTCTGACCTCCTGTCCCCCCCGCAGCCTCTGACCTCCTGTCATCCCCCTGCAGCCTCTGACCTCCTGTCCCCCCCGCAGCCTCTGGCCTCCTGTCCGCCCCCCTCCCCTCTGCAGCCTCTGACCTCCTGTCCCCCCCTGCAGCCTCTGACCTCCTGTCATCCCCCTGCAGCCTCTGACCTCCTGTCATCCCCCCGCAGCCTCTGACCTCCTGTCACCCCCCCGCCCCTCCGCAGCCTCTGACCTCCTGTCATCCCCCCGCAGCCTCTGACCTCCTGTCATCCCCCTGCAGCCTCTGACCTCCTGTCATCCCCCCGCAGCCTCTGACCTCCTGTCATCCCCCCTCAGCCTCTGACCTCCTGTCATCCCCTCGTAGCCTCTGACCTCCTGTCATCCCCCCGCAGCCTCTGACTTCTCCTGTCCTCCCTTCCGCAGCTTCTGACCTCTTCTGTCATCCCCTCCGCAGCTTCTGATCATCCTGTTGTCCCCCCCGCAGCCTCTGACCCCTCCTGTCATCCCCTCCGCAGCCTCTGACCCCTCCTTTCATCCCCTCCGCAGCCTCTGACCCCTCCTGTCATCCCCTCCGCAGCCTCTGACCTCTCCTGTCGTCCCCTCCGCAGCCTCTGACCTCTCCTGTCGTCCCCCCGCAGCCTCTGACCCCTCCTGCCGTCCCCTCTGCAGCCTCTGACCTCCCCTGTACCATCCGCAGCCTCTGGCCTCCCCTGTACCATCCGCAGCCTCTGACCTCCCCTGTACCATCCGCAGCCTCTGACCTCCCCTGTACCATCCGCAGCCTCTGACCTCCCCTGTACCATCTGCAGCCTCTGACCTCCCCTGTACCATCTGCAGCCTCTGACCTCCCCTGTACCATCCGCAGCCTCTGACCTCCCCTGTACCATCCGCAGCCTCTGACCTCCCCTGTACCATCCGCAGCCTCTGACCTCCCCTGTACCATCCGCAGCCTCCGACCTCTCTTGTACCATCTGCAGTCTCTGACCATCTCTTGTCTTATATCACGTCTGCAGTCTGGAGCGGAGTCAACAGTGGGAGTGCCTCAGGGACGGGGGTCATGGGAGAAGTCAGACATGTATGGACTGTGGAGAGGAAACTATGGGATAAAACCAGAGCCACCAAGCTGGAGCCGACTGACTGAGCCCTGCAAGGTGCACCTGAGAGGAGGTCAGTGACAGCGCCGCCAGGCCAGCCTGAGAGGGGGGGGGGGTCAATACAATATTGTAAGGGGGCACTGATATAAAGGTTTACCCCTTATATCAGTAAACCCCCTTACTTTAGTGTTTTCTTTCTGCGGAAGGTGGTCTCTGGTCACCAGAGTCCTCCCCACATTCCCAGAGTTCCCCTTTACATCATAGTCTGCAGGATTCCACCTTACAGTGCAAGGGGGAACTCTGGTGTAAAGAGGAATGCAGTGGACTGTGATATAAGTGGGGTCTCTGGTCACCAGTGCCCCCCTTTTATATCAGAGTTCCCGCTTAGATCATGATCTGCAATGTTCCCCTTTATGTCAGAGTTCCCTTGCACTGTAAAGGGGAATCCTCCTGATGTATGGGGGGAACTCTGTTGGGTTATATTAATCTGACTTTCATGTAAATGGAGAAATATGGTTTTTGACTTTTGTTTAACTTAACACATTGCTAATAGCAGTTTATAGCTTAAATATTGATATTTGCACTGAAAACTGCCATTTACGGCACCTTTTTTTTGCAGTGTCAATAAAAAATGTGCTAGTAAATGGCATGATTTTTGCCAGAAAAAAATTGCTGCTGTTTGTAAAAGCCATGTCTCTCTTATCTATATATAATACACTCTTCAAATGTGCTTTAAAATGCATGGTTTTCCCTTTTGTGAACAAGTAAATAACGACGTTATGCGGTTGGGCTGGTATAAAAATACTATGGGGCTGGTATGAAATTATTTCCAGGGCTGGTTTTTATTCCCAGTCTTTCCCTGT
The DNA here is from genome assembly GCA_037952835.1 of Lithobates septentrionalis. Lineage (NCBI taxonomy): Eukaryota > Metazoa > Chordata > Amphibia > Anura > Ranidae > Lithobates > Lithobates septentrionalis. Next base: position 710,563 of record JBBDGP010003204.1, on the reverse strand, counting down.
CCTGGAGCATGTACCCAACACTGTGGACAAACAGTTCGAGGGACTCCTCAGGAGGACATGGTGGGGCTAGGGAAGGAGTCACTGATGATATTGAGCCGAGGGAAGAGGCCGCTGCTTTGCCAGACAAAGTACCCTGAGCATAGGTTAGAGAGGATGGGGAGGATGAGGACGGCTTGGTCATCCACTCGACCAAGTCTTCCGCATGTTGCGGCTCAACACGGCCAGCTGCGGAAAAAAAGGCCAAGCATGTCCCACGGCCACGCACCATATGTACTGATACTGCAGCTAGCAAAATCAATTGCCTGTAGTATGAGAACACCACCAACCTTCTACAGGTAGCTTTAGCTGAACACTGTGCAGAGCTCGCCGAAAAATAACTTGTAGCTTATTTAGCTGCCTGAGGTAGTGATAGGATCAGGAAAACACCACCAACCTTATACAGATAGCTTTAGGTGAACACTGTGCAGAGGTCGCACTACACTAACTTGTAGTTTTAGCTGAACACTGTGAGCAGGATGCACTACACTAACTTCTAGCTTTAGCTGAACACTGTGCAGAGGTCTCACTACACTAACTTGTAGTTTTAGCTGAACACTGTGCAGAGGTCGCACTACACTAACTTGTAGCTTTAGCTGAACACTGTGCAGAGGTCTCACTACACTAACTTGTAGTTTTAGCTGAACACTGTGAGCAGGACGCACTACACTAACTTGTAGCTTTAGCTGAACACTGTGCAGAGGTCTCACTACACTAACTTGTAGTTTTAGCTGAACACTGTGAGGAGGACGCACTACACTAACTTGTAGCTTTAGCTGAACACTGTGCAGAGGTCTCACTACACTAACTTGTAGTTTTAGCTGAACACTGTGCAGAGGTCACACTACACTAACTTGTAGTTTTAGCTGAACACTGTGAGCAGGACGCACTACACTAACTTGTAGCTTTAGCTGAACACTGTGCAGAGGTCTCACTACGCTAACTTGTAGTTTTAGCTGAACACTGTGAGGAGGACGCACTACAAGTCTCCACGACCAGCACTGTTGCCTCTAGAAACAGAGCCTGCTTGCCCTCTTTTATTGGCTTGTGACTGTCTGCCTCTCCTTGTTGGCCTTCCAGACATACTAATGGCCTGTAGCTGCACTAAGCTGGGATATATATATATATAGATAGATAGATAGATAGATAGATAGATAGATAGATAGATAGATAGATAGATAGATAGATAGATAGATAGATAGATAGATAGATGTACTGATACTGCAGCTAGCAAAATCAACTGCCTGTAGTATGAGAACACCACCAACCTTTTACAGGTAGCTTTAGCTGAACACTGTGCAGAGCTCGCCAAAAAATAACTTGTAGCTTATTTAGCTGCCTGAGGTAGTGATAGGATCAGGAAAACACCACCAACCTTCTACAGATAGCTTTAGGTGAACACTGTGCAGAGGTCGCACTACACTAACGTGTAGTTTTAGCTGAACACTGTGAGCAGGATGCACTACACTAACTTGTAGCTTTAGCTGAACACTGTGCAGAGGTCTCACTACACTAACTTGTAGTTTTAGCTGAACACTGTGAGCAGGACGCACTACACTAACTTGTAGCTTTAGCTGAAAACTGTGCAGAGGTCTCACTACACTAACTTGTAGTTTTAGCTGAACACTGTGAGGAGGACGCACTACACTAACTTGTAGCTTTAGCTGAACACTGTGCAGAGGTCTCACTACACTAACTTGTAGTTTTAGCTGAACACTGTGAGCAGGACGCACTACACTAACTTGTAGCTTTAGCTGAACACTGTGCAGAGGTCTCACTACACTAACTTGTAGTTTTAGATGAACACTGTGAGGAGGACGCACTACACTAACTTGTAGCTTTAGCTGAACACTGTGCAGAGGTCTCACTACACTAACTTGTAGTTTTAGTTGAACACTGTGCAGAGGTCACACTGCACTAACTTGTAGTTTTAGCTGAACACTGTGAGCAGGATGCACTGCCCTAACTTGTAGCTTTAGCTGAACACTGTGCAGAGGTCGCACTAAACTAACTTGTAGCTTTAGCTGAACACTGTGAGGAGGACGCACTACCCTAACTTGTAGCTTTAGTTGAACACTGTGCACTACACTAACTTGTAGTTTTAGCTGAACACTGTGCAGAGGTCACACTAAACTAACTTGTAGCTTTAACTGAACACTGTGAGGAGGACGCACTACACTAACTGTAAATAGTCTAGCTGCCTGACTGTGGTACTAATAGGATCAAAAGAACACCAGCAATTTTCTTCAGGTAGCTGTAAATACTGTAACAAGACAAGCCTGCCTGTCAGTAGGAAGATAACAGGAACGGATCTAGCTAAACTGAATACAGTGTATATATATATATATATATATATATATATATATATATATATATATATATATATATATATATATATATATATATGCAACACCTGGGATACACCTGGGATACACTATAAGTGCAGCTAACTCACTGACTGTCCTGCCTAATCTAGCTAACTCAAATTAAATGACACTGTCTCTCTCTCTCTATCTAAGCACGCTGGAATACACTACACAGGGCCGCCGTGCAGGCGGCCTCATATAGTGTGGGGCGTGTTCTAAACCCCCTGAGCCATAATTGGCCAAAGCCATCCTGGCTTTGGCCAATTACAGCTCTCTACCGACGGCGATGTGATTGGCCAAGCATGTGGGTCATAGTGCATGCTTGGCCAATCATCAGCCAGCAATGCACTGCGATGCCGCAGTGAATTGTGGGCCGTGACGCGCCACACGAGTTTGGCGCGAATGGCCCATATCGTTCGCAATTCAGCGAGCGATCAAACAGCCGATGTTCGAGTCGAACATGGGTTCGACTCGAACACGAAGCTCATCCCTAATGACAAGTCACACTGGTGTGAACCAGGGCTTAAAGAGGTTGTAAACCCTCATGTTTTTTCACCTTACAGCATCCTATGCATTAAGGTAAAAAAACTTCTGACACTGACCGGCCCCCCCCCATTTTCCTCACCTGAGCCCGTTCATTCCCTCAGAGGAGACGTGCTCACCTTCTCTGCCTGGGGTTCTCGGCTCTTGATTGGATAGATTGATAGCAGTGCAGCCATTGGCTCCCACTGCTCTCGATCAAATCCAATGACGCGGGCGTCGGCAGGGCGGGGCCAAGTCCGGCATTCTGTGTCTATGCACGCAAATGCTGGTCTTGGGCGGGCACCCGCACGGTATTCCCCAGGGAGAGCGCTTCTCCCAGGGGGTTTACCGTTGCGAGGAGGAGCTGCAAACGCCGCCAGGGGACCCCAGAAGACGAGGTTCGGGGCCACACTGTGCAAAACGAACTGCACAGTGGATGTAAGTATGATATGTTTGTTTGTTATTTAAAAAAAAAGAAAAAATGAAAAAAAAACCAAAGGTTTACAATCACTTTAAACAGAGGGTAGCTATTATGGACATTTGTATTGTATTGTGAATTGTAACTCATTCTGTGTTTCCTTGAAAAGTGTTATCAGCTCCATCTGGACTGTAGAGTAGTGATGAGCTTGGGCATGTTCAGACTAGGATCCAAACCCAAGTGTGGGAACTCAGCAGGAAGCTGTTACATGTACAGGTCAATCATCTGAGGCTAGGTCATTTCCCACCCTGTAGCCGTACACATACTGTATAAGCCTCTTGTATTGAATGCCCTGGCCGCAGATGATTGACCCATACAGGTGACAGCTTCCCAGGCAGGCTTGAACATGTGAGTCTGAATGCACCTGAGCTCATCCGTACTTAAAGGTGTTACTAAGCCCAGTAATATAAACATAGTTCATCCACCCCCTCCCCCCCCCGCAGTGCCCAAAGCTTATAAATCTTCTTTTTGCATAAAAATACTGCCACTTTGTACCTTTTGGGCTGATCTGTAGACCATGGTCACATGATAAACTGCAGGGTTTGCCCGAGAGCTGAGTTTTCAGGTAGGAGGAGATTTCCACTACAGCCTATATCCTCATGCTGTTATGGGAGGCGGATCATCCATCAATAAAGATGTGACATCCCACTGTGTTCTTTTTTAGTTACTGGGGCATGGAGGGGGAGGGAGGGACTGGTCTGTCATTTAGGATCTGTATACACACCCAAATGTGTGATGTCAATATTATGTGACCTGAAAAGCTCAGCCCAACAAGGAAGTGTTCTCTCCAGCAATAGAGGCCAAACTGAGCATTTGCAGCTTTACTACCCTCACTGTGTTCTATCAGGCCTTGCCAAGAGAGACCCTGCAGGAGGGGGAGGATCTGTCCATACAGGATCAAAGAGCCGTTTTACACAATACAGAGAATTAACCCCTTAAAGTGGAGTTCCACCCAAAAGTGGAACTTCCACCCATCGGATTCCTCCCCCCCTCCGGTGTCACAGTTTGCACCTTTCAGGGGGGAGGGGGGTGCAAATACCTGTATATTAAAAGTAGGGATGAGCCGAACACCCCCCGGTTCGGTTCGCACCAGAACCCGCTAACGGACCGAAAGTTCGCACGAACGTTAGAACCCCATTGACGTCTATGGGACTCGAACGTTCGAAATCAAAAGTGCTCATTTTAAAGGCTAATTTGCATGGTATTGTCCTAAAAAGGGTTTGGGGACCCGGGTCCTACCCCAGGGGACATGTATCAATGCAAAAAAAACTTTTAAAAACGGCCGTTTTTTCGGGAGCAGTGATTTTAATGATGCTTAAAGTAAAAAAAAAAAAAAGTGAAATATTCCTTTAAATATCATACCTGGGGGGTGTCTATAGTATGCCTGTAAAGTGACGCGTGTTTCCCGTGTTTAGAACAGTCCCTGCACCAAATGTCATTTTTAAAGGAAAAAATCTCATTTAAAACTGCTTGCGGGTTTAATGTCATGTCGGGTCATGGCAATATGGATGAAAATCAGTGAGACAAACGGCATGGGTACCCCCCAGTCCATTACCAGGCCCTTTGGGTCTTGTATGGATATTAAGGGGAACCCCGCACCCAAATTAAAATAAGGAAAGGTGTGGGGCCACCAGGCCCTATATACTCTGAACAGCAGTATACAGGCGGTGCAAACAAGACAGGGACTGTAGGTTTGTTGTTAAGTAGAATCTCTTTGTAATTTTGAACGGGTACATTTTTAACGTGTTTAGCTCCAGCCAAAAAATCTTTTTTAAGCTTTTTGGAAAACATAGGGAAGGGTTATCACCCCTGTGACATTTGTTTTGCTGTCTTTCCTCCTCTTCAGAAGATTTCACCTCACTTTTTTGTCCCAATGAAAAATGTTTTTTGAAAATTTGGGTTTTTTTGTGGAACAAGGATTGGAAAGCATCAGTGGAAAGGAGAAATTGTTTTCCCATATTAACTCTTACAGGAGAGAATTTCCCTTACTAGGGGTAGATTTCATCTCACGTCCTGTTGTTTCCTTCCGTTTGCAAGTAGGAGTCGTTTGTAAGTTAGATGATTGAAAGTAGGGTCCTGCCCTATATACTCAGCAGAAATTTGGGCCTTAGGTGTTGCTGTGGCCACAACACTGTAAGCCCTCACAGGGCCCTGCTGTGCAATATTAGATCAAGAATTGTAATTACATGCCCCTGTTGAACAGGAGCTGAAAAATTAGGCCTTAGGCACTGGTGCTGGTGCCACAACACTGCAACCCCTCAAAGACACTCTAGTTGGAACGCAGGAACGAGCCCTGCTGCAAAGTATTGCATCAAAAATTGTAATTACACGCCCCTGTTAAACAGGGGCAGAAAAATTGGGCCTTAGGCACTGGTGCTGGTGCCACAACACTGCAACCCCTCACAGACACTCTAGTTGGAATGCAGGAACGAGCCCTGCTGCAAAGTATTACATCAAAAATTGTAATTACACGCCCCTGTTAAACAGGGGCTGAAAAATTGTGCCTTAGGCACTGGTGGTGGCGCCCAGAACCAAAAATGTTCTTACAAGCTATCAGCGTGATGATTGAGGAGGAAGAGGATAATTACTCAGGGATAGTCACTCAGCATCAGCATAGGCAGTCTTTGAAGGGATCTGAGATTTCAAAAAAAATTATTCGGTTACATCAGCATCAGGTGCTTGGTAGCTGGTGGTGATCCAAGACTGATTCATTTTTATGAAGGTCAGCCGATCGACCGAGTCGGTGGACAGGCGCACCCTGTGATCGGTTACCACGCCTCCAGCAGCACTGAATGTGCGTTCCGAAAGAACGCTGGATGCAGGACAGGCCAGTAGCTCAATTGCATACTGTGCAAGCTCTGGCCAGTGATCCATCCTCAAGACCCAGTAACCCAGAGGATTTTCGGTGGGAAAGGTGTCCAAGTCTGATCTTGCCCCTAGGTATTCCTGCACCATGTAAAACAGACGCTGGCGATGGTTGCTGGAACCGATCATACCTTGTGGCTGCGGACCAAAAAATTGTCTGAACGCATCGGTCAGACGGCCACCTTCTCCACCGCTCCTTCTTTGACTGACCGAAGCCTCAGCAACACGTTGTCCAGAAACAGGAGTTTGTAACCTCCCAGTCTCTGGGAATGCATTGCACAGACCTTTCTGCAAGGCCTCCCGAAGATGTTTCATCCTCTGCTCCCTCTGCGATGGCAAGATAAGGTCCGCAACCTTACCCTTGTAACGTGGATCAAGGAGGGTTGCCAGCCAGTATTGGTCCTTCTCCTTGATACCACGAATACGAGGATCCTTACGCAGGCTTTGCAGGATCAGGGAGGCCATGCAGCGTAGGTTTGCTGAGGCATTCGGTCCGGAGTCCTCTGGGTCACTAAGGACGACAACGTCCGCAGCCACCTCCTCCCAGCCACGTACAAGTCCATGTGTTTCTTGGGACTGATCCCTTAAAGACTGCTGCTGATGCTGAGTGCCAGGCTCCACCTCCATACTGACACAATCTTCCTCCTCCTCCTCCTCCTCCTCCTCCTCTTCCTGTGTGATCGGCGGGCATGCAGGAACACTGTCTGGATAAAGGGGGCCTTGAGAGCTAAGGAAGTCCTCCTCTTCCTGCCTCTGTTCTGCCTCAAGTGCCCTGTCCATTATTCCACGCAGCGTGTGCTCCAACAGGTGGACAAGGGGGACAGTGTCACTGATGCATGCACTGTCACTGCTCACCATCCTCATGGCCTCCTCGAATGGTCACAGGACAGTGCATGCATCCCTGATCATGGCCCACTGGCGTGGGGAAAAAAAACCAAGCTCCCCTGACCCTGTCCTGGTGCCATAGTCGCACAGGTACTCATTGATGGCCCTCTGCTGCGTGTGCAGCCGCTGCAGCATGGCCAACGTTGAGTTCCACCTGGTGGGCATGTCACAGATTAGGCGGTTCTTGGGCAGGTTAAACTCCTTTTTGGAGGTCCGTCAGCCAAGCACTGGCATTATATGACCGGCGGAAATGCACACAGACTTTCCTGGCCTGCCTCAGGACATCCTGTAAGCCCGGGTACCTGCCCAAGAACCGCTGCACCACCAAGTTAAGGACGTGAGCCAAACAGGGCACATGGGTCATTTGTCCCTGTCGGAGGGCAGAGAGGAGGTTGGTGCCATTGTCGCAAACCACCATTCCTGCCTTAAGTTGGCGTGGCGTCAACCACCTCTGAACCTGCCCCTGCAGAGCTGACAGAACCTCTGCCCCAGTGTGGCTCCTGTCCCCCAAGCACACCAGCTCAAGCACCGCATGGCATCTTTTGGCCTGCGTACTTGCGTAGCCCCTTGAACGACTATGGAGCACCGCTGGTTCCGAGGAAGAGGCCATGGAGGAAGAAGAAGAGGAGGGGTGGAGGAGAGAGGTGTGTCACAATCAGCATTTTGGAGGCGTGGTGGCAGAACAACCTCCAACACTACTGTACCTTGTCCTGCATCCTTCCCAGCTGCCAGCAGAGTCACCCAATGCGCCGTGAAACTTAGGTAACGTCCCTGTCCATGCCTGCTGGACCATGAGTCACCGGTAATATGCACCTTACCGCTGACCGCCCTGTCCAGCGAGGCATGGACATTGCCTTCCACATGCCGGTAGAGAGCCGGAATCGCCTTCCATGAGAAAAAGTGGCGTTTGGGTACCTGCCACTGAGGAACCGCACATTCCACAAACTCACGGAAGGGGGCAGAGTCTACCAACTGAAAAGGCAGCAGTTGAAGTGCTAGCAATTTTGCCAAGCTAGCATTCAACCGCTGGGCATGTGGATGGCTGGGAGCAAACTTTTTTCGGCGGTGCAGCAGCTGGGGCAGGGAAATTTGCCTGGTACAATCTGATGTCGGTGTACCAAAAGCAGATTGCCCACAAGTACTTGGCTGTGACACACCTAATTCTACACCTTCATTCCTCTCACTGCAGGTCTCAGAGAGGACTGGAGGTCTAGTGGGGTTGGAAATCTCAGCTGATGAAGAGCAAGGAGAGATCCTCTTTGTTCTTTGGTGTGGGTCTTTTAGATACGCTTGCCAACGAACTGCATGGCAGGTCAACATATGTCTGGTCAAGCATGTGGTACCCAAGCGGGAGATGTTTTGGCCACGCGAGATATGCTTGAGACATATGTTGCAAATAGCAGCGGTGCGATCTGATGCACTCGTCTCAAAAAAGGCCCACACCAAAGAACTTTTTGAATAACGCGCAGAGACTGCAGCGCCCTGCACATGTGGAGCTTTGGGGTGTGATGCAGTCAATCTGCTGCCCTTAGGCTGGCCCCTGGAGGGCATCCTGCCTCGTTGGTGATGTGCCGCCTCCTCCTCCTCCTCCTCCTCCTCCTCCTCTCTCCTATCAGGCACCCACGTTGAGTCAGTGACCTCATCATCCCCTCCCTCCTCATCACTGGAGCAAACCTGGCAGTATGCTGCAGCAGGGGGAGCATGACTGCCAGATTGCTGTCCTTCTTGGGCACCCCCTCTGTCCGTGCTCATGTTACTGCCTTCATCGAGCTCAGTATCATCATCAGAGCCTTCCAAACGCTGGGCATCCTCCTGGAGCATGTACCCAACACTGTGGTCAAACAGTTCGAGGGAATCCTCAGGAGGACATGGTGGAGCTAGGGAAGGAGTCACTGATGACATTGAGCTGAGGGAAGAGGCCGCTGCTTTGCCAGACAAAGCATCCTGGGTGAGAGAGGATGAGGAGGATGAGGACGGCTTGGTCATCCACTCGACCAAGTCTTCCGCATGTTGCGGCTCAACACGGCCAGCTGCCGAAAAAAAGGCCAAGCGTGTCCCATGGCCACGTGCTGATGAGGATGCACCGTCTCCATGACCAGCACTAGACACAGAGCCTGCTTGCCCTCTCTCATTGGCTTGTGACTGTCTGCCTCTCCTTCTTGGCCTTCCAGACATACTAATGGCCTGTAGCTGCACTAAGCTGGGATAGAACACCAGTAATTTTCTTCAGGTAGCTTTATATACTGTAACCAGACAAGCCTGCCTGTCAGTGGGAAGATAACAGGAACGGATCTAGCTGAACACTGTGAGCAGGATGCACTGTACTAAATGTAAATAGTCTAGCTGCCTGACCGTGGTACTAATAGGATCAAATAGAACACCAGTAATTTTCTTCAGGTTGCTTTATATACTGTAACCAGACAAGCCTGCCTGTCAGTAGGAAGATAACAGGAACGGATCTAGCTGAACACTGTGAGCAGGACGCACTGTACTAAATGTAAATAGTCTAGCTGCCTGACCGTGGTACTAATAGGATCAAATAGAACACCTGTAATTTTCTTCAGGTAGCTTTATATACTGTAACCAGACAAGCCTGCCTGTCAGTAGGAAGATAACAGGAACGGATCTAGCTGAACACTGTGAGCAGGACGCACTGTACTAAATGTAAATAGTCTAGCTGCCTGACCGTGGTACTAATAGGATCAAATAGAACACCTGTAATTTTCTTCAGGTAGCTTTATATACTGTAACCAGACAAGCCTGCCTGTCAGTAGGAAGATAACAGGAACGGATCTAGCTGAACACTGTGAGCAGGACGCACTGCACTAAATGTAAATAGTCTAGAAGATAACAGGAACGGATCTAGCTGAACACTGTGAGCAGGACGCACTGTACTAAATGTAAATAGTCTAGCTGCCTGACCGTGGTACTAATAGGATCAAATAGAACACCTGTAATTTTCTTCAGGTAGCTTTATATACTGTAACCAGACAAGCCTGTCTGTCAGTAGGAAGATAACAGGAACGGATCTAGCTGAACACTGTGAGCAGGACGCACTGCACTAAATGTAAATAGTCTAGAAGATAACAGGAACGGATCTAGCTGAACACTGTGAGCAGGACGCACTGCACTAAATGTAAATAGTCTAGAAGATAACAGGAACGGATCTAGCTGAACACTGTGAGCAGGACGCACTGCACTAAATGTAAATAGTCTAGAAGATAACAGGAACGGATCTAGCTGAACACTGTGAGCAGGACGCACTGCACTAAATGTAAATAGTCTAGAAGATAACAGGAACGGATCTAGCTGAACACTGTGAGCAGGACGCACTGCACTAAATGTAAATAGTCTAGAAGATAACAGGAACGGATCTAGCTAAACTGAATACAGTGTATATATATATATGCAACACCTGGGATGCATATATATACACAATACACTGTAAGTGCAGCTAACTGACTGACTGTTCTGCCTAATCTATCTAACTCAAATCAAATGACACTGTCTCTCTCTCTCTCTATCTCTCAGCACACCGGAACACACACTACACAGGGCCGCCGTGCAGGCGGCCTTATATAGTGTGGGGCGTGTACTAAATCCCCTGAGCCATAATTGGCCAAAGCCACCCTGGCTTTGGCCAATTACAGCTCTCTCTACTGACGGCGCTGTCATTGGCCAAGCATGCGGGTCATAGTGCATGCTTGGCCAATCATCAGCCAGCAATGCACTGCGATGCCGCAGTGAATTATGGGCCGTGACGCGCCACACGAATTTGGCGCGAACGGCCCATATCGTTCGCAATTCGACGGACGGTCGAACAGCCGATGTTCGAGTCGAACATGGGTTCGACTCGAACACGAAGCTCATCCCTAATTAAAGGTATCTGTACCCACTTCCGGCATAGATAGCCGCAGAATCTGCGGTTATTTACGCTACTTCCTGTTCCCCCCCGCTGTCTACTGGGAAACACACGGGTCCCAGAGACAGCAGGGACCAGCCGTATTGCGCTGCGCAACTCGTGCATGCGCAGTAGGGAACCGAGAAGTGAAGCTGCACGGCTTCTCTTCCTGATTCCCTTACCTAAGATGGAGGCGGCAGCACCCGAGGACCGAGAGACGGTTCAGCCTCGGGTGCCGACATCGCGGGTGCCCTGGACAGGTAAGTGTCCATGTTTTAATAGTCAGCAGCTGCAGTATTTGTAGCTGCTGACTTTAAAAAAAAAATTTTGGCGGAGCTCCTCTTTAAGTTCCACAGTGAGTATAACAAGCATGCTATTCTGCATATACAGACAGATTTTACTGTTGTGGGTATAGTAACACTTTAACAGTAAACTTTAGGTGGAAACACTACTCAAGGAAACATAAAATGCATTACAACTGTCTTTTGAGTTCGGTTTACTACTGTAACACCTTCTCTAACTTGAAGCTGTGTCTCTTACTGACCAAATGACTGCACTGAGATAGCACTATGCAGTACCTTCCAGAAACTGTTGTAGAAAAGTCCTTTTCACGGAACACAGATTTCCTGGTGCAGTGTTTATTTTAATCCTAGGCTCAAAAAAGATCCCTTTGTAACCTTCAAAGCTACAGCTGACATCCCAGTTTCCTGTCGCATCATGGCAGCATACACCTATGGGTTGTGGCTCCGCCCCCGCAACCTGATAGGACCGCGTAGCTATTAAAGTCTGAGAGAGCCCCTGCCCCAGCATTCTCCTTTTTTTCCTCACCTGTCAAGGACCGAAAACAGGCATCCCTTACCTAAACATTCGCCCCAGCCAGGTTCTAGCCTCTCCTGGGTGGAAGTCCTATCCTGTACAGCCTCTAAATGAGCTCAATGGAAGGAACCCCACTCTGATGGTCTCAGGGGTATGTTACAATACATTACAAACCTTAAACAGGTTTATGGATCGCAGCGGTCTCCAGCTCCTTTCAGTGCACTTGTGGGTAACTTCCCTTCCTGTCTGTCTCCATAGCTCCAGCTTGTCTCCCCTCCGCTCTCTGTGCCTAGCGCCGAGCGTCTCAGCTCCTCGCGCATGCGCAAACAGCGGTATCTCGTCAGGGCATCCCACTTTCCAGCTTCCAAAATGGCGTCGGAGGCCTCGGAGCACATCTGAGCATGCGCGAGCGTGACGTCCTCACCACCGCGACGGCGGCAAGTTTAAAAACGCTGTAATGTCAGCATTTTCTTGTCTCTTCTCTCCTGAGCCTGTAAGGAGGAATTTTGACCGGATCTCTTTGCTACTCTACCCAGCTGTTCTACCCTGTCTCTCTCTTGCTATCTCCACGCCCAGGTAAGATCTATGGTGTTTTTTCTTTGCTTGTTTACTATCTGCTATCCCATGCATGCTAAGCCACCTAAGCCACCTATATATTATAGGTTGATTCATCACCTTTCATGGAGACCGTTGCCCAGGTAGACCATCGCCAGCCTACTAGGTAAGAGGGGATGATGGGTAAGTATGAAGAGAACAAAAAAAGAGAGCCCTCACTAATGCTGTTTAAATTAAACAGCCCCACCAGGTCTTCCAGATCGTCACATTCAAGACAAGGGGAGCCTTCAAGAAGGAGCCTGAAGTCGATCAAGTCGCAGAAGCCGCTCAAGTCGCAGGAGGAGCAGATCAAGTCGCAGGAGAAGCCGATCAAGATCAAGGCATAGTCGCTCCCACCACAAGAAATCCCCTGCGCGCAGGAAATCTCCTGTCACCCAGCCTTCCCGTCCACCCGGGAACTCCTGCTGGATTTGCGGTGCTACAGCACTTCCAGACAAACTAGCCTGTCGCACATGCTTCATTGAGGCAACTAAGGACAGAGAAACAGAGGCAAGAGAACCATCACCACAAGTCGCAGAGCCAGAGGCCAGCAGACCTATACAAAATACCTCATCCACTGCCCCATCATCATCAAAGACGTCAGACCCTCTCTCTGACACTGATTATCTAGAGGCATCCACCGGCTTCGACTTCTCACTGATCGACCCATTCGTGAAGTCAGTAAAAGAGGCGATCGACTGGGTGGAAGAAAAAGAAACTCCTCAAAAAGTGAGGAAATACTTTCCAAATCTTAAAAAAGACCCAGAGAACTTCCCGTTCATTGAGGAACTTGAGGATCTAATTAAGGATGAGTGGCAAAAGCCAGAGAAAAAAACTGGCCTCAGCAACAGATTATCAAAGCTCTATCCACTTAAAGAGCCTAATGTCAACCCACTAATATCTCCTCCAGTGGTCGACTCCTCTCTAATGCGCCTCGCCAGGCACGTAACACTTCCAATAGAGGATGCAGTCACATTCAAAGATGTCCTGGATAGAAAGATCGATCTGGATCTTAAGAGAACCTACCTCTCGGCAGGTGGCGCTTGCAGGCCAGCAATAGCATTGGCTGCCGTCGGTAAGGCTATCTCAAGCTGGTCCACGATGGCCGAGAAGCTGGTATCAGAAGGAATGGAGCAGGAGAAAGTTATCTCAGCCCTCCAAGAAATTAGTCTCGCAGGAGACTTTGTCACAGAAGCCTCTGTGGATATAATTAAAACCACTTCAAGAGCAATGTTAAGCTCAGTAATGGCCAGAAGGGCGCTCTGGTTAAAACCCTGGTCGGCAGATCCCTCCTCAAAATCCAATTGGTGTAAAATACCCTTTGATGGCGTAAACCTTTTTGGAGAAAAACTGGACTTGGCTATTTCTAAAGTCACTGGGGGAAAATCGGGACTCATCCCTTCAGATAGGAGGCCCAGACAGCACAGACCACCGGTTTCTAGAAGAAATCTGCCAGATAAATACAGAGAGGCAAGATCCTACAGGCCCGGAAAAGAGTATAGGAGGAAGTGGAAGAATCCCCAGTCATCATTCCTCAAGCTCCAAAAGTCTAAGACCCCTGCCACAGGGGAACAAAAGTCTTTTTGAAGGTGCGTCCACCCAGCCAGCTTTAGTGGGGGCCAGACTCATGAGTTTCAAGCAGGTCTGGGAGGATACAATAAAGGACCCATGGACGATAGACACTGTCCAGTTTGGGCACAAATGGAAATTCAAGACACGGGCTCCAAGAGACCAATTCTCTGTAACCAGATTACCGGCATCTCGGGAAAAAAGGATGCTACTGACAAAATACGTCCAAGACCTGTTACAAAAGGAAGCCATAGTGGAAGTTCCAATATCCCAAAGGTCAACGGGATTCTGGTGTTTCTGGTGAAGAAGAAATCGGGGGATCTACGCCCTGTCTTGGATCTAAAGAATCTCAATCGCTCAATCTTAGTCGAGACATTCAAAATGGAGAGCCTCCAGTCAATTCTTCGGGCCATGAATATCGGGGATTGGATGCTTTCTGTCGATTTACAAGACGCCTATCTGCACGTCCCCATTCACATCTCATTCCAAAAGTTTCTCCGCTTTGCGGTAGGTCTCCATCATTTTCAATTCCGAAGTCTCCCGTTCGGGATCTCCACCGCTCCAAGGACATTCACAAAAATCTTACTGCCAGTAATAGCCTTACTAAGAGAACAAGGATTGAGAGTCCATCATTATCTGGACGACATCCTTTTGCTAGCAGACAATCAGGATTCCCTTCTACTGCATCGATCCATTCTGATTACCACCCTACAAAACTTCGGCTGGATCATAAACTGGGGGAAAAGCAATCTGCAGCCCACTCAGAGAATGATATTCCTGGGGGCGGAACTAGACACCCGTCTCAATACGGTGGAACTTCCGCGGGAAAAAATTCCCAGCCTCATTCAGAAGGCAAGAAAGTTATTAGCCTCTACCACACTACCAGCCCGGGAGTACCTCAGCATACTGGGGTCATTCTCAGCAACCATCCCAATGGTACAATGGGCCCAATGGAACACCAGACCTCTGCAAGCATCACTATTAAAATAATGGAACGGGGTATCATTGTCTCAGCCAATCATAGTCCAGAAAGAAATAAAACAATCACTCTGGTGGTGGACCAGATTGAACAATCTGAAGAGATGCAGGCATATAGTCCCTCTTCCTCAGGAAATAATCACTTCAGATGCCAGCCTGAAGGGCTGGGGGGCACACTACCGCCATCACGCAGTCCAGGACCTTTGGACATTCAGAACACAGAACTTGGTTTCAAATATATTGGAGATGAAAGCAGCTTTTCAAGCTCTGTTAGCCTTCAGCCCCCTCCTCAGGGGGAAAGAGGTCCTGCTAAAATTGGACAACAGAGTGGCAGTTGCCTATATCAACAGGCAGGGGGGCACCAGGAGTCGCTCCATGATGCAGGAAGTCCGTCCAGTCTTCGAGTGGGCACAGCTGAACCTGTCGGGATTAACGGCAGCATATGTCCCAGGAGTCCAAAATCAACTAGCCGACTCTCTAAGTCGGACCTTTGTATCAAACAACGAGTGGGCCTTAAGTCACCAAGCCTTTACCCTCATAACCCAAACCTGGGGGATACCGGATATAGACCTGGCGGCAACACCGGTCAACACGAAATGCCAGAGATATCTAGCCAGAATTCCTTTCCCATCGGCAGAAGGCACGGATTGCCTACAACACGACTGGAACTTCCGTTTGGGGTACATATTTCCGCCAACGCCACTCATTCCGAGATTCTTACTCAGACTCAAGAGGTCGAAAGCCACAGTGCTAGCAGTCCTCCCATTTTGGCCGAGACGACCATGGTTTACGACGCTCCTCCAATTGAGCACAGTCAGAACCACTGACACTCCCAATGACAGCGGATATACTGTCGCAGGGGCAACTCCTTCACCCATTTCCGGAGAGGCTGCATCTAACAGCATGGAGATTGAAAGGACTAGGTTCTTAGTCCAAGGTTGCTCCCAGAAAGTGATAGACACTCTCCTCCAGGCCAGAAAATCCACGACCAATAAAACCTATAAAAGGGTCTGGGAGAGTTTTCTCTTACTCGCACAACAGCAATCCTGGAACCCGGCATCTCCATCAGTTGCTCAGATCCTCGAGTTTCTCCAGTTAGGTCTAGATAAAGGTCTTAGGTCTAGTACCCTGAAGGTACATGTATCAGCCTTATCCGCTATGACAGGAGTGAAATGGGCTCAAGAACCTCTCATCATCCAATTTCAGAAGGCTTGCCTAAAGTTGAGACCACCTAGGAAACCTTCCTTCCCGACATGGGATCTTTCAGTAGTGTTGGAGGCCTTATCCCATGAGCCATTTTTTCCGTTAGAGAATGTTTCCCTGTGGGACCTAACTCTCAAAGTCACTTTCCTAATAGCAATTACATCAGCTAAAAGGGTATCGGAAATTCAGGCCTTACAGGCTAAGGAACCATACTTGATGTTCTATCCAGACAAAGTAGTCTTAAAACCATCGGATCGCTTCATCCCGAAAGTGTCATCATCTTTCCACTTTAACCAAGAGCTATGTCTCCCCACCCTCTCCGCAGAACAGGGTTATCCACATCCGCTTGACATAAAGTTTAATATCCAGGCCTACCTCTTGGCAACCAGCAATTTGAGGAAGACAGAGGACCTACTGGTCATTCCTCATGGGTTTAGAAGAGGACAAGCAGCAACCTCTCGCACCATCGCAGCATGGTTGGTGAAGATCATTAAGAGAGCTTATGCATCTAACAACGCACGAGTACCTGAGGGCTTAAGGGCACACTCCACAAGGGCAATGGCGACCTCCTGGGCGGCCTACTGCAGGGTATCAGCCGAAACCATCTGCAAAGCAGCCACTTGGTCTTCAAAAACCACTTTTATTTCTCATTATAAAGTGGACTCCGCTAGATTGTCCACGGCAGAATTTGGGAGAGCAATTATTCAGGCTAACTCCTCAATCACCTTCTAAATAAAACTTATCTTTTTCTCATACCCACCCAGTTTGCGAGTTATTCCCCATAGGTGTATGCTGCCATGATGCGACAGGAAAACGGAAAATTGTATACTCACCTTTCCGTAATTTTCCTTTCCTGTCGCATCTCATGGCAGCATACAAATGCCCACCAATCTGAGGTGAGGTATATATACACGGAGAATGCTGGGGCAGGGGCTCTCTCAGACTTTAATAGCTACGCGGTCCTATCAGGTTGCGGGGGCGGAGCCACAACCCATAGGTGTATGCTGCCATGAGATGCGACAGGAAAGGAAAATTACGGAAAGGTGAGTATACAATTTTCCGTTTTTTGATAGGCTAACTGCCTACATGAGGTTAGCTGCCAAATTCTTTATTTGCGCTTCCCTGCTGCTTAGGGATGCATGAGTGAATGTGGCCTGACTTTTAATTTAGCTAAATCCTTGAGGAACATCTTCTTATACTTTCGGGAAATTATTTAAAGCTTTTTGAAGATTTTTCTTGATTCTTCCATTTTGCCAGTTTCATGGAAAATTTAGTGATTTCTAACTACAGCTGCTTTAAGCACCTATCACTTTGTCAGTGACAGAGTCTTAAAGAATTACCACCAGTTGGCAGATTTGAAAAATGATGCTAACTAAAACCAGCTCTAAGCTGGCATACAGAGGTACAGCAGTACTTAGAGTGGGGCATGGCTGTGCTGGGAATCTTTCATGAAAGCTTCCTCCAGAGTGCTGTGTCCCTGACTAGCTGTTGGCTAAGAGATTCCTCAAGAGAAATATATTAATCTGAACAAAGGTGCTGGGGATAGTGGTGATTTCACTGATAGAGAACTGAGGGACTAGTTCCCCATCAGGTCCATCTTAATGGACTGAATAGCGGATATGAATCTGCTCACTGCCGTGCACTGTGAATCAAAAGTAAGGTGGACCCGATAGGGAACTAGTCTCTCAGTTTCCCATCAGACTTCCCCCACCTCAGTGAAAAGCCCGATGACCAGGGGCGGACTGATAACTCATGGGGCCCCCGGGCAATAGGAGATTATGGGGCCCCCAGGCAATCAGAGATTATGGGGCCACTCAGTATGCACATACACAGTATACAATCACACAGTATACACATACATGTACACACAGTATGCACAGACAGATGTAAAAAAAACACAGATTTATACATACTATCCCTGGTTTTACTGAGGCTGGCAACCCTCATGGGGCCCCCTAGTGGCCCAGGGCCCTCGGGCAGTGCCCGAGTGGCTCAATGGTCAGTCCGCCCCTGCTGATGACCAAGAGCTTGTCAGTGTGGTGGTTGCAGTCGTCAGGATGGGGCGTGGGGAGTGCATCTAGGAAAGAATGTCCTGTATGGAATTACATCTGGGTCCCTGACAGGTACATGAATCAGGTGCTAGCACTGACACTTTTGGTGTGGGAACGAACAGAGTTCTAAAGGGTGTCTACAACCCAATTAATTTCCCCCTTTGTCTCATCTAGAGACGTTCTCCTGGCTTGACCCAACCACCACATGTATAGGGCCCATTAGGTTTCATGATAAATATCAAGCATTAACCACTTCCATACAGGGCATTTACACCCCCTTCCTGCCCAGGCCAATTTTCAGCTTTCAGCGCTGTCACGCATTGAATGACAATTGTGCGGTCATACAACACTGTACCCATATGACATTTTGATTCTTTTTTTTTTTTGGTTTTTATTGTTTTCGCTATAAACAAAAGACTGACAATTTTGAAAAAACACAATATTTTTAACTTTTTGCTATAATAAATATCCCAATTAAAAAAACAAACAAACATATTTCTTCCTCAGTTTAGGCCGATATGTATTCTTCTACATATTTTTGGTAAAAAAAAAAATCGCAATAAGCGTATATTGATTGGTTTGCGCAAAAGTTATAGCACCTACAAAATAGGGGATAGATTTATGGCATTTCAATTTTTTATTTTTTTACTAGTAATGGTGGCGATCTGCGATTTTTGTCAGAGCTGCGATATTGCGGCGGACAAATCAGGAAGTTTTGACACTATATTGGGACCATTAACATTTATACAGCGAACAGTGCTATAAAAATGCACTGATTACTGTATAAATGTCACTGGCAGGGGAGGAATTAACACTAGGGGGCGATCAAGGGGTTAAATGTGTTACCTAGGGAGTGATTCTTACTGTGGGGGGAGGTGACCGATCGGTGTTCCTCTGTACTGGGAACACACGAACAGTCTCATCTCCCCTGACAGGACGTGGATCTGTGTGTTTAGACACATAGATCCACGTCCCTGCTCTGTGACCGGCAATCGCGGGTGCCTGGCGGACATCGTGGCCGCAAGGCACGCGCATCGGCTCCCGAGTGACGCAGCAGGTGCACATGCATGCCACCGGTGGCATGCGCGCACCCCCTAGCGGCCGGGAAGCCAAAGACGTCATATGACGGCTGCCCAAGATGAGAGAGCCACTTTGCGGCTGTCATTTGACTATACGCAGGATGGGAAGAGGTTAAATACATTGCACCTGTATTTTTTTTCTCTTACTACTGACATATACCTGACAGGTGGGAATGACTAACCAATAAAAGGGAGTGCTAATGCATGCATCTTTTTATCCAGGATATTTAGTAAGGATGCAGTTGAATCACTGTTGGTTTGAGCAACTACATGGCAAATAAAATATATTGTTGATAAATGTAAAGCTAAAATTATGTAAAATGGATTCTTCAATGATGGAGAATAGGTATGAACTTAAAGTGGTTGTAAAGGCAGAATTTTTTTTATCTTAATGCATTCTATTCTACAGCAGCCTCCCTCAGCTCCCCTAATACTTACCTGAGCCCATCTCGATCCAACAATATTGCACGAGAGACTCGGCTGTCCAGGGCTCTCCCAGGGCTGAGACACACAGTGTGTGCCATTGGCTCCCGCTGCTGTCAATCAAAGTCAGTGAGCCAATGAGGAGAGAGAGGGGGCAGGGACAAACCGTGGCTCTGTGTCTGAATGGACACATGGAGCTGTGGCTCAGGTGCTCCCATAGCAAGCTGCTTGCTGTGAAGGCACTCGGCAAGAAGGCGGGGCCAGGAGCGCCGAAGAGGAACCCAAGAAGAGGAGAATCCAGGCTGCACTGTGCAAAACCACTGCACAGAGCAGGCAAGGATAACATGTTTGTTACTTTTAACTTAAAAAAACGAGACTTTAGTATCACTTTAAGGTTTGGTTCAAACACAAGTTTGAATGCCATTTACAATATCAGGATTAATTCTGCTATTACACATGACAGCTTCCAACTGTGATTTATTTGTTAAGGGTGCAGACACCAGTCCTTTACAACAGTCTATAATTCTTACAATACAAAGCCCTTCAGCTATGGTATGAATTTTAGGTTGAACCTAACTCAAAGAAAATGTAAAATGACACAGAATCAATGACTTGAGTGAACATTCACTTCAGTTATCCAGTGTGAAAAACAATTTTCTATTTATTTATTTCATATGCTGATAGTTGGATACTTGAAGTTAAGCCAGCTAAAATTCATTCAGTAAAATCTCTCATCTCCTTTAGTAAATAAACTTCATTGACTTACAATACTTTATGTTACTAAAAAATAAATAAACAAAATAGTAAGATCTCATCTTTAATATGCAGTTCCGGTCTGGCCATCAGTTAAAAAAATAGGATTTTTAAAACAGCTTACCTGTATAATCCTTTTCTTTGAAGTACATCACGGGACACAGAGCCATAGTAGTTACTATGTGGGTTATAGGCCACCTTCTGGTGATGGACACTGGCACACCCTAAGACAAGAAGTGCACTCCCTATATAACCCCTCCCACTACTGGGAGTACCTCAGTTTTGTAGCAAAGCAATACACGTGTATACCAAAAAGAAGGAAGGGACCTCTGTGTCCCGTGATGTACTTCAAAGAAAAGGATTTTACAGGTAAGCTGTTTTAAAAATCCTATTTTCTTATTGTACATCACAGGACACAGAGCCATAGTGGTTACTATGTGGGATGTCCCATAGCAATGCCAACTGAAGGGAGGGAGACACAACAAAAGTAGGGCACTAAGAGACTAGAGGACTTATACAGCAGCCTGCAGTACACTGCGCCCAAAGGCGGTATCCTCATGACCTTTTACATCTACTTGATAGAATCTGGTAAATGTATGGACTGAAGACCAGTTTCGGCCTTGCAGATTTGAGCCATGGAGGCTTGGTGATGCACTGCCCAGGAAGAACTAACAGCCCTGGTGGATGGGTGCTTTAATATGAAAAGGTGGAATTTTCCTCTTTAAACCATAAGCTTGAACAATCACTTGACAAATCCATTTAGAAATAGTAGATTTCGATGCTGCCTGTCCTCTCTTAGGACCTTCTGGCAACACAAACAAAACATCTGTTTTAAGAATCTGAGCAGTCACCTTCAAGTAGACCTTGACTGCTCTCACTACATCATGAGAATGTAGTGACCTTTCTTCCGCAGAACGAGGTTCTGGAAAAAATGACGGTAGAACAATATCCTGGTTTAAATGAAAATCTGACACTACCTTCGGTAGGAAATTAGGATGAGGACGCAATACAACCTTATCCTTATGAATGGTCAAATATGGCTCTTTACAAGAAAGAGCAGCCAACTATGATACTGTTCCTGCAGAAGATATGGCAACCAAAAAAACGAATTTCCTTGTTAAAAGGACCAAGGGAATATATCATATAGGCTCAAAAGGCTGTTTCTGTAACGCCGACAGGACTAAATTCAAGTTTCAAGGGTTCAGGGGTTAACTAACTGGAGGATTAATCTGCGTTACCCCCTGAATAAAGCTACGAACCAGAGAGTGTGAAGCAAGTGGTCATTGAAAAAACACCGATAAGGCAGACACCTGGCCTTTGATAGTACTCAAGGCCAGCTTCATTTCTAATCCCATCTGTAGAGATTCAAGGATCCTACCTTATTTCCTGGGGTGCCAACCCCTGGATTCACACCAGGAGACATATGCCTTCCACACTCTATAATATATGACTCTGGAGGCTGGCTTCCTAGCATTAACCAAAGTAGAAACTACTTAAGCTGACAGCCCACGGTCTTTCAGAATGTGGGTCTCAATAGCCAAACCGTTAAATTTAGCGTTTGTAAGGTAGGATGAATATCGGACCTTGCGAGAGAAGGTCTGGCCGTGGTGGTAGGGTCCATGGGTCCCTTACGGCCATCTTTACGATCTCTGCATACCAAGATCTCCTGGGCCACGCCGGGGTCACAAGAATCACCTCCTTCCCTTCCTGCTTGATCCTGTGAAGAAGGCGCGGAAGCAGCAGAACAGGAGGGAACGCATAGATCAGTGAAAACTGATCCCACAGAAAAACCAAGGCATCTGTTCCGCATGCCATCGGTTTCCTTATTCCTTGACACAAAGTTGTCGATTTTTTTGTTGAACCTGGATGCAAACATCCGGAATTTCTCATCTTTGACATATTGACAGAAAGATGTCAGGGTGAAGATACCATTCTCCCGGGAACAATTGTTGGCGACTCAAGTAGTCCATCTGCCAATTCTCTATTTGTGGAATGAAGACTGCCGATAGACAAGGAATGTTGTCTTCTGCCCAAGATAGTATATGATTCACCTCTCTCTGGGCCGCACGACTTCTCGTGCCCCCTTGGTGATTGATATAGGCCACTGTTGTGGCATTGTCAGATTGGATTCTGACAGGACAATTCCGTAATCTGAGCGTCCAGGCCATCAGGGCCAGGCGTGCTGCCCGAATCTCTAGAATATTGATTGGCAAGGTCATTTCTGATTTGGACCATTTTCCTTGGACAGACACTTCTTCCAGGACTGCTCCTCAGCCCAGAAGGCTGGCATCTGTTACCACCTTCCAGGTAACTGGTAAAAAGGATTTTTCCTTTTTGAAGATTCTTGGATATCAACCACCAACTGAGGCTTTGACGCACTTTGGGGGAAGTCCAGAGCTTGGATCTTCTTGTTACACATTGACAGGATATTGTTTTGCAGCAGTCTCGAATGAAACTGCGCATAAGGAACGGCCTCAAATGAAGCCACCATCTTTCCCAACAATTTCATGCAAAGTCGAATAGAAGGATTCTTCGTTGCTTTGACCAACAGAATCAGTTCCCTTATGGAACTGATCCTTGCCTGGGGCAAAAACACCCTCTTCTGAGCTGTATCTATGATCAGACCCAAGTAATGCAATCTCCTTGATGGTTTTAAGGAGGATTTCTCTATTTTAAGAATCCAACCTAAGTATTCCAGGTAGCTGACTGCGGTGACCAAACTTTGGTTTAAGCGGGCTACCGACTGATCTATCAAGAGTAGATCGTCTAAGTAAGCTAGAATCGTTATACCTTGAGCCCTTAATCTGGCTAAAGAAGGAGCCAGGACCTTTGTAAACACTCGAGGTGCAGTAGCTAGACCGAAAGGCAGAGCTACAAACTGAAAATGAAGATTTTCTATCTCTAAGCGTAGATATTTCTGGTGAGCGGGAAAAATAGGTACATAGAGATAATCATCCTTGATGTCGATTGACGCTAGCAGCTCTCCACCTTGTAGAATGGAGACCACTGATCGGATTGACTCCATGCGAAAAGAGCGGATATTCAAAAACCAGTTTAGATCTTTGAGATCTAAAATGGGTCTGACATCCCCGTTTGGTTTTGGTATCGTGAAAAGGTTTGAATAAAACCCTAATCTTCGCTCTTCCAAGGGGACCACGTATATCACTTTCTGAGACAAGAGATGATCCAAAGCTAGAAAGAGAGACTTCTTTTTTCCTGGATCTCTGGGAAGGTTTGATTTGAGAAAACAAGGAGACAGGAACTCTCGGAACTCTAGTTTGTAACCTAGAGATATTGAGGAAGTCTTCCCCCCACTCAAGCGAGCGGGGGCGCCCGTTCATAAGGAGGTTTTAGTATTTTGTTTTGTGGGTTTCCTCCCCCAGGACCTCTTTTGACGCTGGGGCTGACCCTGAGGTTTACCTCTTGAACCTGATGGTGGAGGCCGTGACTGCCTGGAGGCTGATGCTCCTGGCACTGGAGAAGAAGCTTGTTTAAAAGAAAAACGCTTAAACTTCTTCTTAACTGGCAAATGGGAACTTTTTCTATTAGAAATCCTTTGGATGTATTTATCCAGATCGTCCCCAAATAACTGTAAACCGTGAAATGGAAAACTGGCCAAGAGCTTTTTGCATGGCGCTTCGGCTGACCAATTTTTCAACCATAAAATTCTACACACATGTACCAGCCCTAGCATAAGCCGTGAGGCCTGGAGAATAGAATCTCTCATAGCGTCTACTGTAAAGCATAACACCTCTGATATCCCAGCCAAATGCTGGGCCTGCTGATCCGGAATAATCTTGAGTACCTCTTTAAACTGGTCCTTTAAAGACTGAGATACCCGATCGCTGCCAGCGCAGGCTGAACCACTGAACCTGCCAGCGAGATATAGTTTTAAATAGGAATTCCAACTTTTTATCTGTTGCATCCTTCAGCATTTGAGCATTGTCTACTGGACAAGTCAAGTTTTTGTTCACCGAGTATATAGCAGCGTCAATTGCTGGAATCCCCCATTTCTTATTAAACTCTTCCTCCATAGGATAAAGTGTTGAAAACAAGTGAGGAAAACACTGATTATCTGGGTGCTCCCACTCAGAATACATACGCTTTTTTAGTAATGAATGGATAGGAAAAGCATGAATAGTTTGGGGAGGCTTTAGTGAACCCAAACCAGAAGTGGGCTCATCGACTGACTCCGCTGTTGGCAGCAAAAATGTGGAGCAGACAAATTCAGTGAGAGATTGTACCAACAACCTTTCTTGTGAACCTGTTCCTTCCGTATTAGGCTCTTCGGAAGAGAGGTCACCAGCCTCTTCCTGGTCCCCTGAGACAACTTTGTCATCTCTGGCGCCCCCTGTTCCTCAGTTTGAGGGTCAAGAGTAATGGATGGGGGCCTGTTACGCTTAGTCCCACTCCGGGATGCGATTAAAGCATCAATCTTTTGCTCCAAGCCTAAAATGGTTGTGGAAAAAACCTCTTTAGTAATATATACAGGGGCTGCAGTGTGAAGAGCAGCTGCAACGCTCAACGTCCCTGATGGCTCACTCTGACCAGCCAAATCACTCTCAGGGAAGGAAGCCATCTTTTTCTAGATGGTTCTAGGCTTCCTTGTGGCTGTAGAAGTCTTTCTACAGCCCTTTTTTTAGGTGTTTTTACCCCCCTTCCGATCATAGCCCGATGCACAAAGCAGAGGTACTACCAGAAGGAACACATCCACTGCTTGAGCAATAGTCCAGCCCTGGCCCTGCTATTAGTGCTCAGCCTGATGCAATAGTAAATGTGTCAAAAGGAATGCCTGTGTCACCAAACCTTTATCATGCCCCTCTTGCTCTTGTGTCCCTCTGTCAACTTGCTGCAGCAATAATGGTGCTTTTAAAACACACATTCCTGCGCTGGATGTTGAAGGACGCCAACACTGTGCTAAGCCCCACCCCCCTCCATCACCTTCGGCCCCCCTCTCTTTAAAAAAAAAAAAGCTTTCCCGCGTGAGCACAGGCTTCTGATCCTACAGGATCATTCTGTGAGGGGAAAAAATGGCGAGGAGGAAGCCTGGAAGCCGCTGAGTAAGGCGGTATGCCGGTCATCTTTTTATTTTTATTTTTCGTTTTTCTCCTAACGCTCTTCCTCATGAAGAGGGGGAGAGAAAAAAAGCCTGCTGCTCCGGACACATCGTGAACCTTTGAGGAAGCATGAGAAGGTATGTGCTCCATACAGCCCCCAGTGGTGACACATAGGCATGACAACATTTATCAATTTAAAGGAGACATTCATAAGAAAATTCAAAAATTTCTTAGAAAACTCGACTTACCTTTACCGCCGCAGGGTTTTCTGTGGTAAAACCAACAGACCTAATCTTCACCCTTCACGGTGGGTTCCATAACAAACCTTCAGGAGCCAGGGACCCTTGGGGAACCCATAATCCTGGACCTGTAATAACACCACCGCCAGTAAAACTTTATGGCCATAATACCCAAAGTACTGGATCCCCGGGTCCAGCTCTCTAAAAAGAGGAGCGTTTACAGGCAAAACCTTGTTTCTTCGGATACGAGACCCGGGTAACATTCAATTCGGCCTAAAAGACACTTTGAATGGATCCAGCTCCATAGCTAGCCCCAGCAAGGATTGCTCCAGTGGAGCTCAGCACAGCACATCTTTACTCATAACCAACACCTTACACACTGGCGAAAATACTGAGGTACTCCCAGTAGTGGGAGGGGTTATATAGGGAGTGGACTTCTTGTCTTAGGGTGTGCCCTTGTCCATCACCTGCAGGTGGCCTATAACCCACATAGTAACTACTATGGCTCTGTGTCCCGTGATGTACGATAAGAAAAAGATGTGGTTGTAATGGAAAAAGTGCAAAAAAGACACATAAATTAACCACTTGACGACCGCCGCACGACGATATACGTCCACAGAGCGGCACGGGCAGGCAAAAGGACATACATATACGTCCTTGCCTTCTTGCGGGTGGGGGTTCCAATCTGACCCCCCCCCCCCGGTGCCAGCGGCGGTCGCCTTTGGTCTGGCAGTGATCAGAGATGAGGGGGAGGCCATCCGATCATGCCCCCCCCTCGCGATCGCTCCCAGTCAATGAGATTCTTCCCCTGCCTCTGTGTATTACACAGAGGCAGGGGATGTGATGTCATCTCTCCTCGGCTCGGCAGTTTCCGTTCCGGCGCCGAGGAGAGAAGACTGTAATGTGAGTGAACCAAACACACACACACAGTAGAACATGCCAGGCACACATTACACCCCCCTTTACCCCCCGATCCCCCCAATCACCCCCCGATCACCCCTCCCCCCCCCCCCGTCACACTGACACCAAGCAATTTTTTTTTTTGATTACTGCATGGTGTCAGTTTGTGACAGTTACTGTGTTAGGGCAGTTACTGTTAGCCCCCTTTAGGTCTAGGGTACCCCCCTAACCCCCCTAATAAAGATTTAACCCCTTGATCACCCCCTGTCGCCAGTGTCACTAAACGATCATTTTTCTGATCGCTGTATTAGTGTCACTGGTGACGCTAGTTAGGGACGTAAATATTTAGGTTCGCCGTCAGCGTTTTATAGCGACAGGGACCCCATATACTATCTAATAAATGTTTTAACCCCTTGATTGCCCCCTAGTTAACCCTTTCACCACTGATCACCGTATAACTGTTACGGGTGACGCTGGTTAGTTCGTTTATTTTTTATAGTGTCAGGGCACCCGCCGTTTATGACCTAATAAAGGTTTAGCCCCCTGATCGCCCGGCGGTGATATGCGTCGCCCCAGGCAGCGCCAGATTAGCGTCAGTAGCACTAACACCCACGCACGCAGCATACGCCTCCCTTAGTGGTATAGTATACCACTAAGGGAGGCGTCTTAGTGGTATAGTATCTGAACGGATCAATATCTGATCCGATCAGATCTATACTAGAGTCCCCAGCAGTTTAGGGTTCCCAAAAACGCAGTGTTAGCGGGATCAGCCCAGATACCTGCTAGCACCTGCATTTGCCCCTCCGCCCGGCCCAGCCCAGCCCACCCAAGTGCAGTATCGATTGATCACTGTCACTTACAAAACACTAAACGCATAACTGCAGCGTTCGCAGAGTCAGGCCTGATCCCTGCGATCGCTAACAGTTTTTTTGGTAGCGTTTTGGTGAACTGGCAAGCACCAGCGGCCTAGTACACCCCGGTCGTAGTCAAACCAGCACTGCACTAACACTTGGTGACGTGGCGAGTCCCATAAGTGCAGTTCAAGCTGGTGAGGTGGCAAGCACAAGTAGTGTCCCGCTGCCACCAAAAAGACAAACACAGGCCCGTCGTGCCCATAATGCCCTTCCTGCTGCATTCGCCAATCCTAATTGGGAACCCACCACTTCTGCAGCGCCCGTACTTCTCCTATTCACATCCCCAACCAAATGCAGTCGGCTGCATGAGAGGCATTTTTATGTCCTCCCGAGTACCCCTACCCAGCGAACCCCCCAAAAAATATGTTGTGTCTGCAGCAAGCGCGGATATAGGCGTGACACCAGCTATTATTTTCCCTCCTGTCCTGACAATCCTGGTCTTTGTATTGGTGAATGTTTTGAACGCTGCCATACACTAGTTGAGCATTAGAGTAGGGTACAGCATTGCACAGACTAGGCACACTTTCACAGGGTCTCCCAAGATGCCATCGCATTTTGAGAGACCCGAACCTGGAACCGGTTACAGTTATAAAAGTTAGTTACAGAAAAAAGTGAAAAAAAAAAAATATATATATAAAATAAAATAAAATAGTTGTCGTTTTATTGTTCTCTCTCTCTATTCTCTCTCTATTGTTCTGCTCTTTTTTACTGTATTCTATTCTGCAATGTTTTATTGTTATTATGTTTTATCATGTTTGCTTTTCAGGTATGCAATTTTTTATACTTTACCGTTTACTGTGTTTTATTGTTAAACATTTTTTTGTCTTCAGGTACGCCATTCACGACTTTGAGTGGTTTTACCAGAATGATGCCTGCAGGTTTAGGTATCATCTTGGTATCATTCTTTTCAGCCAGCGGTCAGCTTTCATGTAAAAGCAATCCTAGCGGCTAATTAGCCTCTAGACTGCTTTCACAAGCAGTGGGAGGGAATGCCCCCCCACCGTCTTCCGTGTTTTTCTCTGGCACTCCTGTCTCAACAGGGAACCTGAGAATGCAGCCGGTGATTTAGCCAGCTGACCATAGAGCTGATCGGAGACCAGAGTGGCTCCAAACATCTCTATGGCCTAAGAAACCGGAAGCTACGAGCATTTCATGACTTAGATTTCGCCGGATGTAAACAGCGCCATTGGGAAATTGGGAAAGCATTTTATCACACCGATCTTGGTGTGGTCAGATGCTTTGAGGGCAGAGGAGAGATCTAGGGTCTAATAGACCCCAATTTTTTCAAAAAAGAGTACCTGTCACTACCTATTGCTATCATAGGGGATATTTACATTCCCTGAGATAACAATAAAAATGATTAAAAAAAAATAAAAATGAAAGGAACAGTTTAAAAATAAGATAACAAAGCAAAAAAATAATAAAGAAAAAAAAAAAAAAAAAAAAAAAGCACCCCTGTCCCCCCCTGCTCTCGCGCAAAGGCGAACGCAAGTGTCGGTCTGGCGTCAAATGTAAACAGCAATTGCACCATGCATGTGAGGTGTCACCGCGAACGTCAGATCGAGGGCAGTAATTTTAGCAGTAGACCTCCTCTGTAAATCTAAAGTGGTAACCTGTAAAGGCTTTTAAAGGCTTTTAAAAATGTATGTAGTTTGTCGCCACTGCACGTTTGTGCGCAATTTTAAAGCATGTCATGTTTGGTATCCATGTACTCGGCCTAAGATCATCTTTTTTATTTCATCAAATATTTGGGCAATATAGTTTGTTTTAGTGCATTAAAATTTTAAAAATTGTGTTTTTCCCCCAAAAATTTCACCCACCATTTTAATCTGTAGAGCATTTGCTTTAAAAAATATATAATGTTTGGGGGTTCAAAGTAATTTTATTGCAAAAAAAAATAATTTTTTCATGTAAACAAAAAGTGTCAGAAAGGGCTTTGTCTTCAAGTGGTTAGAAGAGTGGGTGATGTGTGACATAAGCTTCTAAATGTTGTGCATAAAATGCCAGGACAGTTCAAAACCCCCCCAAATGACCCCATTTTGGAAAGTAGACACCCCAAGCCAATTGCTGAGAGTCATGTCGAGTCCATTGAATATTTTATATTGTGACACAAGTTGCGGGAAAGAGACACATTTTTTTTTTTGCACAAAGTTGTCACTAAATGATATATTGCTCAAACATGCCATGGGAATATGTGAAATTACACCCCAAAATACATTCTGTTGCTTCTCCTGAGTACGGGGATACCACATGTGTGAGACTTTTTGGGAGCCTAGCCGTGTAGGGGACCCCGAAAACCAAGCACTGCCTTCAGGCTTTCTAAGGGCGTACATTTTTGATTTCACTCTTCACTGCCCGTCACAGTTTTGGAGGCCATGGAATGCCCAGGTGGCACAAAACCCCACCAAATGACCCCATTTTGGAAAGTAGACACCCCATGCTATTTGCTGAGAGGTATAGTGAGTATTTTGCAGACCTCACTTTTTGTCACAAAGTTTTGAAAATTGAAAAAACAAAAAAAAAAGTTTTTTCTTGTCTTTCTTCATTTTCTAAAACAAATGAGAGCTGCAAAATACTCACCATGCTTCTCAGCAAATAGCTTGGGGTGTCTACTTTTCAAAATGGGGTCATTTGGGGGGGGGGGGTTGTGCCATCTGGGCATTTTATGGCCTTCAAAACTGTGATAGGTAGTGAGGAGTGAAATAAAAAATTTACACCCTTAGAAATCCTGAAGGCGGTGATTGGTTCTCGGGGCCCCGTATGCCGCTAGGCTCCTAAAAAGTCCCACACATGTGGTATCCCCGTACTCAGGAGAAGCAGCTGAATGTATTTTGGGGTGCAATTCCACATATGCCCATGGCCTGTGTGAGCAATATATCATTTAGTGACAACTTTTTGTAATTTTTTTTTTTTGGCATTATTCAATCACTTGGGACAAAAAAAATAAACATTCAATGGGCTCAATATGTCTCTCAGCAATTTCCTTGGGGTGTCTACTTTCCAAAATGGGGTCATTTGGGGGGGGTTTGTACTGCCCTGCCATTTTAGCACCTCAAGAAATGACATAGGCAGTCATAAACTAAAAGCTGTGTAAATTCCAGAAAATGTACCCTAGTCTGTAGACGCTATAACTTTTGCGCAAACCAATAAATATACGCTTATTGACATTTTTTTTTACCAAAGACATGTGGCGGAATACATTTTGGCCTAAATGTATGACTAAAATGGAGTTTATTGGATTTTTTTTATAACAAAAAGTAGAAAATATCATTTTTTTTCAAAATTTTCGGTCTTTTTCCGTTTATAGCGCAAAAAATAAAAACAGCAGAGGTGATCAAATACCATCAAAAGAAAGCTCTATTTGTGGGAAGAAAAGGAGGCAAATTTCGTTTGGGTACAGCATTGCATGACCGCGCAATTAGCAGTTAAAGCGATGCAGTGCCAAATTGGAAAAAGTCCTCTGGTTCTTAGGCAGCATAATGGTCCGGGGCTGAAGTGGTTAAGAGCTTTAAAGGGCGTATCCTTGTTTAAAATACAGGAATGGTGTTACTATTTAGAAATATTAAAAGCCAATTATATCTTGTGCATTTAGAAACACATCCTTTTTTTAACAATCTACTTGTCTGGCTAGAGGAAATATATTCCAAGTTCAATTAAGTAAACATGCAACATCTTTTTTCAAGTATTAAAATGACATGTATGGCAAAAAGGTGATTGAAGGTAGCGCTTACTCAAACCTCCTGTATTGCTTTTATAACATTATAGATAGATAGATAGATAGATAGATAGATAGATAGATAGATAGATAGATAGATAGATAGATAGATAGATAGATAGATAGATAGATAGATAGATATATGACACCAGTGAACATAATCAATCAATTTAAAATAAGGAAAGAGATGAAGTGGCGCTGCTATATGAAAGTATGAAATATTAATAAATTTAATGATATGATGTCCCTTTAAGTGGCACAAAAACACACTGATGTGTGAATATGTAAAATGTGCAGACACAAGTCTGCTGTGCAATGGCATCCAGTAATACCTGTAACTGGTGTCAAAGTCGGACCAAAGTAGTGCAGGGACTACTTTGAAGTCGGAACAACTTGAAGTAGTACTACAAATCTGAATGGTTGTCATTGTAAATCATGGGGAACGACTTGTCATGCTACAAAGTTGTACAAGTGTGAAAGGGGCCTAAGGCTGCATTCACACCTGAGTATTTTCAGCTCATAAAACGCTCGTAAAACGCCTGAAAAAACGCCTGAAAAACACCCAACAAGCAAAATCCCATTAATTTCAGTGGCACCTGTTCACATCTGAGCGTTTTGTCACCTAAAGCAAAACGCCCTGAGCTCAAAAAGAACATAAGCTTCTTTGGGGCAGATTACAGGCGTTTTTCTGACTTTTACATTGGTGACCTGAACAAAATCGCGGTAAAAAAAGCAGCAAAATCCCGGTAAAAATGTACGACTTTGAAACACTCAGGTGTTCAATATATAAACAAACAAGTCCGTAGCAAATTTCAGTTCTTAATTCCACATAGGTAATCATCTTTAGAAAAGTGGCTGGTGCTAGAATGAGTATTGTGATTTATAAATCAAGAAAATTGATGACTCTTCTTCACAGGTGCGCCCCCCTCAGGTCTGCAGTCACCGAATAGATGTACCCCTGCAGGGGTAAAAAACCTCACAATGGAGTCAGCAATCTGTCCTATGTTCCCTCCTCATCATCCACGATCGTAATATGCTATCACATGTAAGTGGGTAAAGAAAGAACACATCTCATCGTGTAAATCCGTATAATTACGTTTATTGGATAAAAGTTCATAAAAAGCACTTCCAAATAGTGCTGGGAGAAAATATACGCCTTGCGTTCCACATACCAGAAACTCCAACCCGGATAGGACGTAGTGACGCTGTAATTGCTTAATTAATTGAGTGCTGACTTCCAATGGTGGGAGTAGGCACTCAATTAATTAAGCAATTGATTGATTGATTCACAGATTATGTCCACTGGTGGCATATATATATATATATATATATATATATATATATATATATATATATATATATATATATATATATATATATATATATATATATATAATATTATGAATGCTTGTTGAGAAGACCAGAGTCAACCCTCAAATGTCCCCAGAACAAATAGAAGAATGGACTATCTTTGTACTCAAGGTGCCCAAGGACTACATAAAAATGTCTAATAAAAAAATGCATTTTCATACCTCTCTTTTCTTTACTGAACTCTGTACTCTCTATATTTTTTTATGTTTCAATTCACTTTTTGTGAATATGAGATGAGAGGTATTTTATCAATGTATCTGGATATATGAATTTTTAGATTCTGTACCAATAAAACATTTTTTTATTATGCTCCTTTAATGTAGTCCTTGGGTACTGAGATAGTCCATTCTTCTATTTTTTCTGGGAACATTTGGGGGTTGTCTATGGTTTTATCAATTGTCATTATAGGATGATGGTACCCCCCTCTTTTTTCTTGTTTTGGTTGGTTACATTTATTAGAAGCTTATTTTCTATATGTAATGAATGCAGTACAGGAGGTTTAAGAGCTACATTCAGTGCGAAATGTGTCACCTTTTTGTGTTTCTGCCATACATGTGATGTAATTTTATTAATTCAATAAAGATATCAAGGAGTGCAGCAAAATTCTTGACTTTTGCATCTTTACTTGTTTTTGCATCCTTACTTGGTTTCACAAGACAAACTGTGCAGCACCCTGGATCTATGCTCACAACACGAAGGAGTCAATTACTCACCTGGACTGGCATTATCTTGGCTGTGCTTTCCTATATTCCAAGTTTCCCTAGCTCTTACTGTACAGAATCCTTTCCATATGTGGAGGTCAAATCTCTTTTCCTCCATTTGCAAAGAGTGTCTCCTTTTCTTTTGCAATGGGCCTAAAATGAACAATGTTGAACTTGTTGTTCCCTTTAAGGTCATAACAAAAGACAAGAGGCACTTTCATTGCCAGGAGGTACAGTAAAACCCTGAATTAGTTCCGGAAACATGCGTGTAATCCAAAGCACTTGTATATCAAAAAAAAAAAAATCTATTTCCACATAAGAAATAATGGACTTTCAGATGATTCGTTCCACAACCATTTATTCATAGGTCTTTCAGTTTATAGTCCATATAAAAAGATTATAGCTTTATGGAAGCTAGTGTAAAAGTTATAACCAGATGGTATTTAGTCCCCTCAAAACTGGCAGCGATTTTCCCCTCAACGTCTCCTCTTTGCTTTCGAGGCTGCGATATACGAGGGGATATGCTCCATACCTGGTGAACTTGCCCCAGAATAAGACAGTTTTGGCACAAGATATTTAGTTGGATCAACAAAATACCACACTATCTATTCAAATTTCGCCTCTCATTGCGTTTCTAAACTTCCCGGTACAGGGGGCACCCAAAAGTTCCCAACGCCTCATCTATTTCATTCTACTGGGCACAAAACTCACACTGGCCAGGGCTTGGAAACAACCTTCCGTTTCCACCCTCCTGGCCAAAAGAAAGATATCCTGGATCATGAATCAGGAAAAGATGGCTAGTGTCATCCTGGACTGCTCGGACAAGTTCAAACTCACATGGGAACCTTGGGCAACCTTTGTGGGCGTAACTCTCCTTTGATATCCTCTTGGTATATAGCGGTGTTGCTGTGGTCCCCCCAGTCGACTTCCACTCACTTTCCCTCCTTTCCTCCCCTTATTTCATCTCTTTCTCTCTTCCTTTTCCTCTTTCCTCACAGATGCTCCTCGATCACTATTCTTCTCTCCAATGGTTCTCACCAGATCCGGGATCCAACATCCCTCAGCGTTTGGGTCCCTCCTCAAGCTGGTTCCTCATACATAATCTTCTAGGCTTTATAGACCAGCTTTTTGTTCCTAAACTCGTTTGTTCAAACAATTATTTTTTTATTTTTGTATTAGATATTGCTTAACCTAGCTAAACCTATGGTATTTCTAGTAAACCATGAGTTCTCTTGTAAAGATGCAGTTTTTTTGTTTGTTTTTAGGCCGGATTTCTTTGGACTTTTTACTAGCTGCAAGCAGAGCCTCTGTGTGCTCGAAGGGGGGGGGGGGGGGGTCGTGGAGGATGGAGTTTCTGCCACAGCCTGTTCCCTATTGGGGTGGCGGAGCGCTCCCCTCCATAACTTCCTCCAGTCCCTTAATCCTAGGTCAACTCTAACTGCATACAGAGCTATGTTTATATACTGTGTTTTCAGGTCAAATCCCTACTGCACATTATACTCAACATACATATGGAACGTTAGTTTAACTCTGTTAGAACCACCTAATCTCAGCCACAGTGATCTTTGGGTTCTTCTTTTCCTCTCTCACCAAGGCTCTTCTCCACCGATAGCTCCGTTTGGCTGGACGGCCAGCTCTAGGAAGGGTTCTGGTCGTCCCAAATATCTTCCATTTAAGGATTATGGAGGCCACTGTGTTCTTAGGAACCTTAAGTGCAGCATAAATTTTTTTGTAACCTTTGCCAGATCTGTGCCTTGCCACAATTTTGTATCTGAGCTCTTCAGGCGGTTGCTTTGACCTCATGATTCTCATTTGCTCTGACATGCACTGTGAGCTGTAAGGTCTTATATAGACAGGTGTGTGGCTTTCCTAATCAAGTCCAATCAGTATAATCAAACACAGCTGCACTCAAATGAAGGTGTAGAACCATCTCAAGGATGATTAGAAGAAATAGACAGCACCTGAGTTAAATATATGAGAGTCACAGCAAAGGGTCTGAATACTTAGGACCATGTGATATATCAGTTTTTCTTTTTTAATAAATCTGCAAAAATGTCAACAATTCTGTGTTTTGCAGTCAATATGGGGTGCTGTGTCTACATTAATGAGGAAAAAAATGAACTTAAACGATTTTAGCAAATGGCTGCAATATAACAAAGAGTGAAAAATGTAAGGGGGTCTCAATACTTTCCGTCCCCACCGTAGATGTGCCTGTTTTAATCATCAACCATGTGAATTGCTAAAAGTTGTACCTTCATTAAATGTAACCATATTGCTACACTTAGAGGCGTCTCTCTTCTCTTTTATACTCAGTTGTGACATAACACTACTCTTATATCAAGACATCACTTGTTTATCAAGTCAAAATGTATTAAAAAATGTTGCTTGTCTTGCAAAACACTCTTAAACCAAGTTACTCTCAAACCAAGGTTTTACTGTAAATGGGGTTAACCATTGCAAAAGGAAACAGCTCTTTACAGTAAGAGCAGTAAAAAATAATCTTTTACAAAGGACTAGTTCTAGCCAACTCAGGAGATTGCTTCAAAAAGAGTTGAACCCCGAACTGGCTCTTAATATTTGTAAGAAGTAACACTGTTAATTGTTGACCAGAAAGCATCCAATTATTATAAAGGATCAGGATATTATAAGGATACCCTTTAGAGCAAAGTGGACCACACTTTAAAAGTTTTTTCCTGACAGACTCCATGGCAGCCTACGTATGGGTTAATCCCGCCTCTCATACCTCATAGGACCCCACTCCCATAAATCTTTGCTTCTAGCCAGAGACCGTGTTCCTTTTTTGTCCTCCTCCTAGGACCAAGGTGTATCTTACCTTATGAAAGTTTCTGCGGTCCGGTCCTGGTTTCACGGTGGTTCTGATGGCGGTTCTGGAGTCCAGCAGCCCCAGCTATTAGCAGGGTGGATACGGGCAGCTTATGCGATGCCATGAAGAGCTTCCTAGCCTTGCCATTGGCAGGCAAGTGGCAACGGGGCCAAACGTCCTTGCTATTAGCAGGAGGCCCCCCCCTTATTAAAGCCCGGCCGTGCTGTGGATGTTCGTTCCCGAATCAGGCTGGACCAGGATCATGCGGTGGTATCGTATATTGCATTATTATTTTCATATATGGCAGCAGTTTTTGTGTGTATTGTGGCGTTTTTCCTCTGTGTCTCTCTTCCTGGCCTCTATGGCGGCTGGAACGCATCTGCGTCCCAGTCCACCGCGTCTTCCGGGTTCCCTGCACATCTGCGAGCCTCGTCTGAAATCGAGGCTTGGTTCGCGCGTGCAGGAAAATGGCGGCGGTCGCGCATGCGCGCGAGCCCCGCTTGACGACGCTAGGGGCGCGGTGACGTCATCAGCGGCGCCAAGTTTAAATAGCTGTCAGAATACAGCTATTACTTGGGATGACTGCGGGTGAAAACGGCGGCTTCCCGGTGCAGTGACTGATCTCTGGCAAGGTAGGATGCTATGCTGCTGGCTGTCCAAGCCTCTCTCTCTCTCTGTTGTTCCTGTGTTTGACTGGAGATTGTTCATTACAGTTACCAGGCTTTCTGCTATGGACGTGTCACCACCCCCCAGTGGCCAACCCTTACGCTGCAGGTAGGAATTTGTTTTTTCCTTCTGCTTGACTGTTTTGGGATTGTTTCTTTCTGGATCCTGTTTATTTCATTTTATTCTCCACAGCCCCTCTAGGTCTGAACACAGGCCCTCAGCACGTGAAGATGCCGATCGTTCCAGATCACATCATCAAAAACAATCTTCACGTTCCAGGCGTACTAGATCAGCTTCTAGGCGCCATAGTGAAGAGCCCAAGTCTACATCTGGGCGTCACTCCCACCTCCATTCTAGCCGCTCTGATAAAAGAGCTTGCTGGGGATGTAAAGCTCAGGTCCCAGAGGGTAAATCCCTCTATGAGCTATGTTATTCCCGAGCTGCAAAAGAAAGAGGAGCTGGAGACCAGCAGGTAGAAGCTCTGGTCCGAAAAGTGGTTCAGGAATCTCTGATCAGAACGGATCCCAATCATTCAGCTATCTCTCCTTCTGCTCCAGTGCTAGCTCCTGGCGGGTCCCTCTAGACGCAGTCCCTCCTTAAGTGGATCCTCGGAAAGCGAGGCTGAGCTGGATGATCCTGGCGCGGGTTTTGATTTTTCCCTGGTGCCACGGTTGGTCAAGGCAGTTACAGACGCATTGAGATGGGAAGAACCAGTAGAAGCACCCTCTAAACAGAGGAAATACTTCAAACATCTCAAGAAGGATCGCCCAAATTTTCCCTTCCTGGGAGAGCTTGGCGAAATCATTTCAGATGAGTGGAGTAAAGTTGAGAGGAAGAACTCGCTAATCTCCAAAGTGGCTAAGATGTATCCGTTTAAGAGTGAAGAGGTAAAGCATCTGGAGTCGGCTCCGCTCATTGATGCTGCTTTGATGAGGTTGGTGAGGCATGTCACCCTTCCTCTAGAAGATACCGTTTCATTCAAGGATGGTTTGGAGAGGAAGATCGATACTGATCTTAAACGCATCTATATCATGGCGGGTATGGCTTGTAAACCAGCCTTAGCCCTCGCAGCTCTGTCAAAAGCTGTGGAGTCCTGGTCGGATGATGTGGATGCGGCTTTAGCAAGTGTGTCTGAAGAATTGGTCAAGAGTTCACCAATCCATGAACTGAAACTGGCGTCAGTCTTCTTAGGGGAAGCATCCCTTGATATTATCCGTCTAGTGGCACGGGTCATGTTTTCCTCAGTCACAGCCAAGCGCGCCTTGTGGCTGCGCCCGTGGGTTGCGGATCCTGCCTCTAAACAGGCTTGGTGTAGAATTCCCTTTGAGGGTTCTTCCCTCTTTGGGAACAAACTTGATTCCGCCATTACCCATGCTACAGGGGGTAAGTCAGGGTTCTTACCTCAGGATCGTCGCCTCTTGGGTCAGAGAAGACCTTAACCCAGGCAAGATCAAGAACGCGCTAGAGATGCCCGCCGCTATAGGCCGGGTCGTGATTTCAAGAAGAACTGGAAGAGAAATCAAACTTCTGGCCAGAAGTCCTCAAAGACAACCTCTTCTGGTGGACGGGAGGCTTCTAAGTCCTTTTGATATGAAGCCTGTCCAGGCGGAGCAAGTTGGGGCTCGGTTACTCCTTTTTCAGCACGTCTGGGCAGCTTTGATCAGGGACTACTGGACGGTCAAGACAGTCTCATCAGGCCATTCGTGGGTGTTCTGCAATCCACCTTTACACCGGTTTGTTCCCACAGTCCTTCCTCACCTGGAAGAGAAGAAACAAATTCTTCTGTCGTACACGGATTCTCTGATAGCTTAAGGGGCTGCCATCCCGGTGCCCTCGGAAGAAAGATTTCAAGGGGTGTATTCCCCCCTTTTCATGGTCCTCAAAAAGAGTGGCTCCTGGAGGCCAGTCATCGACCTGACACACCTGAACTCCTTCATCAAGAAGGAAAAATTCAAGATGGAGACACTGCTAACAATTCGTCAGACAATACAACCAGGCAATTGGCTAGTCTCCATAGACCTGAAAGATGCCTACTTTCACGTACCGATTGCAAGAGACTTCCAGAAGTACCTATGTTTTGCAGTAGGTCAGAAACATGTCCAATTTACATGTCTCCCATTCGGGCTTACAACATCGCCTCAAGTGTTTTTGAAGCTCTTACTTGCTGTGTGGCATTGATCAGAGTCAAGGGTATCCCATTACACCACTACCTGGACGACCTACTCTTGCTTTCGCAGGACAGGGATCAACTATTGTCACATCGAGATCAGGTCATTTCTACCCTGACAGAGTTCGGTTGGCTGTTGAACAGGGAAAAAAGTCATCTAGATCTGACACAGTCTCTGATATTCCTCGGAGCCCAGTTCAACACGATGAAGAGTACCATCTCTCTGCCTCTGGAGAAAATCCCTTTGATTCGGGACAGAATTCATCTGGCAATGTCATCACCCCTACTCAAAGCTTCTCAGTGTCTCAGGATAATCGGCACCATGGTGGCAACAGCCCCCATAGTGAAATGGGCTCAATGGAGGATGCGCCCCTTTCAGAAGGGTTTTCTCCAACAGTGGGATCCAGGATCTCGAGACCATCTTGTCCGGATAACCCCGTCCATGTGGGAGAGTCTCCCCTGGTGGCTGCAGCGGAAGAATCTCCTCAAATGCCATTCCATAGCACCTGTTTCCTGGATCACGGTGACAACAGATGCCAGCAGCATAGGCTGGGGCGCTCTCTGTCTGACAGAGATAGCCCAGGGCAAGTGGGATTTCCCATCCCGGGGTGTAGTTTCGAATGTCCTGGAGCTTCGAGCTGCCTTCTGTGCGCTACGAGCCTTTCTCCACTTAACATCAGGGGCCTCAGTCCTCCTGAGGCTAGACAACACGACAGCGGTGTCTTATATCAAGAGACAAGGGGGCACACGCAGTCTCTCCTTACTGAAGGAAGTGAATCCAATCATGTCCTGGGCTCAGACGAACCTATCATATCTGACGGCTGTCTATCTTCCAGGAGTTCAAAATGTCCAGGCAGACTTTCTCTCAAGGTTTGTCCTGGACAACAACTAGTGGTCTCTCCACATGGATGTCTTCAGTTGGATCCTGTCTCTGGGAGTGACACCGGAAGTGGACCTGTTTGCGTCCCCTTGCAACCACAAAATAGAAAAATACTACATGAGATGTCGTTTTCCCCAGGCTTTCGGAGTGGATGCCCTGACGGACCAGTGGAGATTCCACAGGGCTTATGCCTTTCCACCAGTTCCGGTCATTCTACGTTTCCTATCGAGGCTCAGGTGGGAAAAGGTCAAAGTAGTGGCAGTTGTTCCATATTGGCCCAACAGACCGTGGTTCCCCCTCTTACTACAACTCAGCTTCCAGAATCCAATTCCTCTCCCATCCAGACCAGATTACAGGTGACATCTCTTCACCCATGTCCATCCCAGCTCCATCTGATGGCTTGGTTCTTGAGAGGGGAAGGTTGGAAGCCCTAGGATGTCCAAGTGCGGCTATTTCAACTCTACTGAATGCCAGAAGACCAGGTACCAATAGAGTTTATCAAAGAATTTGGTCGAAATTTGCAGATTATGTTTCCACCACTGACGGTTCCTGTACTGACCCAAGGATTCAGGATATTCTAGGTTTCTTACAAACAGGCCTGGTTCTATCCTTATCAGTAAGTTCTCTACGGGTTCAGGTTTCTGCTATCTCTGCCTTCACAGGTATATCCTGGGCCAGACACCCTCTTACGAGGCAGTTCTTCAGGGGAACAATAAGGGTCAGACCTCAGAGAAAACCGAGATTTTCCAAGTGGGATCTTCCTCTTGTCCTGGATTTCTTTTCGGAAAAAGAAATACAACTTGTGGATCAGGCAACTATTAAAGATCTCTCTCTCAAAGCTGTATTCCTAACATCGGCCAAGAGGGTCTCCGAGATCAGTTCTCTAGGATGTAAAGAACCATTCCTCACCTTCTTCCCTGACCGGGTGGTCTTGATTCCTATTCTAGGATCAAATCCTAAGGTAACATCTGTATTCCATTAGAATCAGGAGATTGTTCTTCCAATTTTTCGGACAACTGAGGACTCTAGTATTCATCCTTTGGATGTGGGAGAAGTTTTAAGGCAGTACCTTCAAGCCACTGCCTCTTTTCGAAAATCCGATCATTTGTTCATTTATTTCAAAGGAAAGAACAAGGGTTTGCGTGCTTCCTCCAGAATCA
The DNA here is from genome assembly GCA_037952835.1 of Lithobates septentrionalis. Taxonomy (NCBI): domain Eukaryota; kingdom Metazoa; phylum Chordata; class Amphibia; order Anura; family Ranidae; genus Lithobates; species Lithobates septentrionalis. Next base: position 669,450 of record JBBDGP010003204.1, on the reverse strand, counting down.
TTGCAGCTTGGATCGTTCAGGCTATACAAGGGGCTTATACAGCTAAGGGTTTGGCTCCCCCGGAAGCGGTGACCGCTCATTCTACCAGGAGCGTTTCTACGTCATGGGCAGCTTCCCGTCATGTATCCCCGGAAGTAATCTGCAAGGCGGCCTCTTGGTCGTCGATCAACACATTTATGATGCACTATTGCGTAGAACCGGCTTCTTAGTCTTCGGTTAATTTTGGTTTGCATGTCTTGTCTGTTGACGGTGCCAAATAAACCTTTTTTCTTTGAACCATCAATTTCCCACCCGGGAGTGTATGGCTAGTCATTTCCCATACGTAGGCTGCCATGGAGTCTGTCAGGAAAACGGAAAATTTATATCAAATACTTATCGCAATTTTCCTTTCCTGATGGACTCCATGGCAGCAGGAGTTCCCTCCCATTTGCTGGAGTAGGCTAAGTTACGGAACACGGTCTCTGGCTAGAAGCAAAGATTTATGGGAGTGGGGTCCTATGAGGTATGAGAGGCGGGATTAACCCATACGTAGGCTGCCATGGAGTCCATCAGGAAAGGAAAATTACAGTAAGTATTTGATATAAATTTTCAGTTTTTTTTCCTTCTGGATAATCTGTGGGTTTAAGGTTTTAAGTTTGTACAATCTTTTCATTTACTTATCTTTTTCTTTTGGATTGGACATGTGTTTTTTTTTTTTTTAACTGGGCCAATGCATGATAAACTTATGTTAACATTTCATTATAATATTATGACTTGGTTTGAGATGTGTGTTCCTCCTGGGGGATTTGGGACAGTAATACTGTAAACTGTGGGTATAGGATTGTGTATATGGGATTGTATGATTTTTTTTAACTGGTTGAAATAGATGGACTTGTGTCTTTTTTCAACCTGACTTACTATAAAACTAGGTAACTACGTAATGCTGGAGAATGTCTCCAGGAGTTCCCAATGGCATTGGAACAGTCTGCAGAGAGACAGTATCTGGGGTTTCAGTATTTTGAGGGGCCCACTGCAAAAGCTTGTGCAGAATGACACTCAGCACAGGACACCTGCTTGATGTCTAAATTCCTCATCAAATGCATTACATTACATGTAACTATAATAAAACTATGTAAAACAAGCTTTAAAGTGGAGTTCCACACAACAATGGAACTTCCGATTTTCGGAACCCTCCCCCCCTCCGGTGTCACATTTGGCACCTTTCAGGGGGGGAAGGGGGTGCAGATACCTGTCTAAGACAGGTATTTGCACCTGCTTCCGGCATAGACTCCCATGGGAGTCTATGCCTCTTCCCGTCCCCACCGCGCTGTCTGCTGGGAACACACAGCTCCCAGGAGAGAGCGGGGACCACTTGGGACGCACAGCGCGACTTGCGCATGCGCAGTAGGGAACCGAGAAGTGAAGTCGCAACGCTTCACTTCCTGATTCCCTCACCTAGGATGGCAGCAGCAGCTGCCGAGAACCGAGCGGGTTCTTGGCGTCCCCTGCCGACATCGCTGGACCCCGGGACAGGTAAGTGGCCATGTATTAAAGTCAGCAGCTGCAGGATTTGTAGCTGCTGGCTTTTAATATTTTTTTTTTTTGGTGGTGTGGGTGAACCCCCGCTTTAAACAATATTTTGGCTAATACTGTATAACATTAATGCTAATTACATTTGATTAATGTATGTAGGAGTAATCTAGTGAATAGTCTAATGATGTATTTTGAGTTTCAAATACTTGATTAACATGTTGACACAATCTGAGCAAAAACTTAAAAAGACACTATGTAAAAACTCAATTTTCCCTGCAATAATGGATGTTTTCCACTGTTTACCTCACTCAATCATTGTAGCTCACCTGTCCCTTTTTCTGCTCTCTATTAGCTTTGTCCCCAACCTCTCCTTCCTTCTAATAACATATCATTAATAACACCCCTCCATCTGTTTAAAGCAGATGGTTCCCTCTGGTCCAGGATGTCCTATTTCTATTTAAATGCTTCTTCTTTTGCAGTGTGTAAAATAACAAAGTACTCACTGCTGTCTCTTCTCTGAATGGATTTATACTGCTTAGAGATGACCACTGAAATTAAAGTAAATAGATACTTTTTAAAAAAAATATATACATTTGAATGCCACAAGTTTAATAAATATGATCTTAACAGTCTGTTTAAATCCTTATATAGTTTGTAAGTGTATACATGGGGCAGTGATATTTGTCATTACAATGATATATGCAGATGTAGCTCTTCTGTGCCCCTAAATGCCTCCTAGACAATAGAACAGATAAAAATATAGGAGGGAAGGGTGTTTTGCTAAAGAAGACTCACTGATATTTGCACCTTTCATGCAGACAAGTGTATCTGGCAGAATAATACAGAATAGATAAAACATGAATAGCAGGTAACACAGAATAAATAATTATATTAACTGCTAATCCAGAGAGGTCATATATCATATATGCAGTTAAATGCCCTTGTGCACATGCAGTATTGGGACCAAACTAAGTATGAGCTTAAAGTGAATGTAAACCTTAAATATAAACTTCTGTCATTTGCTCCCAATGTTAAACACACCATCGAAAGCATTTTGCCATATCTGCCTGTTAAGTTAAAAAAAAAAAAAAAACTACTGCAAGAAATTGAGAGCTGTCCTTCTTGTGCACACTTCTTGTTTTATCCCAAGGATTCCTCCCAGTTTTTAACTTACACTACAGAATAGACATGTGCAGTTTGTTTCGTTACAAATTGAAATTCAGATGATTTTTCGTTTCTTGGAAAAATAGTACCGAAATGAAACGAATCCAAAATAATGGAAGAAAAATTTGGACGGAATTACAATTAGAATCGATTAGAAAAGTGTTCAGGGGGGCGTGTCCGAGCGTTGAGGTGGATGGACGCACTGCAGAGGAGGTCCGCTTAGCCCTCTGCAATCCACTGCCATCCGAAGCAAATAAACATTAGAGTTTGCCCCAAACTCTACCTTGCAGCCACTGGGCACTAGCAGAGTCTCCTCCGGGGGTTATTTGAGTGGTTTGGACGGCGGATTGGGCAGTTTTCGGGCCACGGCCGGCCTCACTCCACAGACGCCGGCCGCCATCTTGCGGCCTATGGGACACTCAGAATCCCCGGCCTCGAGTGCCGCGATCGGCGGTACGGAGGCTGATCGGCTGGCCTGCGTCTGGGAGCGCCATATCCGGAGCAGACCGGACTTAGAGGGGACCCCAGGAAACACAGAGGAAGCAGGCCCTGATCATCCGCGGCCTACAGCAGGCCCGAGGCCTCCAACATCGCTGGTCTTTGGTGCCGCGGCCGGAGCTAAGGGGGACAGCACACTCACCTCCACATACAGCGGCCACCCCCTGGGCATAACCAGCAGGCTGATAGCCTGCACGGACCCCTCACTGACCCCAGAAAGCTGAGTAAAGGTCCCCTCAGAGACATCCAGGGACGGCCGCCATCTTGTGGCCTAGCTTATGAAACGGGCCTGCACCCTCAGACTCTGTACCCTGCCTGGACAGTGATTTCACCTACGAATCCCCACACACAAGGTGCTTAAGCTCTGCGCCCATGCTGACGGGGTGAGGCCACTGTTCCTGCAGGCCTGCCCCTCCTCCCCAGTCCCCCTCGTCCACGTGGAGGCTGGATTTTGATGGAGAGTGACCAAATATGGATGGCTGAGGACCTGCGCCCCTGAGTTCCGTGCTATCCCGACAGCTACAGGCTATCTCCATAACATAGCACACCTGCATACTACATGGCGGCAACTAGCTCACACTCCACGGAGCTTACTGACCCTCAACAAGGCACCATACAGAGGTATCTACTTAGAACAGCGCAGACTGATCCCCGGACCCCCAAAGACAAGATGGCGCCCGGCCGCAACCCGGGAAAGACCAAGCCTCCCACTTCCTCTACAGCAACAGCCTGCATGGCAGAGGACAATAATGAGAAACTCCAGAATTCTAAGGGTGAGCCATCAGCCTCCTCCACAAGGTCAGTCACATCACCTGACACAGGCATCGGGGAATCCCAGTCAGTTACGCATCCCTTATCAGGAGAACCCATTAGAACGGAAGCTGCTGCCCTCCTCTCTGCTTTCAGAACTGATTTCGAATCATGGGCTAGCAAAATGGAAGCTTCCCTACATGTGGAGCTGAACGCTCTGAGGCAACAAGTCACAGCCAACGAGGAAGCAGTATCGGTCTTAACCAATGCTCAAGATGACCATGAAGCACGTTGTTAGGTACCTGGTAGTAGAGCCTGACTTGTAGGAGAAGACCTCTCATACAACGCTGGTTCAGGAGCCACTGGAGTGGGAACAGTGGTCTCCTGAGCACAGTGGGGTAGGAGTGCCTGTGGAGCGGAGTCTCTGGAGCAGATGTGATGAGAGATCCCTCTGGGATGGCTGGGCTGCAGATCAGGTAGACACTGGAGGCAGCTCCCTGGAACACTTGTAGAAGCAGAGATCACTGGAGCTGGAGCTGAAGGTGCTACAGCACAGAGGAACAGCAGGCACACGCAGGGTCAGACGGTCCGGGTCAGCACGGGTATGAGACAGGCAGAAGCAGCAGGCAGAGGCAGAGTCGGTAGGCAGGCAGAGGTTGGCAACGGTATCAGGCAGGTAGCAGAAGAGTAGTCAGGCAAGCCGGGTCGGATAGGAGCAGGACGGATAGTCAATCAAGCCGGGTCAAACGGGTAACAGCAAACAGGTTCAAGTTAAGCACAGATCACAAGCTGAGACGAAGCAGCAATGTGCCAGAGGCACAGGGGGATTTATATATGCACTTTGGCGCCAAACCGGCGCTATCGCGAACGCGCGCACGCCCGTACACGCACACGTGCACCCGCGCGCGCGCCCGAGCGCCGCGTACCCGCGCGCGCCCTGGCGCCGCGCTGACGCCCGGGAACACCAGGAACTTGCCGGGAAGTGTGCGATGAAGCGCGCCGACGCCCACGTCTAGTGCTGGTGATACCCTGACATTGCCCCCCCCCCAAGGGGCAACCTCCGGGTGCCCAAAAGTCTTTTTTCAGGGTGGTTGGCAAAATAGGCTCGAACTAAACGCCTAGCATGCACATTGCTATCAGGTTCCCATGAATTATTCTCTGGGCCGTAGCCCTTCCATTTGATTAGGAACTGGATCTGTCCCTGTCTTTTCCTGCAATCGAGGATATCTTCAACTTCAAATTCCTCGTTACCGTCAACCAAAATAGGTTCAGGAGGTCTAGTTCCTCTACCAGGAAAGGGATCAGGTACAGCAGGCTTGAGCAAGGACACATGAAACACAGGATGAATCTTAAGAGAGTCAGGCAAGGTCAGTTCATACGAGACTTCATTAATTTTTCTCCTAACCGGAAAAGGTCCCATAAACCTAGGTGCCAACTTTTTAGAAGGACAGGCTAGTTTGATATTATTTGTAGAAAGCCATACCTGGTCGCCTGGCTGAAGCTTCAATTCCCCTCTTCTCCTTCGGTCAAAGAACCTCTTGCTGTCCGCCTGAGCCTTGGACACTGCTTCCTGCAACATCTGGTTGTTACTATTGATGAAGTCTACCGTATTTTGCACTGCTGGAACTGAGGACTCTGGAAGAAAATCTGGTAAAAAGGTTAGATGGAACCCATAATTAGCGAAGAAGGGGGATTGACCAGTGGCTGAGTGCTTGGCGTTATTGTAGGCAAATTCTGCCAAGGGCAGCAAGGATACCCAATCATTTTGAGAAAAGGAAGTAAAACATCTAATATACTGCTCAAGAGTCTGATTGGTTCTCTCTGTCTGGCCGTTGGTCTGGGGGTGATAGGCCGAAGACAAAGCCAGCTTGATTTTTAAAGACTCGCACAGGGCTCTCCAGAAGCGTGAGGTAAATTGTACCCCTCTGTCAGAAGTTATGTTTACGGGAATTCCGTGGAGTCTAACGATCTCCTTGATGAAGACGTGAGCAGTTTCCATAGCTGACGGGGTTCCTTTTAATGGAAGAAAATGGGCCATTTTGGTAAAACGATCAACTACCACAAAAATTGCGGAACATCCCTCAGAACATGGCAGCTCTACAATAAAGTCCATGGATATCATCCTCCAAGGCCTATCGGGTACCGGTAAGGGTTTTAACAGACCCCAAGCTCGACTCCTGGAAGTTTTATTCTGGGTACAGATGGGACACGAGCTAACATATTTCTCACAAAAGTCCTTTAAATTGGGCCACCAGAAGGTACGCTGTACCAACTCCAAGGTTTTACGAACCCCGAAGTGACCTGCCAGCGGGTGGTCATGAAGAAGTGCTAAGACCTTGACCCGAACCTCCTCAGGAACGAAAATTTGGCTCCCTTTCCAGAGTAGTCCGTCCCTGTTACTTAAGGTAATCCCTGCGGGTCTGGCTGATTCAGAGGAAGCTTCTTTAATCTGGGAGAGGAGATCGGTTTGAATGAGCAGAAAATTGTTTGCCGGTAGAATGGTATCCGGAGCAGATGAGTCTTTTGGGTTGTCATGCATGCGTGATAATGCGTCTGGTTTGATGTTTTTTGAACCTGGCCGATAGGTAATATGGAAGGAAAAGCGTGAAAAAAACAGCGCCCAGCGGGCTTGTCGGGGTCTTAGCCTTTTAGCGGAACGTAGATATTCTAGATTTTTGTGGTCAGTATAAATTAGTACTGGGTGCATAGCCCCCTCCAGCAGGTACCTCCACTCTTCTAATGCAGTTTTGATAGCAAGAAGCTCCCGGTCTCCAACATCATAGTTCCTTTCCGCGGAGGAAAGTTTTCGGGAGAAAAACCCCACAGGATGCATATCATCTTTACTGCCCCTTCGTTGTGAGAGTATCGCTCCGACCGCTATTTCAGAAGCGTCCACTTCCAAAATAAATGGCAAGGATGGTTCAGGATGACTGAGGATAGGTGCTGAGGTGAATAGTCTCTTGAGGTTCTCAAAAGCTTCTTGGGCTGGGTGATTCCAGGAAAAACGGGTATTTTGTTTGGTTAGTTGAGTGATTGGTGCGATTATCGCAGAAAAACCTCTGATAAATTTTCTGTAGAAATTTGCAAAACCGATGAATCGTTGCACCCCCTTCTTGTCCAGGGGTACCGGCCAGTCCAGAACAGCAGACACCTTCTGTGGATCCATCCTGATGCCAGTGGAGGAAATGATTAAGCCTAGGAACTGAATGCTCTCTCGCTCAAACTCACATTTCTCCGCTTTTGCATAAAGTCTGTGTAAGCGGAGACGACCCAACACTTGGCAAACATGTTTTCGATGAAGATCCAGGGATTCTGAAAAGATCAAAATATCATCTAGATATGCAATCACAAATAGGTCTAGAAAGTCTCTAAGCACGTCATTAATCAGGTGTTGAAAAGTCGCAGGGGCATTGCAGAGTCCAAAGGGCATGACTAAATATTCATAATGCCCGAATCGGGTCCGGAAAGCTGTTTTCCACTCATGCCCAGCCCGAATGCGGATCAGGTTATAAGCCCCTCTCAGATCAAGTTTAGTGAAAATGACGGCAGTCCTTAATTTCTGAAACAGTTCGGGTATTAGAGGTAGGGGATACCGATTCTTGACCGTGATCTTATTCAGTTCTCGGTAGTCAATGCACGGGCGGAGAGATTTGTCTTTTTTAGCAACAAAGAATATACCCGCACCTGCTGGAGAAGTGGAATGGCGAATGAATCCCTTGGCCAAGTTTTCATCTATGTAAGACTTCAGCACTTCTTGTTCTTTCTCGGATAGAGGGAAGATGCGTCCGAAGGGAATTTCGGATCCTGGCAACAATTCGATGGGGCAATCGTAGGGGCGATGAGGTGGAAGAGAGTCGGCCCCCTTCTTGCTGAAGACATCAATGTAATTATGATACTGTTTGGGAATGATCTGACAATTTTTCTGGTTGGTGTCCAGGCATAGTAGGGTAGTCTGGGAATCCAGATCCTTCGCCAGACAGTGGTCCTGGCAGTAAGATGACAGGAATTTCACTGTTCCGGAGACCCACTGAATGTGTGGGTTGTGAGCCCGGAGCCAGGGAATGCCCAGGATGATGGGAAACATAGGGGAGGTAATGGCGTCCAGGATCAGCAATTCCTTATGTTGAGAGTCAATTGTAGTGGGTAATGGCAGAGTCTCTTGCGTCACTTGCCCAGATCTGATACGAGAGCCGTCGGCAAGGAAGACAGAAAGTCCATGGGTCTTGGTCCGTAGGGGAATATCATGCTGCTTAGCAAAGCTTAAGTCTATAAAGCAGCTGCATGCCCCGGAATCAATGATCGCGTTGACTTGGAGTGTCTTTTCTGGAAGCTGTAACGAGAGAAGAATGGCAAGATGGGTAGAATTGGTAGATAAGGCAGAAAAACTGGTAGGTATAGGAGATGGACACTTACTCATTCTAACTGGGCAATTATGGACAAAATGCCCGGTTCCACCACAGTAAAGGCACAGATTTAATTGCCGACGCCGGGCACGTTCCTCGGGAGACAAAGCAGGTCGCATCACCCCTAGTTGCATGGGTTCGGAGGTATCTGGTGTGGTATGCACTGGATTAGAACTGGATGCAGGGGAGTAGCGTGTTGCAGGCATCGGAGCTCGGGCTGTCATCCAGGTCGGGCGGTTTGGTTGAACTGATCGTTCAGATCGTCGTTCTCGGAGGCGACGATCGATCTGAATAGTTAGGGTGATCAAAGTCTCTAAAGTATCAGGCACTCCCACACGGGCCAGTTCGTCTTTCAAGCTTTCAGACAGTCCAATACGGAACTGGTGACGCAGGGCCGCGTCATTCCACTGTGTGTCCGCGCTCCAACGTCTGAATTCAGCAACATAGTCCTCCGCGGTTCTGCGGCCTTGTTGGAGCGCGAACAGGGCAGATTCAGCTGAAGCAGTCTGCTGAGGGTCCTCATATAGCTGTGCCATGGCTTGGAAGAAGGCGGATAAGGATTGGGTTAGAGCCGAGTCTCCTTCCAGTAAACGATGGGCCCAGGTCTGAGGTTCCCCTTGCAGGAGGGAGATGACAAATCCAACCTTAGTGGCTTCCAAAGAAAAGGTTCTGGGCTGTAAGGCAAAAAAGAGCTGGCAAGCATTGCGGAAGGTCCGAAACTTAGCCCGATCCCCAGAGAATCTTTCTGGAATGGGGACCCGTGGTTCAGGTGGGAGCATCACAACTGCGGGCCCTGAAGCGGTCTGTGTTGGAGCAGCAGCAGAGGAAGAAGAAGCAGAAGGGTTGGACCCCGCCAGGTTCTGAACTTGTCCTTCCAGTCTATTGTAATTGTCCTGAAGAGCTTGTACTGCTTGGGTGAGAGCCGCCAGGTGCGTGCATATCTCCTTCATTGGAGAGGTATCTCCTGCAGGCTCAGACATGGCTGCTTCGTACTGTTAGGTACCTGGTAGTAGAGCCTGACTTGTAGGAGAAGACCTCTCATACAACGCTGGTTCAGGAGCCACTGGAGTGGGAACAGTGGTCTCCTGAGCACAGTGGGGTAGGAGTGCCTGTGGAGCGGAGTCTCTGGAGCAGATGTGATGAGAGATCCCTCTGGGATGGCTGGGCTGCAGATCAGGTAGACACTGGAGGCAGCTCCCTGGAACACTTGTAGAAGCAGAGATCACTGGAGCTGGAGCTGAAGGTGCTACAGCACAGAGGAACAGCAGGCACACGCAGGGTCAGACGGTCCGGGTCAGCACGGGTATGAGACAGGCAGAAGCAGCAGGCAGAGGCAGAGTCGGTAGGCAGGCAGAGGTTGGCAACGGTATCAGGCAGGTAGCAGAAGAGTAGTCAGGCAAGCCGGGTCGGATAGGAGCAGGACGGATAGTCAATCAAGCCGGGTCAAACGGGTAACAGCAAACAGGTTCAAGTTAAGCACAGATCACAAGCTGAGACGAAGCAGCAATGTGCCAGAGGCACAGGGGGATTTATATATGCACTTTGGCGCCAAACCGGCGCTATCGCGAACGCGCGCACGCCCGTACACGCACACGTGCACCCGCGCGCGCGCCCGAGCGCCGCGTACCCGCGCGCGCCCTGGCGCCGCGCTGACGCCCGGGAACACCAGGAACTTGCCGGGAAGTGTGCGATGAAGCGCGCCGACGCCCACGTCTAGTGCTGGTGATACCCTGACACACGTATAGCAGCCCTTGAATCCTCATCCGCGACGCATATGCGGCGCCTATGCCACCAACAACTCCGCATAGAAGACAGCGAAAATCGCAGTCGCAGAAATAACATTAGACTGCAAGGCATACTGGAGGCAACATCTGGAGCAGAATTGAAGCCCACTTTCATAACTATCCTCAATAAAGTTTTGGGAAGAGAGGCAGCATCACCAATTGAATTTTATCGTGTTCACAGGGTGGGAGGGCCAGGGGGGGCCCGAGACGGTCGCCCCCGAGATGTTTTATGTCGGGTCCACTACTTCACCTTAAAAGAAGAGATCATGCGAAAGGCATGGAACCTGGGCTCTGTGGACTTCTTTGGAGCCCCTATCCACCTATACCCTGACTTATCTCGCAACACGCTGTACATGCGTCGAGTGGTGCGCCCTCTACTTGACCTTATACGGCAAGCCGGAGCTACCTATACATGGGGTCACCCCTTCAGCATCAAGGTGACACGGGGCGACAGCAGATTCACGCTTTCTGACCCAGATCAACTGCCCGACTTCTTTCTCTTTATTGAACAGGAACCGATAGACATATTAAACTGGTTAGACCCTCCAGAGGATAGATCAAGACAGCTGGGACTTGGCCCACTTCCACAGCGCCGCAGACGTCCTAGGTCTAGATCAGTTTCTTCCGGCCCAGGGATAAGAAGACCTACTTCTCCAGAAGATTAACTCAGTAGCTATTTGGGGACTGATGGCTTGTTTTGTCTTACCATGCCAATTATATTTCCAAGGGCTCCCAGTAGTTTTGCTGCATTTTTCAGGTGGCATGAGATGTTTTTCGATCCCTTAACTGTGCTTTTCCTACTTGAAAGCTAAGACCTCCAGTAAGCCTAGTAGGGGATATAGTGAATATAGGGTTCGGATCTACTGGCTCTTTCCCTGCTCTTTGCCAATATACTATTTGGCTGGGGTTCGGGTGAGAACATAGATTGAAGCCACTTTTGTGCCTCTCACTATGACGAACGTCAGGTAAAGCAAATGTATACCAATGTTTTGTTTTTTTTTTATTTTCCAAAGATGTTCTGCTTTGTCTCAGACTGATCCCTCTCACCCTCTCCTGATATTATATGCAGTGAGGGATGTGTGGCAGGGGTGGGGTGCTGCCCTGGGGGGGGGGTCTGGCACTTGGTCTTACTCAATCTCTGCTTCAGAGGATACAGGTCTAAAGGGCGCTATGCATGGAGCAGCGGATTGCCCCCTCAGGAGGTTCCCCCCGCTCCCTATACCTTCCATATACTCACAATATTGTTTTGGCTCCATAACCTTCTTTATATGCCAGAGCCAAGGTAATTGTTATATGTTTACCCTAGGGTTAATTATTTGAACCCAATGCGCATACTTGGTTGACTGTTATCACTAGGGATGAGCTTCGTGTTCGAGTCGAACCCATGTTCGACTCGAACATCGGCTGTTCGACCGTCCGTCGAATTGCGAACGATATGGGCCGTTCGCGCCAAATTCGTGTGGCGCGTCACGGCCCATAATTCACTGCGGCATCGCAGTGCATTGCTGGCTGATGATTGGCCAAGCATGCACTATGACCCGCATGCTTGGCCAATCACAGCGCCGTCAGTAGAGAGAGCTGTAATTGGCCAAAGCCAGGGTGGCTTTGGCCAATTATGGCTCAGGGGATTTAGTACACACCCCACACTATATAAGGCCGCCTGCACGGCGGCCCTGTGTAGTGTGTGTTCCGGTGTGCTGAGAGATAGAGAGAGAGAGAGACAGTGTCATTTGATTTGAGTTAGATAGATTAGGCAGAACAGTCAGTCAGTTAGCTGCACTTACAGTGTATTGTGTATATATATGCATCCCAGGTGTTGCATATATATATATACACTGTATTCAGTTTAGCTAGATCCGTTCCTGTTATCTTCTATCTAGACTATTTAGTGCAGTGTGTCCTGCTCACAGTGTTCAGCTAGATCCGTTCCTGCTATTTACATTCAGTGCAGTGCGTCCTGCTCACAGTGTTCAGCTAGATCCGTTCCTGCTATTTACATTCAGTGCAGTGCGTCCTGCTCACAGTGTTCAGCTAGATCCGTTCCTGCTATTTGCATTCAGTGCAGTGCGTCCTGCTCACAGTGTTCAGCTAGATCCGTTCCTGCTATTTACATTCAGTGCAGTGCGTCCTGCTCACAGTGTTCAGCTAGATCCGTTCCTGCTATTTACATTCAGTGCAGTGCGTCCTGCTCACAGTGTTCAGCTAGATCCGTTCCTGCTATTTACATTCAGTGCAGTGCGTCCTGCTCACAGTGTTCAGCTAGATCCGTTCCTGCTATTTACATTCAGTGCAGTGCGTCCTGCTCACAGTGTTCAGCTAGATCCGTTCCTGCTATTTACATTCAGTGCAGTGCGTCCTGCTCACAGTGTTCAGCTAGATCCGTTCCTGGTATTTACATTTAGTGCAGTGCGTCCTGCTCACAGTGTTCAGCTAGATCCGTTCCTGCTATTTACATTCAGTGCAGTGCGTCCTGCTCACAGTGTTCAGCTAGATCCGTTCCTGCTATTTACATTCAGTGCAGTGCGTCCTGCTCACAGTGTTCAGCTAGATCCGTTCCTGCTATTTACATTCAGTGCAGTGCGTCCTGCTCACAGTGTTCAGCTAGATCCGTTCCTGCTATTTACATTCAGTGCAGTGCGTCCTGCTCACAGTGTTCAGCTAGATCCGTTCCTGCTATTTACATTCAGTGCAGTGCGTCCTGCTCACAGTGTTCAGCTAGATCCGTTCCTGCTATTTACATTCAGTGCAGTGCGTCCTGCTCACAGTGTTCAGCTAGATCCGTTCCTGCTATTTACATTCAGTGCAGTGCGTCCTGCTCACAGTGTTCAGCCAGATCCGTTCCTGCTATTTACATTCAGTGCAGTGCGTCCTGCTCACAGTGTTCAGCTAGATCCGTTCCTGGTATTTACATTTAGTGCAGTGCGTCCTGCTCACAGTGTTCAGCTAGATCCGTTCCTGCTATTTACATTCAGTGCAGTGCGTCCTGCTCACAGTGTTCAGCTAGATCCGTTCCTGCTATATACATTTAGTGCAGTACGTCCTGCTCACAGTGTTCAGCTAGATCCGTTCCTGCTATTTACATTCAGTGCAGTGCATCCTGCTCACAGTGTTCAGCTAGATCCGTTCCTGGTATTTACATTTAGTGCAGTGCGTCCTGCTCACAGTGTTCAGCTAGATCCGTTCCTGCTATTTACATTCAGTGCAGTGCGTCCTGCTCACAGTGTTCAGCTAGATCCGTTCCTGCTATTTACATTCAGTGCAGTGCGTCCTGCTCACAGTGTTCAGCTAGATCCGTTCCTGTTATCTTCCTACTGACAGGCAGGCTTGTCTGGTTACAGTATATAAAGCTACCTGAAGAAAATTACAGGTGTTCTTTTTGATCCTATTAGTACCACGGTCAGGCAGCTAGACTATTTACATTTAGTACAGTGTGTCCTGCTCACAGTGTTCAGCTAGATCCGTTCCTGTTATCTTCCTACTGACAGGCAGGCTTGTCTGGTTACAGTATATAAAGCTACCTTAAGAAAATTACAGGTGTTCTTTTTGATCCTATTAGTACCACGGTCAGGCAGCTAGACTATTTACATTTAGTACAGTGCGTCCTGCTCACAGTGTTCAGCTAGATCCGTTCCTGCTATATACATTTAGTGCAGTACGTCCTGCTCACAGTGTTCAGCTAGATCCGTTCCTGTTATCTTCCTACTGACAGGCAGGCTTGTCTGGTTACAGTATATAAAGCTACCTGAAGAAAATTACAGGTGTTCTATCCCAGCTTAGTGCAGCTACAGGCCATTAGTATGTCTGGAAGGCCAAGAAGGAGAGGCAGACAGTCACAAGCCAATAAGAGAGGGCAAGCAGGCTCTGTGTCTAGTGCTGGTCGTGGAGACGGTGCATCCTCATCAGCACGTGGCCATGGGACACGCTTGGCCTTTTTTTCGGCAGCTGGCCGTGTTGAGCCGCAACATGCGGAAGACTTGGTCGAGTGGATGACCAAGCCGTCCTCATCCTCCTCATCCTCTCTCACCCATGCCCAGGGTGCTTTGTCTGGCAAAGCAGCGGCCTCTTCCCTCAGCTCAATGTCATCAGTGACTCTTTCCCTAGCTCCACCATGTCCTCATGAGGATTCCCTCGAACTGTTTGATCACAGTGTTGGGTACATGCTCCAGGAGGATGCCCAGCGTTTGGAAGGCTCTGATGATGATACTGAGCTCAATGAAGGCAGTAACATGAGCACGGACAGAGGGGGTGCCCAAGAAGGACAGCAATCTGGCAGTCATGCTCCCCCTGCTGCAGCATACTGCCAGGTTTGCTCCAGTGATGAGGAGGGAGGGGATGATGAGGTCACTGACTCAACGTGGGTGCCTGATAGGAGAGAGGAGGAGGAGGAGGAGGAGGTGGCACATCACCAACTAGGCAGGATGCCCTCCAGGGGCCAGCCTAAGGGCAGCACATTGACTGCATCACACCCCAAAGCTCCACATGTGCAGGGCGCTGCAGTCTCTGCGCGTTATTCAAAAAGTTCTTTGGTGTGGGCCTTTTTTGAGACGAGTGCATCAGATCGCACCGCTGCTATTTGCAACATATGTCTCAAGCGTATCTCGCGTGGCCAAAACATCTCCCGCTTGGGTACCACATGCTTGACCAGACATATGTTGACCTGCCATGCAGTTCGTTGGCAAGCGTATCTGAAAGACCCACACCAAAGAACAAAGACGATCTCTCCTTGCTCCTCATCAGCTGAGATTTCCAACCCCACTAGACCTTCAGTCCTCTCTGAGACCTGCAGTGAGAGGAATGAAGGTGTAGAATTAGGTGTGTCACAGCCAAGTACTTGTGGGCAATCTGCTTTTGGTACACCGACGTCAGATTGTACCAGGCAAATTTCCCTGCCCCAGCTGCTGCACCGCCGAAAGAAGTTTGCTCCCAGCCATCCACATGCCCAGCGGTTGAATGCTAGCTTGGCAAAATTGCTAGCACTTCAACTGCTGCCTTTTCAGTTGGTAGACTCTGCCCCCTTCCGTGAGTTTGTGGAATGTGCGGTTCCTCAGTGGCAGGTACCCAAACGCCACTTTTTCTCACGGAAGGCGATTCCGGCTCTCTACCGGCATGTGGAAGGCAATGTCCATGCCTCGCTGGACAGGGCGGTCAGCGGTAAGGTGCATATTACCGCTGACTCATGGTCCAGCAGGCATGGACAGGGACGTTACTTAAGTTTCACGGCGCATTGGGTGACTCTGCTGGCAGCTGGGAAGGATGCAGGACAAGGTGCAGTAGTGTTGGAGGTTGTTCCGCCACCACGCCTCCAAAATGCTGATTGTGACACACCTCTCTCCTCCACCCCCTCCTCTTCTTCTTCCTCCATGGCCTCTTCCTCGGAACCAGCGGTGCTCCGTAGGCGTTCAAGGGGCTACGCAAGTACGCAGGCCAAAAGATGCCATGCGGTGCTTGAGCTGGTGTGCTTGGGGGACAGGAGCCACACTGGGGCAGAGGTTCTGTCAGCTCTGCAGGGGCAGGTTCAGAGGTGGTTGACGCCACGCCAACTTAAGGCAGGAATGGTGGTTTGCGACAATGGCACCAACCTCCTCTCTGCCCTCCGACAGGGACAACTGACCCATGTGCCCTGTTTGGCTCACGTCCTTAACTTGGTGGTGCAGCGGTTCTTGGGCAGGTACCCGGGCTTACAGGATGTCCTGAGGCAGGCCAGGAAAGTCTCTGTGCATTTCCGCCGGTCATATAATGCCAGTGCTCGGCTGACGGACCTCCAAAAGGAGTTTAACCTGCCCAAGAACCGCCTAATCTGTGACATGCCCACCAGGTGGAACTCGACGTTGGCCATGCTGCAGCGGCTGCACACGCAGCAGAGGGCCATCAATGAGTACCTGTGCGACTATGGCACCAGGACAGGGTCAGGGGACCTTGGTTTTTTTTCCCCACGCCAGTGGGCCATGATCAGGGATGCATGCACTGTCCTGTCACCATTCGAGGAGGCCACGAGGATGGTGAGCACTGACAGTGCATGCATCAGTGACACTGTCCCCCTTGTCCACCTGTTGGAGCACACGCTGCGTGGAATAATGGACAGGGCACTTGAGGCAGAACAGAGGCAGGAAGAGGAGGACTTCCTTAGCTCTCAAGGCCCCCTTTATCCAGACAGTGTTCCTGCGTGCCCGCCGATCACACAGGAAGAGGACGAGGAGGAGGAGGAGGAGGAGGAGGAAGATTGTGTCAGTATGGAGGTGGAGCCTGGCACTCAGCATCAGCAGTCTTTAAGGGATCAGTCCCAAGGAACACATGGACTTGTACGTGGCTGGGAGGAGGTGGCTGCGGACGTTGTTGTCCTTAGTGACCCAGAGGACTCCGGACCGAATGCCTCAGCAAACCTACGCTGCATGGCCTCCCTGATCCTGCAAAGCCTGCGTAAGGATCCTCGTATTCGTGGTATCAAGGAGAAGGACCAATACTGGCTGGCAACCCTCCTTGATCCACGTTACAAGGGTAAGGTTGCGGACCTTATCTTGCCATCGCAGAGGGAGCAGAGGATGAAACATCTTCGGGAGGCCTTGCAGAAAGGTCTGTGCAACGCGTTCCCAGAGACTGGGAGGTTACAAACTCCTGTTTCTGGACAACGTGTTGCTGAGGCTTCGGTCAGTCAAAGAAGGAGCGGTGGAGAAGGTGGCCGTCTGACCGATGCGTTCAGACAATTTTTTGGTCCGCAGCCCCAAGGTATGATCGGTTCCAGCAACCATCGCCAGCGTCTGTTTTACATGGTGCAGGAATACCTAGGGGCAAGATCAGACTTGGACACCTTTCCCACCGAAAATCCTCTGGGTTACTGGGTCTTGAGGATGGATCACTGGCCAGAGCTTGCACAGTATGCAATTGAGCTACTGGCCTGTCCTGCATCCAGCGTTCTTTCGGAACGTACATTCAGTGCTGCTGGAGGCGTGGTAACCGATCACAGGGTGCGTCTGTCCACTGACTCGGTCGATCGGCTGACCTTCATAAAAATGAATCAGTCTTGGATCACCACCAGCTACCAAGCACCTGATGCTGATGTAACTGAATAATTTTTTTCAGATCCCTTCAAAGACTGCCTATGCTGATGCTGAGTGATTATCCCTGAGTAATTATCCTCTTCCTCCTCAATCATCACGCTGATAGCTTGTAAGAACATTTTTGGTTCTGGGCGCCACCACCAGTGCCTAAGGCACAATTTTTCAGCCCCTGTATAACAGGGGCGTGTAATTACAATTTTTGATGTAATACTTTGCAGCACGGCTCGTTCCTGCATTCCAACTAGAGTGTCTGTGAGGGGTTGCAGTGTTGTGGCACCAGCACCAGTGCCTAAGGCCCAATTTTTCTGCCCCTGTCTAACAGGGGCGTGTAATTACAATTTTTGATGCAATACTTTGCAGCAGGGCTCGTTCCTGCGTTCCAACTAGAGTGTCTGTGAGGGGTTGCAGTGTTGTGGCACCAGCACCAGTGCCTAAGGCCTAATTTTTCAGCTCCTGTTCAACAGGGGCATGTAATTACAATTCTTGATCTAATATTTCACAGCAGGGCCCTGTGAGGGCTTACAGTGTTTTGGCCACAGCAACACCTAAGGCCCAAATTTCTGCTGAGTATATAGGGCAGGACCCTACTTTCAAACATCTAACTTACAAACGACTCCTACTTGCAAACGGAAGGAGACAACAGGAAGTGAGATGAAATCTACCCATAGGAAGGGAAATTCTCTCATGTAAGAGTTAATATGGGAAAACAATTTCTCCTTTCCACTGATGCTTTCCAATCCTTGTTCCACAAAAAAACCCAAATTTTCAAAAAACATTTTTCATTGGGACAAAAAAGTGAGGTGAAATCTTCTGAAGAGGAGGAAAGACGCAAAACAAATGTCACAGGGGTGATAACCCTTCCCTATGTTTTCCAAAAAGCTTAGAAAAGATTTTTTGGCTGGAGCTAAACACATTAAAAATGTTCAAAATTACAAACAGATTCTACTTAACAACAAACCTACAGTCCCTGTCTTGTTTGCACCGCCTGTATACTGCTGTTCAGAGTATATAGGGACCTTTCCTTATTTTAATTTGGGTGCGGGGTTCCCCTTAATATCCATACAAGACCCAAAGGGCCTGGTAATGGACTGGGGGGTACCCATGCCGTTTGTCTCACTGATTTTCATCCATATTGCCAGGACCCGACATGACATTAAACCCGCAAGCAGTTTTAAATGAGATTTTTTCCTTTAAAAATGACATTTGGTGCAGGGACTGTTCTAAACATGGGAAACACGCGTCACTTTACAGGCATACTATAGACACCCCCCAGGTACGATATTTAAAGGAATATTTCACTTTTTTTTTTTTACTTTAAGCATCATTAAAATCACTGCTCCCGAAAAAACGGCCGTTTTTAAAAGTTTTTTTTGCATTGATACATGTCCCCTGGGGTAGGACCCGGGTCCCCAAACCCTTTTTAGGACAATACCATGCAAATTAGCCTTTAAAATGAGCACTTTTGATTTCGAACGTTCGAGCCCCATAGACGTCAATGGGGTTCTAACGTTCGTGCGAACTTGCGGTCCGTTCGCGGGTTCTGGTGCGAACCGAACCGGGGGGTGTTCGGCTCATCCCTAGTTATCACTTGTTGCTGTTAAGCTGCCTTATGCCCCACACTTGTTTACTATTAAATATTATTAAATATTAAGTGTGCCATACATATTACTTACATGCCTGGTCTGCTGTCGGGATCACGGCTCAGGTCCATTCATCCTGATCTTTCCCCCGCAATAGGACAGGCACAGTTTGTGCCTAAAACGTGATCTTTCACGCAGTGTTTTGCATTAGCGAACACATTAGTTTCCCAGACACATCCTTTTAGGTGTCTTTTCATTTATACCTTACTTCTTCCATTCTACACACGCTCCTTTCTTATCTCTTACTCCTCTCCCCCCTCCCCCTCCTCCCCCCCTTTTTTCTTTTTTTCCTCTTTCTCTTCCCCTCATTTTTCCCTTCTCTTTTTTCTTCCTTTTATGCTCCCTATACCTTTCCTCTATATCCTATTACTCTCTCTCCTTTACAGCCTTTGGCACTCCAGCATGGCTCACACGGTGACTTTGCGCCCACACCTGAAACTTTGTTCGTATAATGCAAACGGACTTAACATCGCGTCGAAACGTGGGCAAATTCTGTATCAGATGCACAAAAGACAGGTCAGCATACTTTTGCTACAGGAGACCCACTTCCATTCTGACTCCACTCCTTCCTGCTCCAATAGATATTTTAATAGATGGATTCACAGTACCAACCCGATACAAAAATCTAAGGGAGTATCTATTGCGTTCCATAAAATACTCCCTATTGAGCTGCTCGATCATGTTGCAGATCCCCAGGACAGGTATGTTTTTGCGAAAATTTCCCTATGGGGGACTAAATTGACGATAGCTAACATATACTTGCCTAATACACACCAAGTCCCATCAGCCTTGCAGTACCTAAAGATTTTGGCGGGTTTCGCGGAGGGCAAGATCATACTCGGAGGGGACTTCAATACCCCCTTGGATCCACTTTTGGATTCATCGACATCCCGTTCCTCTATATCCTTCCCGAAAATACGGGCCCTAAGACGGGCCACCCACAATATGCATCTCATTGACGTATGGCGAATACTGTATCCCGACTCACGAAACTACACACACTTCTCTAACGTACACCAATCATACAGTCGATTGGATTATTTCCTAATCGATCACGGCTGCTTAGATTGGTCCCCCAGTTGTGAAATAGACCCTATGGTTTGGTCCGACCTCTCACCTATATTCCTGACGCTTACAATCCCCTCTACTCCAATAAAAGAATGGACATGGAGGTTAAATGACTCTCTCTTGACTGAACCAGGGTTTGATACACAGATAGCGGAGACGATATCAAACTTTTTCACAGACCACACCTCTGATGACACCTCACCACCCATTAAATGGGAGGCATTGAAGGCGGTATTACGGGGTAGGTTTATTCAAATGGGAGCCCGCATGAAAAAAGAACGCTCAGCTGTGATAGCTAAGGCAATACACAAGCTTAGGACACTAGAAACTACTCATAAGCGTTCCCCGACGGTGGAAGTGCTTGCGGAGGTTTCTTCCGCTCGCACTCAACTTAGAGAGTTATATGAGGCATCAGCCCGCACGTTTGAGGACAAATTAGCCTTTCATCAATACAAATTTCGGGATAAATGTGGTAGATCCCTGGCTCGCACCCTACATACCAAACAACCTAACACCTTCATACCCCTCATACGGGACAGTTCTGGGAAAACTGTCTCATCACCATCTGAGATGGGGCAGGTGTTCCGGGACTTTTATCAATCCTTATATAATATACCTACAGCAAGCCCCACTGAATCTCCCCTCACTGCAGCGGAAACACAAGCCTCCTACATTGCGCAAACTGCACTACCCACTCTAGATAACGAAGCAATAGAGGATCTTGAGGCCCCGATTACGGAAGACGAGGTTGCCCGCGCCATCGCTTCTACCCCGTCTGGTAAAAGCCCGGGTCCTGATGGCTTTACCCCCAAATTTTACAAACAATTTGCTCCCCTCCTTACTCCCTTCTTGACAAAAGTATTTAACTCCTAGTCATTTGATAGCCTCTGATTTTTATTGTCATCATCTGGAACTGAATGAACCACCCATCTGTTATTGATTAATTCAGACAGATTATTCAGTAACAGCCATTTATTTGTTTTGCACATTATAGTGTTATGTGCACTGTTTTGAAATTTTGCACTGGATTATTGGATTTGATTTTTTGCACAGGACCATTGGACACTGTCACACATATTTATTTAGTCACTTTATTATATTGTTTACTAGCATCATTTGCACAGTGATTATATTGTTTACTAGAATCATTTGTACAGTGATTGTATATAGAAGCACTATTTGCACAGTGATTATATCTATACCTCATGATTGTTATACAGACAGAATATAACCATCTTCTGAAATTCTAATTTTTGAATATAATACATTTGAATTTGAATAGAAAATAATAGAATAGGGTAGAAAAGAATAGATTAAATAGAATATAACCATCTTCCTATTCTATTCTATTTTTTTTATTCTATTCGTTTCTATATAATTCTATTCTATTCTATTCAGTTATTTTATTATCTATTCTATTTTGTTCTTCTTTACTCTATTATATTATATTTCTTTTTTTTCTGTTATATTCTTTTATATTCTATTCTATTCTATTCCTATATTTTCTATTCTATTTTATTGTCTTTGGAAATTGGAAAACTTTTCGAATTCGAAAACTATTCGAATTTAAAAACTAAAAATTTGAATAATCAAAATGAAACAAAACTAAACAAATTTTTTCCTTCTGCACATGTCTACTACAGACCAGTCTCTATACTGTGGAGATTAGGAGAATTGTGGTTAACAACAGAAAATTGGGCTAGGCTGACACCACATCTTGCAATATCAGTCCAAAAAAGGCATTCTGGTATCTGCCACAGGAGAAAATTAGGAGCTGAGCATTTTCCTGGCAGATTACATGTACATAGATTACAAATTAGCCTAATTATTTTCTATACTTGCAGGTGCTTTGTTACTCCAAGTGTGTTAGCCAGGGCAGCACCTGAAGCAATAGCATCAGCTACCAGAACTACTTGCTTTATATGAAGGTCCTCATAAGTAGCAACAGATGGCATCTGCTCTGGAAAAGCTGTCAAAGAATGGGTGTCTTGGATAGTTTGATAGTGTTTAATTTTAGAACATGAATGCAGCGCATATGCTTTGTCAATAGTCCATATCATATAAACCATATCTCAGTTTGTAAAAGAGTCCAATAAAGCTGCTTTGACACCGAGTTGCTTTACAGGCGATATAGCGCTAAAAATAGCGCCTGCATAACGCCTGTAAAGAGCCTCTCCTCTCAGCGGTGCTAAATCAATGGACAGCACCACAGAATGGGCTTTTAACCCTTCTTCGGCCACTAACGGCGGTTAAAAGCGCCCCGCTAGCAGCCGAATAGCACAGCTAAAACAACAGTAAAGCGCAGCTAAAAATAGCGGCGCTTTACCGCCGACGCCCCAATGCACCAGTGTGAAAGTAACCTAATGCCCCGTACACACGTTCCGATTATCGGACGACAAAAGTCGCTTTCGGACAGATCGTTCGATAATCTGATCATTAGTACACAGCTTTCGACAGCTGATCACGACAGTCCGTCCAACCAAATACGAAGGGACAAACAGGAAAACTTCGGTCGGATGACAGCCCATCGTACGACAATCGTGTAATCAGTACAGTATGCATCCGCTAAACAATTCCAGCCCTCCATACATGTGAAAAGATGGGTCTCTCTAATCAAATCCACCTTGCACAGAATCGTACGACACAGATGTATGGGAACAGGTATGAAGAAAACTTCATTGCATATTATTACTAGCAAAGGTGTTATATATAAATATAAATATATATATATATATATATATATATATATATATATATATATATATATATATATATATATTTATATAATATAGATAAAAATAATATAAACAAAGAGCCAGAATACTCACAAACACAGTATAAACAAAAATTGCATGTCAATCTTCAGGGACTGTGAGGTTGTTTCCATTAAGATGGCGACTACCGGATGTGGTGACGTAAACTTAAAAAAAAAAAGAAAAAAAAAAAAAAAAAATTCCCCATGGAAGATAAAGGCATAATGTGCTAGTATGCACCGCATACTAGCATATTATGAAAGACTTACCTGAAAGAATTACCTTGAAATTACCTTGAAATTAAGCCCTCCATTGGCGCGCTGTCACCGCTGAAGAGGCTTCCATCTTAACCTGGTCTTCCTTCGGGATTCGCAGGCTGCAGCCGCTTGAACGGCTTTATTATAAGTTTACCTGTAGGTAAAAATAAAAAAATAGTGTTTACTAACACTTTAAATATGCTCACAATGCAATTCTCGCAGTCCTTGAGCCAATCCCATCTCAGACCATGTTTCTTTATACCATTGTTTTTGCATTGGAATAATATATAAATATGTAACATTCTATTACATTTTGTTACACAGATTTGAATATCTTTTGTAGTCATTTACTTAATATATGATTTATAATTTATTTATTGTACTGAGAGGAACAAACCAAAATACATGATTGGTCTTTAAGGAATTGTTTTGCATCACTAGTGTTTTCCAATTACATGCTAATAATTGCTTTGTCATCATAGCATAGAGAATCTTACATCAAACATTAGAACTGTGCATAAATTAGTCATGCTATTGTTCTACAGCTTTGCTAAAACAAGATACTGAGATTGCAGAACAAGTTAGCAGTACATTTGTAACAGACCTCACTTTTCAGTTTGTATTTGGCCAGAAGGTGAGTTTAGAGATTAAAAACTCACAACCATTAAGTGTTAATTTGCAACCATTTTTTTTTTATGTGAGTTAAAGTGGACCTACCATCCAATATATTTGCTCATGTGCATACATGCTATGTAATGTGTACCTGTAACATTACAGGTATTCATTATATCTCAGAAAGATCATTGACAATGATTCCTGACAATGGGGGTTATTTATGAAAGGCAAATCCACTTTGCACTACCAGTGCAAACTACAAGTGTAAAGTGCACTTGAAATTGCACTGAAAGTGCACTTGGAAGTGCAGTCGCTGTAGATCCGAGGGGGACATGCAAGGGGAATAAAAAACAGCATTTTCGCTTGCACATGATAGGATAATAAAATCAGCAGAGCTTCCCCTCATTTCAGATCTACCCCTCAGATTTACAGCGACTGCACTTCCAAGTGCACTTTCAGTCTAATTTCAAGTGCACTTTGCACTTGTAGTTTGCATTTCGTAAATAACCCCCAATGCCTTCATCTGTTTTTCTATCTCGAGGGTGGCACCAACATTGTTCAGAAATTATCTAGGATCAGCATCTACTTTCTGGACTCTGAAACTCTGCCACAGCTGCCTGTAGCCCTAAGACTAAAAAACATTTGAAAAATAATACTCTTACTGTATATTGCCAAATGTTAGCAATAAGTTTATACAGACTTAGTTAGCAGTAAAGCACCACTCGTTTTAGTGGCACTTTACCTCTGTTTAAGTGGCGCTTTTGCGTCACTTTTCAGCTGCTAGCGGGGCGCTTTTAATCCCAAAAAGGGGGTTAAAAACTCCTGTGTTGCGGCGCGTTTCCGAATCGCTTTTCAGGCGCTTCTGAAGTGCTGCCCATTCATTGCAGTGGACAGGGGCATTTTGGGAGCGCTGTATACAGCACTCCCAAACTGCCCCAAACATGCTGCTTGCAGGAATTTTTCTAACGTCCCACAAGTGCAGCACCTGGGTGTGAAAGCACCCATTATAATGAATGGGAAGCAATTTTCAGGCGTTTTTTAAGTGCTATTTCTACCACTAAAATGCCTGAAAACTGCCTCAGTGTGCAAGGGGACTTAAGGTTACTAAGAGGTTGTGCAAATGTACATGGTTACAGGCAGTGTGTGGCTTGTGCAGAGTACACATGCTGCGGTGTATGTCATACAAGTAAATGGCGCAAAAACTAAAACAGTAATCCAATATATGATAAAATAATTAAAAGAACAAGGTGCTGAATAAGCATAAACTTTATGCACAGAAGAGACATCAAGTCCGCTCTGTAAGGTATAAGGTGGTAAGGAAGTCCATAAATAATGCATGTTGGCAACAGTGGCACAATATGCTCAATAGCAATAGAGGTGAATGGGATGGGGGAGGGGGAGGAGAGGGGAAGGGAAAAAATCCACGCTCACGGCAGCTATCAGGTGGAAACAGAAACCTTGTTCCCAATAGCACTGAAAAAGACAAGAAAAGGAGGCACCTCTGGGTGCAGACTATAAAACAAGTTTAATCAAGCAAGAGTTGTGAATATAACTCACATTTTTGCAGTAAAATAAGGCATAGTACGGTCCCAAACAACGGGGGGGGGGGGGGGAATCAATTATGTCAGTCCCTTTGGAAGCCAGTGGATGTGCTTACTCTGTACTCGTCTCCAAAACCGCTAGGTGGTATTTGGCCGGAAGCGGTGTATGGGCGTCAAAACAAGGCTTGGGATGCAGACTAGAATCCAGGTGAAGGGTGATGACATCACTGGAAATGCATCGCGTTTCTCAAGCTGGCAGGCCGCGAATAGCGTGGCGGCTGTGCTCTTTTCTCAAGCTGATTGACAGGGACCAGTGACAGAGAATTTAATTCTCTGTCACTGAGGGTTTAATTTTGAAGGCATACTCACAGAGGGCCAGCCACCCCCATGGGGGGAATGAGGGAAAGAATGGGAGATAAACCTATAGGTTGCATATGGAAAAAATTAGTTAGATATCATAGAAATCGTAGTGAATGGGGTTAAAAACTAAGGTGAAGTAAAATATAATACTATATTATAATGTATTTAAAATGATAGTGAAAATGGCTATAAAAACAGAGATGAATGAGGAGTAGGGATGAGCTTCGAGTTCAAGTCGAACTCATGTTCGACTCGAACATCGGCTGTTCGCCAGTTTGCCGAACAGCGAACAATTTGGGGTGTTCGCAGGAAATTCGAAAGCCGCGGAACACCCTTTAAAAGTCTATGGGAGAAATAAAAAGTGCTAATTTTAAAGGCTTATATGCATGGTATTGTCATAAAAAGTGTTTGGGGACCTGGGTCCTGCCCAAGGGGACATGGATCAATGCAAAAAAAGTTTTAAAAACGGCCGTTTTTTCGGGAGCAGTGATTTTAATAATGCTTAAAGTGAAACAATAAAAGTGTAATATTCCTTTAAATTTCGTACCTGGGGGGTGTCTATAGTATGCCCGTAAATGGGCGCATGTTTCCCGTGTTTAGAACAGTCTGACAGCAAAATTACATTTCAAAGGAAAAAAAAGTAATTTAAAACTACTCGCTGCTATTAATGAATTGCCGGTCTGACAATACACATAAAAGTTCATTGATAAAAACGACATGGGAATTCCCCACAGGGGAACCCCGAACCAGAATAAAAAAAAAAAAAAAAACAACGTGGGGGTCCCCCTAAATTTCATACCAGGCCCTTCAGGTCTGCTATAGATATATAGGGGAACCCAAGCCAAAATTTAAAAAAAAAATGGCGTGGGGTCCCCCTCAAAATCTATACCAGACCCTTCAGGTCTGGTATGGATTTTAAGGGGAACCCCACGCCAAAATTAAAAAAAAAATGACGTGGGGTCCCCCCAAAAATCCATTCCAGACCCTTATCCAAACACGCAACCTGGCAGGCCGCAGGAAAAGAGGGGGGACGAGAGAGTGCCCCCCCCTCCTGAACCGTACCAGGCCACATGCCCTCAACATTGGGAGGGTGCTTTGGGGTAGCCCCCAAACACCTTGTCCCCATGTTGATGGGGACAAGGGCCTCATCCCCACAACCCTTGCCCGGTGGTTGTGGGGGTCTGCGGGCAGGGGGCTTATCGGAATCTGGAAGCCCCCTTTAACAAGGGGACCCCCATATCCCAGCCCTCCCCCTGTGTGAAATGGTAAGGGGGTAGAAAAGGTAACCCTACCATTTCACAAAAAAAGTGTCAAAAATGTTAAAAATGACAAGAGACACTTTTTGACAATTCCTTTATTTAAATGCTTCTTCTTTCTTCTATCTTCTATCTTCCTTCGGTTTCTTCCTCTATTTTCTTCCTCTTCTGGTTCTTCTGGTTCTTCTGGTTCTTCCTCCGGTGTTCTCGTCCGGCATCTTCCTCTGCAGCGCCGGCGTCTTCTTCCCTTCTCCTCGGGCCGCTCTGCATACATGATCGCATGATGGGAGGCTCCCGCTGTGTGACGCTTCTCCTCTTCTGACGGTTCTTAAATAACGAGGGGGCGGGGCCAGCCAGTGACCCCGCCCCCTTCTGACGCATGGGGACTTGATGGGGACTTCCCTGTGGCATTCCCCGTGACGTCAGAGGGGGGCGGGGTCACCCGTTACGTAACCCCGCCCCTTCTGACATCACGGGGAATGCCACAGGGAAGTCCCCGCCAAGACCCCGTGCGTCAGAGGTGGGCGGGGTCACTGGGTGGCCCCACCCCCCCGTTATTTAAGAACCGTCAGAAGAGGAGAAGCGTCACACAAGCGTATCACATCTCTGTGATGCACCATTACACAGGACTTATTTAGCACCCTGGCGACTCTCCTCCCCTTTCCCTATAAATTCTCTGTCACTGGTCCCTGTCAATCAGCTTGAGAAAGGAGCGTGGCCATCACGCTATTCGCGGCCTGCCAGCTCGAGAAACACATCGCATTTCTAGTGACGTCATCACCCTTCGCCTGGATTCTAGTCTGCATACCAAGCCTCGTTTTGACGCCCATACACCGCTGCCGGCCGAATACCACCAAGCAGTTTTGGAGATGAGTACAGAGCAAGCACATCCACTGGCTTCCAAAGGGACTGACATCACTGATGCCCCTCGTTGTTTGGGACCGTACTATGCCTTATTTTACTGCAAAAATGTGAGTTATATTCACAACTCTTGCTTGATTAAACTTCTTTTACAGTCTGCACCCAGAGTCTTCTACTTTTCTTGTCTTTTTCTGTGGTGTAATGAAGAGTTTTCAGGTCTAAGCACAGGTTAAGAAATAAATTGAATAAGACAAAGCTATATAAAGCTATATAAAGCCTGGTATCAGCCCACACCAAAATGGTGCAGCCCCATGTAACCCAAAAAGGCCTGACACAAAATAATTAGAATGTGTGACCAAGAAGGTTCACACGAAGAAGCGATTACTTCAAGGGACCTGCTTCCTTGTGTGAACCTTCTTAGTCACACATTTCAATTATTTTTTGCTGATTGGGATTCCCAAAACATATATACAAAGGGAAAAAAATTGAAAAAAAACTGCACTTATGATAAACAAAAACAGAAATCGCAGCTGCAACAATCAAGTGAGATATTATCACAAAAATTAAATAGGTGAACAAGTATGTTGCGTCTAAATGAAATAAACAGTAAATAAATAATATAAACAAGTGAGTCCAAGAGTCACAAACGTGACACAATAGTGAATGTTTGAATATTGTGTCACCAACTTCCTCCACCTTGTGCGACCACCACCAAAAAAAATAGGATGTGCCCTTACCAAAGAGCGTTGACCACCTATTTCGGGGGTCAGCATAGGCTTGCATGTCTGGAAACACTCCACGTCTGTAAAGAGGTCCACTCAACAGAAACCTCAAGCCACCACCAGGGAAAACATTTGTTTTTTTTTACTCCAACCGTGACATCAGGTCATATACCCCAAATGAAAGACAAACGCCACAATAGTGTAAAACCTTTTTTTACCAGGATTTAATGAAGGTAATGCACTTACATCAAAAGACGATTAAAACAGAATGTACTGGACACAGTGGTTTCAGAGGTAGATTCTCCAAACTTGATGAAAGGAAATCACACAATTGCTTGACCGGTTTCATCGCTAATCAGACTTCTTCCAGAGAATAAGCGTCATTCCCCATCATTGCCATAAATACCCTCTCTGTGGGTCAAAGCCTCTTTTCCATCCCCAGCTCTGTGCGGTTCTTCCTGTGTGACCAAGCCTCATTTTGTGTGATGCTTCCTGCATAACCAAGCCTCACTCTGGCCACAGACTTACTTCCTGTGTGATGCTTCCTGTATAACCAAGCTTCACTCTGGCCACAGAGTCCTTCTGTGGTTAAAGGCAGACAACCAAGCCTCGTTATGGCAAGTCATGACATCAGCCATGATAACAGGAATTCACCACACAGACCTATCACAGAACCACATCGGTCACATGGTCCAATAGACAGGAAGCGCTGACACAGCAGCTCAATCCCAATGATATCAGCCACTTCCTGTGCTAGATTAATGAAACTGCACTGGCAAAAGGTGGAACCGTGCCCGTAACAATACAATATAGCAAAAACAGCCCCCTTACGATAAAAATGCAGAAAAATAAAATAAAAACATTGACTAAAATGAAACTGTATATAAAAATTATTTTAAAATATTATGAATTATCCCAATCAACATTTAACCCATGTGGAACATAACTCTTGAGAAGAAAAATCCACTTAGTTTCCATTCTTGACAACTCCTTGACTTTAAGGCTACCCCTCCAATGGGAAGTGAAACTCTCTATGACCATAAATAATGTTCCAGCTGGATCCCTACCATGTGTTACATTGTAGTGTCTGGATACACTCTGGTTTTTAAATCCTTTACTGATATTTGCTATATGTTCATTTAATCTTATGTTC
Source organism: Lithobates septentrionalis (assembly GCA_037952835.1). Taxonomy (NCBI): domain Eukaryota; kingdom Metazoa; phylum Chordata; class Amphibia; order Anura; family Ranidae; genus Lithobates; species Lithobates septentrionalis. The sequence goes on along the minus strand of JBBDGP010003204.1, from coordinate 640,058 downwards.
ATAAACCGTGATGTTGAACACTCAAAATAAGGCTTGAAACTTCTGTTCGGAAAATGTGATAAGAGAGGCCGCTTACCAGATAAGGTGGATCTCAAATTATAGAGATCAAATTCGCTCATCCAGGGATCATTCAGCTTGTGAATACTCCACCTCATGTTCGACTCGAACATCGGCTGTTCGCCAGTTCGCCGAACAGCGAACAATTTGGGGTGTTTGAGGCAAATTCGAAAGCCGCAGAACACCCTTTAAAAGTCTAAGGGAGAAATCAAAAGTGCTACTTTTAAAGGCTTATATGCATGGTATTGTCATAAAAAGTGTTTGGGGACCTCAGTCCTGCCCAAGGGGACATGGATCAATGCAAAAAAAAGTTTTAAAAACGGCCGTTTTTTCGGGAGCAGTGATTTTAATAATGCTTAAAGTGAAACAATAAAAGTGTAATATTCCTTTAAATTTCGTACCTGGGGGGTGTCTATAGTATGCCTGTAAAGGGGCGCATGTTTCCCGTGTTTAGAACAGTCTGACAGCAAAATGATATTTCAAAGGAAAAAAAGTCATTTAAAACTACTCGCGGCTATTAATGAATTGCCGGTCTGACAATACACATACAAGTTCATTGATAAAAACGGCATGGGAATTCCCCACAGGGGAACCCCGAACCAAAATTAAAAAAAAAAAATGACGTGGGGGGTCCCCCTAAATTCCATACCAGGCCCTTCAGGTCTGGTATAGATTTTAAGGGGAACCCCGCGCCAAAATAAAAAACAAATTGGCGTGGGGTCCCCCCAAAAATCCATACCAGACCCTTATCCGAGCCCGCAACCTGGCAGGCCGCAGGAAAAGAGGGGGGGATGAGAGAGCGCCCCCCCTCCTGAACCGTACCAGGCCACATGCCCTCAACATTGGGAGGGTGCTTTGGGGTAGCCCCCCAAAACACCTTGTCCCCATGTTGATGGGGACAAGGGCCTCATCCCCACAACCCTTGCCTGGTGGTTGTGGGTGTCTGCGGGCGGGGGGCTTATTGGAATCTGGAAGCCCCCTTTCACAAGGGGACCCCCAGATCCTGTCCCTCCCCCCTGTGTGAAATGGTAAGGGGGTACAAAAGTACCCCTACCATTTCACAAAAAAACTGTCAAAAATGTTAAAAATGACAAGAGACAGTTTTAGACAATTCCTTTATTTAAATGCTTCTTCTTTCTTCTCTCTTCTTTCTTCTATCTTCCTTCGGTTTCTTCCTCCATCTTCTTATTCTTCTGGTTCTTCTGGTTCTTCCTCCGGTGTTCTCGTCCGGCATCTCCTCCTCCATGGCGTCTTCTTCTCTACATCTTCTTCTCTGGGCCGCTCCGCATCCATGATGGCGTGGAGGGAGGCGCTTCTCTTCTGACGTCACGGGGAATGCCACAGGGAAGTCCCCGTCAAGTCCCCGTGCGTCAGAGGGGGGTGGGGTCACCGGGTGTCCCCGCCCTCCATCATTTAAGAACCTTTAGAAGAGGAGAAGCGTCACACAGCAGGAGCCTCCCTCCATGCCATCATGGATGTGGAGCGGCCCGGAGAAGAAGATGAAGAGAAGAAGACGCCGCGGAGGAGATGCCGGACGAGAACACTGGAGGAAGAACCAGAAGAACCAGAAGAAGAAGAAGATGGAGGAAGAAACCGAAGGAAGATAGAAGATAGAAGAAAGAAGAAGCATTTAAATAAAGGAATTGTCAAAAACTGTCTCTTGTCATTTTTAAAATTGTTTTGTGAAATGGTAGGGGTACTCTTGTACCCCCTTACCATTTCACACAGGAGGGAGGGCCGGGATCTGGGGGTCCCCTTGTTAAAGGGGGCTTCCAGATTCCGATAAGCCCCCCGCCCGCAGACCCCCACAACCACCAGGCAAGGGTTGTGGGGATGAGGCCCTTGTCCCCATCAACATGGGGACAAGGTGTTTTGGGAGTCTACCCTAAAGCACCCTCCCAATGTTGAGGGCATGTGGCCTGGTACGGTTCAGGAGGGGGGGCGCTCTCTCATCCCCCCTCTTTTCCTGCAGCCTGCCAGGTTGCGTGCTTGGATAAAGGTCTGGTATGGATTTTTGGGGAGACCCCACGCCAATTTTTTTGTAATTTTGGGGTGGGCTTCCCCTTAAAATCCATACCAGACATGAAGAGTCTGGTATAGATTTTGGGGGGGGACCCCACGCCATTTTTTAAAAAATTTTGGCCGGGGCTCCCCTTAATATCCATACCAGAACTGAAGGGCCTGGTAGGATTGGTTAATGGGTCTCCCCTGTGAGTTAGGGCGGGGGTAATTCCCATAGCCCTGCACCCCAGGGTCTCTATAAGGGAAATGGTCATTAATAGACTGATAATGGTTCCCCTGTCTGTAAGGACCCGGGCCCTTAGTGTGTTGTTGATCATTAGAGTGGCCCCATGGTCTAGGACCACCTTGAGGTCTCTTAGGGCCTCCACGCGGAGGCCCTAAGAGACCTCGGGTGTTCCACTGAGTTCCTCCCTCATGTCGGGCATGTCCATAATTCCCACCATCAAGGGGGTCGTACTTATTCCATTTCCCATATAGAGACCCTGGGGTCTGAATGAAGGCCGGGCGGTGGTTCAGTTGTCTTGACTGGGCGTCATATGACATCCAGCAGGATAACATGCCAGGGCACACCCGCTGGGGTGCGCAGCATGGTGATCGGAGGTGCTGTGTGTCAGTCTGACACACTGCATCTCCGATCATGGTATGGAGCCTCTGGCAGAGACTCCTTACCACGTGATCAGTTGTGACCAATCACAGCTGATCATCGTGTGAACCAGGAAGTGCCGGTAAACGGCATTCCTTTTTTTGCACTGACAGGGAGAGCCTATCAGCGGCTCTCCGTGTCAGGGGGGGTCTGTGCTGATAATCAGCAGTTCAGCACATTGATTATCAGCACAGCCCCATCAGATGTGCCACCACAACTGCCAAAAAGGTGCTCATCAGCTGCCAGTCAGTGCCCCATCATAAATGGCTGTAGGTGCCCATATCAGTGCCAAGCAGTGCCCACCACAGTGCCAATCAGTGCCCATCACAGTGCCAATCAGTGCCCTACAGTAACACCTGTCAGTACCTCATCGGTACCACCTGTCAGTGCCAAATTTCAGTGCCAATCAGTACCACCCATCAGTGCCAATCAGCGCCGCCTGTCAGTGCCCATCACAGCCACCTGTCTGTGCCCATCACAGCTGCTTGTCAGTGCCCATCAGTGCCGCCTGTCAGTGCCCATCAGTGCCACCCATCTGTGCCGCCTATCAGTGCCCATCAGTGCCGCCTATCAGTGCCGCCTAATGGTGCCCATCAGTGCTGAATATCAGTGCTGCCTATCATTGCCCATCAATTCTACATTACAGGGCCTCCTCAGGGCCCATCAGTGCCACCTTATCAGTGCCAACTCATCAGTGCCGCCTCATCAGTGCCCATCAGTGCCACCTCATCAGTGCCCGTCAGTGAAGGAGAAAACAAAATTTTATAACCGAGAAAAATAAGAAAAACTTTTTTTTTTTTTCAAAAAGTTTGGTCTTTTTTAGTTTGTTTAGAAAAAAATAAAAACCACAGTGGTGATCAAATACCACTAAAAGAAAGCTCTATAGTGAGAAGAAAATGATAAAAATGCTGTTTGGGTGTGGTGTTGCATGACTGCGCAATTGTCATTCAGAGTGCAACAGCATTGAAAGCTGAAAATTGTCCTGGGCAAGAAAGGGGGGGGGGGGCTGGTATTAAAGTGGTTAAATGAACATATAGCAAATATCCGTAAAGGATATAAAAACCACAGTATATCCAGACACTACGATGTAACACATGGTAGGGATCCAACTGGAACATTATTTATGGGCATAGATAGTTTCACTTCCCATTGGAGGGGAAGCGTTCAAAAGCATTTAGATTCTTCCAAGTGCAGAAAGCACATATAGTTTGCCTACAGGCAACTCATTTTACAATAAATTCTACACCCAGATATTTGAGCTCTTCCTATCCTCAGGTTTATTCGGCCTCAGCATCCACTAAACAACGTGGCACACTGAGAGCTTTTCATCGTTCGTTACCCTTTTCCCCTATATCAGAAATCAAAGACCCCGAGGGGAGATACATCATTCTGATAGGTCATATTATGGATATGGCAATAACAATAATCTCATTATGCTCCAAATAAAAACCCTACACCCTTCTTTACACATCTTCTACAGGTTATATCCACACACAAAACAGGGACTATTGTAATGTGCGGAGATTCAAATCAGGTTCTTTTACCATTCTTGGATAAAACCCCTTACATGCTCACAAGAAGTCCATCTAATCGATCCTTTTCACAGCTTCTTTTGAGACATAACTTAATTGACTCCTGGAGGGAAATTAACACGGTTAAGAGAGGTTATACATACTATTCCCACCCACATCAAACTCGTTCACGCATTGACCATATATTTTTAACCATAGACATGAATCTGGAGATTCTCAAATCAAACATAATCCCATTCCCATGGTCAGATCACAATGCGGTTTTTACCACTACAGCCTCCGCCATTCCCAAATCTCATGATCGCACCTGGTACCATCCCAATATTCTGCTCAAAAATCTCACTGTATTCAGGTCGAACAAGCCTTAAGAGAATATTTGTTATACAATACATGCCCTGAAATATCTCCGTTAACCCTCTGGGAAGCCCATAAACCAGTGCTAAGAAGTATACTAAAAAAACAATCTGCATTGTTTAAGAGAGAACGTAAAAATTTGGCACGAAAGCTTGAATTGGAATAAAATAATTCCTTTTTAAATTTTCAAGATAACCCCTCCTTGACTTCTAAAGCCCGACTAGAAAAAGCACGCCTAGAATATGACCTATTCCTCACAGAAAATGCAGATAAATCTTTGCGTCTATCTAGGCATGCCTTTTATATGAAGTCTAACAAGCCAAACACATTTCTAGCACGAGCCCTTAACTCCCAATATAAACAAACAAAACCAATATGACTCAAACTATCCAAAGATAATTACACATGCAACCCCGCTAAAATAGTTCACAAATTTAGGGGGCGTGGCTTGGCGCATGGAGGAGTAAGACGCTCTCTCTAGGAGCTCCCGCACACGCCGTCTCATCTGAGGCTCTCAGCGCTTCCCAGCGATGCCATCCAGGTCTGTTATGGGGAGGAGGGGTGGGGGAGACAGGCACCGAACCCCCAATCCACATCCAGAAGGGGACATTGATAGATTTTTTACTCATTTGGGCCACAACCGTTCCGGCCCCCCCTCGTCCAAGATGGCGCCCACCCGGACCCCTGGCACACATGCTGCCTCACAGGGAGCTGCTTCACAGCGCTCCACGCCACATATGAAGATCAGACAAAGGCCCCGGTCTCCCCCTGACTCTGAAACAGGCTCGGTTCGGTCTGCATGTCATTCCCCTGACTCTCATAGATCCTATAGTGGATGGGACATGGAAGCATATATTAAAGCTCTCCCCACCAGACATGATTTTGAGGCCTGTGTGCAACGCTTGGAGCGCTCATACAAACAAGAAATGACTGAACTTCGCAGAGATATCACTAATAGAATTGAGGAGGTGGAACACAATATGGAGGAGACTGCATCCACCCTGCAAACGCATGACACTATATTGCATGAACATACCCTCCAGATTCAACAACTGATGTACCATCAGGACGACCAGGAAAACAGGGCCAGACATAACAACATACGCATACGCGGTCTCCCTGAATAGGTCGAAACCAAAGATTTGGCACCAGCAGTCACTGCTATGTTCAACGAGCTGCTCCAGAAAGATAAAGATGCCCCACTGGAACTCGATCGTGTCCATAGAGCTCTTGGCCCTAAGAATCCAGATCTAGAACAACCCAGAGACGTGATCTGCAGAGTCCACTTCTATGCAGTTAAAGACGCCATCATGCAAGCTGCACGTTCGCAATCAGCCATATACTTCAACGACACCCCAGTGTCTCTTCTCCCTGATATATCCAAATTGACTCTGGACATGAGGTGGGCTCTGAAACCCCTAACTGGAGCCCTTCAAGCTAAACAGATCAAATACCGCTGGGGTTTCCCTTTTAATCTGTCTGCTTCTCATGAAGGGAAGTCGGCAACGTTCCGCACATTGGGCGATCTCCCCAAGTTCCTTGGAACTTTTGAACTACCACAGATCTCCATTCCTGACTGGCCTATTCATGCAGCCACCCCGGGCTTTAAGGCCGCACCAGGTTGGCAAAAAAGATTGAAGAAGAATACAAGACCTAAGTCAGACTTTCCCTCTGCGATTGATGGATGAGATCGCTCCCCTGTCATTTTGCTATTTTTTTCATCCCCACAGGTTGTCGACCAGTGGTGACGTCCCCAGCTGCAATTTCTTTGGGACATTTGTTTACTAACCTAATTTGTTTTACCTCCTTAATGCAGGATTTATGTTCTTGATTGCTCCTCATGACCCTTTGGCGGGCGGTGGTCCGTTACGCGAACACCGTTCGTCAAAAGATTTTTTGCTCTCCCCTAATCATGTCCCATCCCTACCCTCCCCCCCTCCCCCCTTCCCTCTCCCCCCCCACCCCCCCTCTCCTTGTTACCCCGCTCCACATGCTGTTCAAGTAATTGGTTATCCATAGGGGATATGTCCACCTGGGATATTGCGTATAATGTTTCATGCCTACACAGCATGGTGGAGCTCTGAGATGTTTTACTTAATGTTTTCAGATTTTGTTCATATCCAGAGAATTTTTTCTTTTGCCCGGCGTGTGCGGGCTCCTTCCTGCATTGACCACAGTTCCCCCACTTAGGTCTTTCAGCACCCTTAAGGGTTTTAGCTGATACGTTGTTAACAACACTAGTAGTGAGGCTGTTTCGGCCCCTTTTTCTTTTTTTCACTTTTTCTCTTTATCTTTTTCTATTTCATTTACACTCTTTCCTTTATTTCACCACTAGATGTCCCCCTTCTCCCTCTTTCTCCCCCTTTGCCTACCTTTTGGAGACAGCGAACCTCCTTCTAATTTATCTTTAATGTCAAATAAATCTGTTTTCTCATGGCAGCACAAACCGCCTTGAAAGTCTCCTCATTAAATTGTAGGGGTCTTAATGTCCCTGAGAAGAGATGGCAAATACTTTATAATTTTCACAAATTGCGAACGCAAATCCTTCTCTTACAGGAAACTCATTTTAGATCAGATAAAATCCCACAAATCCTTTATAAGCAATACCCTGTATAGTTCCACAGCACCAACCCCTCTGCAAAATCTAAAGGTGTATCTATAGCATTTCACGCATCTTTTACCCCGGTTGTCCTTGACACTTATATTGACCCGTTAGGCAGGTATATTTTCCTTAAATTGTCTTACATGAATGTGATTTATACTGTTATTAATATATACTCTCCTAATCAGAACCAACAACAGTTCCTCTCCTCTGTGATATCCCGATTGAAAAGATTCTGCACAGTCAACATGATCCTAGGAGGGGACTTCAATGCCACCTTGATACCTCGTCTTGACTCCTCAACCGGTAAGTCCTCGATTTCCCCAACCTCCCTGACCAAAATGAGAACACTCCTATCTGACTTATCTCTTGTAGATGTATGGAGGATGCTACACCCTACTACTAAAGACTACACCTTTTACTCACCTGCACATGCCACTTACGGTAGACTGGATTATCTCTTTATTTCTCAATCTTTATTAGATTTCTCACCCTCCGCTTCTATCGGAATCACTCTTTGGTCAGACCACGCCCCTATTCACATGAGTCTAGGACACACTCCTACACGTAATCGAAACGCATCTGGGAGACTAAATTACAACCTTTTGAGTGACTCGGTTTGCTCCCAGGACATAGCACAATCCATTAAACATTTTGTTTCAGATCACGCTCATGACACCACTAATCCATTCACGAAATGGGAAGCCCTCAAATGCGTACTTCGAGGCAAACTTATCCAACACGGGGCTAGATTGAAGCGTGCGCGTATTGCAGATACGACGCGCCTCCTCGCCGTCAATGCCAATTTAGAAGAATCACACAAAAATAACCCTATTAATTAGACTCTCCTAGAACTCTCTAATGCGAGAAGGGATCTCTTGCGTATTTTCGCAGAGAGATCTCTTATAGCCCGAGACAAAGGCCGTTTCACTTGTTACTCCCAGGCTAACAAGTGCGGTAGACACCTTGCATCTACCCTTCAGCCCCGCCAAGCTAGAAGACCAATTCAGTTTATAAATTCCTCCACCAAAGGTAAAATCAGGCAGAACGCGGCTATTGCTGAAGAATTTCGCCAGTACTACTCCACATTATATAACCTCACCCCTCAAACTCCGTCATCCTCACCTACCTCGATAGATTTATCCTCCTATATACAGGAGACGGCACTTCCACCTCTTTCGGTATCCGATTCGGAGGACCTGGAGGCCTCCTTATCTGATACGGAATTCCTCTCTGCCATAAAAAATCTCAAGAATGGTAAGAGCCCAGGCCCAGATGGGTTTTCTTCCCGTTTTTATAAACTTTTTGCACCACAACTGTCCCCTCTACTAGCAAAAGCTTTTAACGCATTTGATGGGAAGATTGCTTCCTCCTATTCCATTCTTCAAGCCCAAATTGTAGTCATTCCTAAATCCGGAAAAGACCTGTCCATTTGCTCCAATTATAGACCGATATCCCTTCTAAATATCGACCTAAAATTATATGCCAAAATACTCGCTAACCATATCTCCCCTCTGCTACCGAAATTAATACACAAAGATCAGGTGGGTTTTGTCCCTGGTCGAGAGGCCAGGGACAATACCACCAAGACTATACACGTAATGACCTTTGCTCAACGTCATCACATTCCGGCTTGCCTTCTCTCGTGTGACGCAGAGAAGGCTTTTGATAGAGTCAGTTGGTCTTTTCTTCAGTCCACACTTTCCCCAAATAGGTCTAGGTCCGAGAATGTTGACACGCATAATGTCGCTCTACTCTGCACCCTCTGCCACGGTTTTAGTTAATGGTACCCAATCACGTAATTTTACGATTACTAACGGCACCAGGCAGGGCTGTCCCCTTTCCCCCCTCCTGTTTGCTCTGGTGATTGAACACCTTGCCCAAGCTATTAGATCTAATCCCAATATACAGGGCTTACAGACCCCCTCATCCCACTGCAAACTTTCTCTATACGCAGACAACCTTCTCTTGTAACCAAACCCCATATTTCCATACCCTCAATTCTATCAGAGATAGACAGATTTGGCCACTTCAGTAATTACAAATGAAATATCTCCAAAACGGAGGCTCTTAACCTTTCCCTATCACAACCCACACTCTCTGCTCTTCAATCTAATTTTTCATTTCAATGGAAACCAAATTCAATTTCTTATTTAGGCACGGCTATCCCGAAATGCTTCTCGGACATATATGACCTGAACTTTAGCCCCTTACTCCAAAAACTCAGACGCCTAACGGAAGAACGAATGGACTTAGCTATGTCCTAAGGTGGGTCGTATTAACGCACTGAAAATGGATATTCTCCCCAAACTCCTATACTTATTCCAGGCCCTCCCCATAGCTCTCCCCTTGGCCTTCTTCCGTTCTCTTCGGTCAATGGCCATTCGATTTGTTTGGAAAGGTAGTCACCCGAGGTTGAGACATAAACTTTTATGCTCCCCAATCACGAAAGGTGGGTTAGGCTTACCTGACTTTGAGTTATACCATACGTCCGCGGTCATCTCCCGTATCCTCGAGTGGTTCCCCCGCCCCATGACCAAAGCTACCACATTAGTAGAGCAAGACCTCTCCACGTATGATCTAAGAGCGCTCCTCTGGGGATTCGATCATTCATTCAAATCAATCACGATGCTGTCCCCCCTTACCAGGGACACCCTGGCGATTTGGTACCGGAGGAAATCCAACTATTCACTGTCTTCTGAACCCAGGCCCCTTACCCCTTTGTTTGACAACCCAAAATTTCTGGAAGGTCACTCCACCCATCTTATAGACAATTACAATAGAGATTTCTGGCCCATGGCTCGGCATTTTGTTGACGCCACCCTAGGCACCTTTACAACTACCCCAACAGACGTAACCTCCAAAGTGACTTGGCTCACTCGTAGACACCTTAACGCTTACTGTAAACAGATCCACGACTCTAAGCAAATCCATAGGCCTCTGACTGGGTTTGAACAACTTTGTACTCTAACTGAGACTCCACGACATTCTTTATCTCTTATATACAAGTTGATCTCATGGAGCCCTTCCTAATTATACTACAAAATGGTCAATGGAGGTTGGGATTAAAATATCCGAGGCAGAATGGAGTAAAGCTTTTCTCTTCACTAACAAGACCTCAATTTCGAGCTATATGCAGGAAAAAAACTATAAAATCCTATCCAGGTGGTATCGGGTCCCCACTACCCTTAGGGTCATATTCCCTTCCAGTTCAGATATGTGCTGGAGATGCAACTCTATGAAAGGCACCTATCTCCATATTTGGTGGGAGTGTGACGTGCGTCTACCATTTTGGACACAGATTTTCCAGATTTACTCAGATATCTATGACAAGCCTTTATTGCCTTCTCCTACCATTGCCCTTCTTTCCATTCTTCCTGGGACCATAAAGTCACAAAAAAACTGTTTATTGAAGTTCTTTATCAGTGCAGGGAGACAACTTATACCTAGGCACTGGAAAACCGCCACGCCTTCGTCCTTGGTTGAGTGGGTTAACAAAATAAATAACATTATGTTAATGGAAGAAATGCAAGCTAATATTCTTGACAAACAAGCCAAATTTTCATATGTCTGGAGTGTGTGGAGGCATTAGTCCACTTCAGACAAACTCAAGCAGAGACTTACGGAGGCGAATTCCTCCTAAGGATTACATATAGCCTTTCCGCAAAATTTCGGTCAGGCGTTATAGACCGAGGTTCGCTGTCTCACTCCCCCCCCCCCTCCCTGTCCTTCTACAAACTATTTTTATCTTTCTTGCCTTTCTGATATTCTTTTCTTTTTAATTTTCCTTTTTTAGTCTCCTTTGATCTTGTATTGATGCAATCTATGCTGCAAGTTTGCTTACCCCCTACGAGGGTTTATTTTGGTTCCTTACCCTCTGCATGTTAAAATTTACTGCACTTGATTTTAGACAATATATGTGACTGCTACTCGTTTCAGTTTTTCTACTGGTTTACCTTGTGTCCGAGGTTGCAGAAGGTTCCCAATGGGGCTCCCCGGACCAGGGTACATAAAACTCATGAACCAACTGTCACACATGCACGGGTTTCATATAAAGTTATAATTTAAGTGATCATAGTTCGATCACGTGATTGCACTACCCTGAATTTTGTATTTTTATATTTCGATATACCAGGAGACCTGATGTCAGGTTACTGGCATTGTTTATTTCTCTTTTGTTACTTTGTCTTATATATTTGTTGAAAACATTAATAAAATCTAATTGAACCATAAAATAGTTCACAAATTTAGATCCCACTTAGCATCTTTATACTTGGCAACAAATAATTTTAATCCAGTAGAGGCGGAAGCCTTCTTTTCTCAAATGAAACTCCCTTCAAGGTTAACACACGCCCAACAAGCTCTTCTTGAAGAACCCATTTCATCAGAAGTAAGTTTCTCAAACAAAGAACTAAAGTTAAACAAAAGACCCGGCCCCGATGACTTTTCAGTTTTATATTACCGCGCATTTGCAGACATCTTATCCCCCTTACTTACGAAAGCTTCTAATACAATACTAAAAGGTAATTCATTTAGACAAGAATCGCTTATTGCAATTATCTGTATGATAACCAAACCTAATGCTGATCACACATCTCATAATAATTATCGCCCCATATCTCTCCTAAACATAGATATAAAAATATTAGCAAAAATCCTGGCAAGTCAACTTAATAAAATTATAGGTAACCTTATCCATAGAGATCAGGTAGGTTTTATGCCTAATTGACAATGTATGTAGAGCAGTTCTTTTGGCACACATTGCCAAGACCCGACGTATCCCCTCATGTTTCCTCTCATTGGATATTAGGAAAGCCTTTGACTCCGTTTCTTGGACCTATCTTTATCATACTTTACAGAAATTGGGTTTTGGACCTCATTTTACCAAATGGATAGCTGCACTTTATAATAGTCCTCAAGCATATATAAAATATGCAGGTTATAAATCAGACCCTTTTAAAATCGAAAGAGGCATGCATCAGGGATGCCCATTATCCCCCATTTTATTTGCTCTTCTCATAGAACCTCTTGCCCAATTTATTAGATCAGACCCAACAATAATGGGTATAGAATTAGGAGGCTACAATCACAAACTCAGCCTGTTCACAGATGATATTTTATTATTTTTATCTTTTCCTCAGATATCAGGCCCCAATTTATTACCTATCCTTAATAAATTTGCCAATATCTCAGGACTGATAATCAATCCCAAAAAATTCTTAGCCCTGAATATATCCCTGTCTGATAGGAACAAAGAAATAGTAAGGTTAGCACGCCCTTTCACTTGGGCAGAGGAAACAACCCCATATCTGGGCATAAAATTAATAGCATCCATCTCTGATCTCTTCTCAGCTAACTATCCATCCATTCTAAAACACATAACAAATTTTATGAAACAATGGTCCTTCCTTCCACTATCTTGGTTTGGCAGGATTAATACTAATAAAATGTCGATCCTACCTAAATTATTATATCTGTTTAGAGTTCTCCCGATCCCAATTCCGGCTTATTTTTTACGACTAATTCAAAATAGAACGAAAAAATTTGTATGGGGATTCACAAAACCACAAATTCCTATACATACTTTCCTAACTTTGCGGCATACTATAAAGCTGCACATATGGCAAGTTTACTTAAGTATTACACAACACATGAAACACCCCTGTGGGTAATGATAGAAGCGCCTGAATATGACCCTTTATTGGTCTCGAAGTTATTGTGGCTTAACCCCAAGGATCGCCTAGGTTTATGCAACCCCATCACAAAGCACTTTATAACCCTTTGGGACAAGCTTAAAACTAAACATCAGTTGCAGTCCTCTCATAACCCTCTCCTCTCCTTCCTCAAAAACCCGGCCTTTTACCCAGCATGGGTTTCCCCTAAATCGTTTATGGGACTCAATGGAAATCTTGAGACTACATAAATTCGTCACACCTTCTAACATTATCCAGTTTTCCAGAATTACGTGAAACATTTGGAATACCTCAATCAGAAACATTCCGATATCTTCAGATAAAAAATGTTTTCACAACTTTCGCAAACACAGACACTCCTCTACACCAATTTATTAAGTTTGAATTCACTTGTATAAAAGATCCACATGCCAAGAAACACATTTCCTCTATCTACTCCCATTTACTGGCTAATCTTAATTTAGACAAACCATCCTATGTTCAGAAATGGGAGGAGGACTTAGGACGAACTCTTGAGGATATGGAATGGTCAAATATCTGGCTGGCCACTAAAACATCTTCCGATAACATTTTAGCGATGGAAACAAATTACAAAGTTCTGACTTGTTGGTACTTAGTACCTTCTAGAATCGCAAAATATGTTCCAACTTACTCAGCTCTTTGCTTTTGTGGCTGTCCAGACCTGGGCACACAATTGCATGTCTGGTGGGCCTGCCCGGTAGCCCAGACCTTCTGGAAGAAATTTTTTGGCATAGCTTCTGAAATGTTCAAATTTAAAATTCACCCTGATCCTACCATGGCTTTGCTCAACTTAAAACCGGTATATCTAACACATGATACAGTTTAAGCTGTTGATCCAACTACTGACAGCTGCAAGACAAACAATTGCGAAAGCCTGGAAATCCCCATTACTAGGAGTGGCTGAGACAAAAAATAGAATGAATAATTTTATGATCCACTCTAAAATGGCTGCTATAGAAAATAATGTTATACCAAAATTTGAGAAATTATGGAACCCATGGGTTCCATTTTTCACCGCATCATCTATGGATGAAAAAGTTCTATTGCCATGGTAGTAGTTAAAATTGACTGGTTTTAGTCTTTACTCTTTTCCATATAGCTCTCGGACCAATCTGGTGAACTCCCTTTTCCCCCTTCTCCTCTCTCTTCTTTTATATTCCTATCTATTTCTATTCTCTTCTTTTCTGCCCCCTATCTTTCTTTTTCTCCATTGCTTGTGAACATGGTATTATTTAAGTTCATTGTTCTTTTTATAATGTAATAAATTGTTTTCATTGTATATCTTCAATCTTCAGTTTTAGATTGGATGATTAACTTAGCAATAATATACAGTCTTTAAACTCTTCACAATAATTCCTTTACATATACAATGTAATCTTTGAATATGATTTGTTTTCTCTTGTTTTTTTTTTGTTTTTTTACTTATCTCTATTTTCCTATGTAATAGCAAAATTAGACTTTATCTGTTCATATGCGATTATTTAACATGTACATTTTGCTGATTGTTGTATATTCAATAAAATCTTTTGACAAGGAAACTAAGTGGATTTTTCTTCTCAAGAGTTATGTTGGGTTAAATGTTAATTGGGACGTCAACTGTTTTTTGGATAATTCATAATATTTTAAAATAATTTTTATATACAGTTTCATTTTAGTCACTCTTTTTATTTTATTTTTCTGCGTTTTTATCGTAATGTGTTTTGATTTATATTGTATTGTTATGGGCACAGTTCCACCTTTTGCCAGTGCGGTTTCATTAATCTTGCACAGGAAGTGGCTAATATCATTGGGAGTGAGCTGCAGTGTCAGCACTTTCCCCGGTGGTGGCTTAAAGTTTCTGTTGAGTGGACCTCTTTATAGATGTGGAGTGTTTCCAGACATACAAGCCTATGTTTACCCCCCCCCCCCCCCCCCGTAATAGATGCTCAATTCTCTTTGGTAAGGGGCAGGGATAGCACAGACATCACTGACCAAATATGGCCAAGTACCTGTTTAGACAATGACGTCACCAAGGAGACCCCGCCTTTGTTTACATTCAGTGGCCAGGAACAGGAGATTTCATACGATGATGAGTAAGTGAAGGGAGTGTATTATGCCCATTGTTTGTGGTTTTTTTTTTTTTCCTTTTTTTCTTTCAGCGGGTCATCAGGCATTGTACATCATGACTGATGTGGATCTGCATTGCTGGGCAACATGTTTGATGATAGCTTTACATCATGGGACTCAAAAACTGTGTAAGTGTGTTTTATTCACTTTTCACTTTTCATTTTGTTTGAATGTGTAGTATACCCCTTCCTCTCCCAGACTCTAGGCCCCCAGCCCGCAGATCCCCAACTACTGGGCCAAAGTGGGGGGGATGAGTCCATTGACAACATGGGACAAAGTGTTTTGTCAGGGGTTCCCCATAGAAAGATACTCCCTAAGTTAAGCATGTGCAGTGAGATTTGGGAGGGGATTCCATGCCTTTTTTTATATTACATTTATACTAGACCCACATCAAGGATGAGGGTCTGGTATATATTTCTAGGGGAGACTTCATGCCATTTTTTTTTGTGTGTGGGGTCCCCCATTGAAATCTATACTAGACCCTCATCTGGAAAAGGGGGTATGGTATAGATGTCCAGCTGCTTTGTTTACAGAGTAAGGCAGCCAGGAGCTGTCATTTACTGGCAATTTACACATTTTTGTCTTTGTCAATGCCAGTTTTGTTGTAGTAGATTATATGCACCACTTTACCCTCTTTCACACCGGTGCAACTTGTTTTGCGATTTGACAGTTCCAAATCGCATGACAAGTCGCATCCCATTTCCAGCTATGGAACCATTGAAGTTATTTGCAGCGACTTTGAAAAAGGTTCCTACTCTTCTTTTTGACAATTTCATTGCAACTTGCATATACTTATGTTAAACAAAGTCGCAAACTGCAATGAAATTGGAGGCACAAATTGCACTGATCTGCGAATTTGACATTGCATGGAAGTAACACGATTTCAATACCGCACTGGTGTGAACCAGGGCTTCACATACAGGGAATTTCCATTTGTTTTACAATCCCTTAATTATACTAGAAAGAGGTCATTACTTTTTTTTTATTTATTTTGTAACATTTGGTTCCCATTGACTTCAACAAGGTCTGGATTCGGTAGCCGAACTTTAGCAATGTTCACGGAGCCTGCTTTGAACCAAACCCAGTAATGTTCATCTTATTCCAACTGCTGTGAAGTAGTAGTTCTCAGTAAGGGTAGATGTTCATGCATCATGCATTCAGTGTGCATTAGGCATCATGTCCAAGATCAAAGTTTAAAGTGGTCACCCATCCACCTGGGAGACAGAGTGGGATAAAGATGTCTTTATTTAAGGAAAAGAAGCCTGCAGCTATACACTCACTGGCTTCTTTATTAGGTACACCTTGCTAGTACCAGGTTGGATCCCCTTTTGCCTTCAGAACTGCCTTAATTCTTTGTGGCATAGATTCAACTAGGTGTTTGAAACATTCCTCTGAGCTTTTGGTCCATATTGAAATGATAGCATCACGCAATTGCTGCAGATTTGTCGGCTGCACATTCATGATGTGAATATCCCGTTCCACCACACATCCCAAAGGTGCTCTATTGGATTGAGATCTGGTGACTATGGGGGCCATTGGAGTACATTTAACTCATTGTCATGTTCAAGAAACCCATTTGAGATGATTTGAGCTTTGTAACGTGGTGCATTATCCTGCTGGAAGTAGCCATCAGAAGATAGGTACACTGTAGTCATAAAGGGATGGACATGGTCAACAACAATACTCAGGTAGGTTGTGACGTTGGTACTAAGGGGCATAAAGTGTGCCAAGAAAATATCCCCTACACCACTACCACCAGCCTGAACCATTGATGCAAGGCAA
The DNA here is from genome assembly GCA_037952835.1 of Lithobates septentrionalis. Lineage (NCBI taxonomy): Eukaryota > Metazoa > Chordata > Amphibia > Anura > Ranidae > Lithobates > Lithobates septentrionalis. The sequence goes on along the minus strand of JBBDGP010003204.1, from coordinate 623,246 downwards.
GATGGATCCATGCCAAATTCTGACCCTACCATCTGAATGTCACAGCAGAAATCGAGACTCAGCAGACCAGGCAATGTTTTTCCAATCTTCTATTGTCCAATCTTGGTGAGCCTATGCGAATTGTGGCCTCAGTTTCCTGTTCTTAGCTGACAGGAGTGGCACCCAGTGTGGTCTTCTGCTGCTTTAGCCCATCTGCTTTAAGGTTTGATGTGTTGTGCATTCAAAAGGTATTCTACATACATTGGTTGTAACAAGTGGTTATTTGAGTTACTGTTGCCTTTCTATCATCTCGAACCAGTCTGCCTATTCGCCTCTGACCTCTGACATCAACAAGGTATTTTCCTCCACACAATTGCCACTCACTGGATATTTTCTCATTTTCAGGCCATTCACTGTAAACTCTAGAAATGGTTGTGCGTGAAAATCCCAGTAGATCAGCAGTTTTTGAATTACTCAGAACAGCCTGTCTGCCACCAACAACCATGCCACATTTAAAGTCACTTAAATACCCTTTCTTTCACATTCTGATGCTCGGTTTGAACCTCAGCAAGTCATCTTCACCACATCTAGATTCCTAAATGAATTGTGTTGCTGCAATGTGATTGGCTGATTAGCAATTTGTGTTACCAAGCAATTGAAAGAACAGGTATTTATAGCATCTCTGCCTCTTTGGAAGACCAACTATTACAATTGGGGGGAGGATGTAGCCAGGAGCTGGCTAATATTACCTGCATTATCAGGAGACACTAAATAGCACTTGCTACAGTGAGACTGTTCCCTCCTAGTTCCCGGCCTGGAATCTATGTCATCACATCCTGAAAGCAAAACATCTTGGGACATGTAGTCTAAAGAGCCAGTTTTTGTACTCAAGTCGGACTGTTATGGACTACAAGTACCAGCCAGCTGGAGAATAGAGAAAAGAATGCTTGGAGAGGAAATATAATGCCTGTGTGGGAACGGGATGGCACTCTTGGGACCACGGCCTGGATCTGCAAGCAGTGACTCGGACAGTAGTTTATGCTGCGGCTGGGTTGCGGCCATGTGCTACAGGGAGAGAGAGAGTCATTGCGAGCCACTGTGGGTACATGCACTGCCAGCCACATCTAATCATTTGGTGGCCGCTCTCATCACATCCACGCCAAATCCAGCTGGACAGTAGCACGGTGCGACGCAGGGTCGAGCACTGTCCCTTGAGCCAGACTCTGCAGAGGCCTGCTGCAAAGCCCTCACACCACTCCTAAAAACAGAAGGTCACTGGGATTGGTGAGCAGGCACTTGCCCAACTTTTTTACAACAGAGGACACTGCATGCAGGCCTTATTTACTCTACCAAGCCTTATAAAGGAATCCTTGCTACACTTTAATCCACACTGGGAGAATCTAGTGTCTACCTTACTTGCCAGGACACAATTTGCCCATCTTAAAGAGCTAGCTGAAGACACAAGCTTTTCTCTTCAAAGGACTACAGAATTTTCCTCCCACAAGGAAAAAGGACATTTGGTGCCTACCTAGCCCCCTACAGTATCCAAGGACTCTACTTGTTAAAGAATAGGTATAAGGACTTTAGAGTATTTGCTTAATGTGAATTTAGAGTTTATACATTGCTGGGACTGTGGTGTCATTAGATTAAAGGGAGAGGTTTGACAGAAGCCTAGTCATTCCTTTACGCTTTTTGGCCTGTAGCCATAGACTCTATACAGGGTTAAATTCTGCTGGTTATACATTCTTGAAGTGTTATATTTGCCTATTTCGTAATTGGCATTGCCACCAAGTTTATTGACTGTCTTATCTATTGCATGTTACAAACTCTTTATTGCAGAATTTGTTACCTCTAATCTGCTGGTAAACAAATCTAGCTGGTTTACTTTGCATGTGTGTTTGTGCCTTTTTAAAATCCGTTGTTTATAACAAATGTCAGAACCCAGAATGTCAGAGGTGTCGGAGGACTTGCAAGGTCAAGGCAACCAGTGGGGTACAGAATCTTTGAGTGGCCCTCACGGGGGTAGTGCTACATTAGCAAAAGACAACAGGGCAGGGCAGATACCACAAAAATGCTGTGTGTTGTTGGCCCACAACAGGGTTTATGAACTGCACACAGATAGTCACAAACACAAAAACCTCCTGTGCTTAGGAGTGGGTCCACATAATGTAAGTAGGCCATACGTCCATCCTGGCTGGTATGAATACACCTCGTCTTGCTGCCCTCTAAAGACTGGGGGAGTCTGGACAACTAGAACCACAAAAAGAAAGAGGGCGCACAGACCTAGTGCATTATCCCAAAACTATTGCTTTATTAATAAAAATGGTAAGTATTATACTCACAAGATATCAAATGTATCAAACTCATCACATAGTACAACGTCATCCAATTCTCACTGCATAATGTCATGTGGTAAGAGAAAGTAAAAAAATCCAGTAGGCTAATGTGTTTCGAGGACCAGCCTCTTCCTCAGAGCCAGTCTGACTGTTTAATACTTATCATTTTTATTAATAAAGCAATGGTTTTGGGATAATGCACTAGGTATGTGCTCCCTCTTTTTCTTTTTGTGGTTCCTTTTATGAACTGCATGTCTGACAGATCAAAATGCATTTTTGTACATACAGGGTCTGAAAAGGAATAACACATGGGGGGAATGTGGATGCTTTGCAGAGAAGTTTATGCTTCCACGTTTTTATTGTAATGCTGACTGGAGTGATGTTACTGATTTGCTAACCCACAAAATACTGTTAAAGTAATACAGTCAGCGCAAAAATATACCTAGCACGAAATATAAGCTGCTGTGCACTGAAGGTAAACATATAAAACCTCAGAGAACATATAATAAAATAAAGCAGTGCAGCGCTAAACCAAAAAGTCCAATAAAACAGTCCCTTTAAAATAGAATCAGTTGTAGATAGGAAAAAAGTTCTCCACTGTGATGATATAGGTGCTCAAAAATATTCCATGCAGTGCTACGCATCCGTGATACCACCACCGGCCAGCCAAACCACTCACCTCAGCAAATGGACCCCTGAACTAACAGGTGGGTCAAACCAGCATGTACCACACTTGGTGGAAGGGAATGGAGACTTGTCTGGGAAGATGGTCCCACGGTAGTGGAGATGGCACTCCAATTTGCAGATCATATCACATGTAATAAAAATGAAGATACATAGTGCACACTGCGTGGCTAAAACAAATATCATTTATTAAAAATTAAGGTACTCACAAGCACAGCACTATGCCCTAGTGCTGGGATACAGGTAAAATGTCATCAAACGATAACGTGGGTTAAATGGCGGCTGCAGTGATGTCCAAAAGCTTCCGCACGTGTATCGTCCTCCTCTGGACTTCATCAGCGGTTAATGGAGATAACAGACATCACATCTATATATATAGAGCCCAAAAAATCTATTTCCTGTAAGGTAAAACACCCCCCTAGGGAACCGTCCAATCAGCTCCGGCTATCATGGGGTCAAAGGGATTGCTTCCTACCAAGCCTACTGAATCACTATGGTAACCCAGGCTCATGTGTGATGATGCCCGGTCATGTGACATTAAAAAACAGGAAACACCTATTAGCAAGAGGATTGGATTTCACAGGCTATCATGACGTCATTAGCGCCGGGACGGCCGGTCATGTGACCCTCTATTCTTTAGTATCAGCTGAAGCTGGAACTCACTCTGAAACAGAGCCCCACCCCCAGTGTTCAAAGCCTCCCTCTCAGGCCGTCACTCCGTAAGAAGAACGCCCCTTATGGGTATGTGTTAAGACGGCCGCCGTGACGTCATTGACGCCAGGACGGCCAGTCATGTGATCCCACTTAGCGTGTTAGTACAGGCTAGGAACAAAAACAGGCACTCCAGAGGCAGGACGCTCCCCTTGATAATTAGAACGGCCGTCATGACGTCACCGACGCCGGGACGGCTGGTCATGTGATCCCACTATCAGAGCTGGAACGCAGACACATACAAAGCGCCGCCCCCAGTAGCCAAACCTCCTACTCAGGCTGTCCCTATAGCGATCAGCAAATTAGGGCTTCAGCCTTTGTTAAGCCTGTTTATTTTTAATTGATTATAACACCCCAATGTCTCCACTCTCTTATCAAATACTGGGCCCATGAATAGAACAGAATTCCTGTTCACATTATATGCCCACAGCTAGAGGAAGGAATGGGAAGGGGATTTAGAAAAAATATTAATAGAAATAATTCATACTTATAAAATCAGCACATGGAAAAATCCCCATGTGCTATACTAACGACCTCACTGCAGCCACCACAACACACCCACCCTAAACCTTCAATTTGCAACCCAAATGAATAAACATATTATAATATTGTAAATCCGGTAATATCGATTCACAATCTAATTACACACAACCCCCCATATCAAATTATGTACATAAGGTATACATCGATTCACAGTCTAAATATACACAACTCCCACATATGCAATATGAGTATCAGTACTATAATATGCACAACTAACCGTCTATATTGATACGCCATGCAAATATAGCTCTCTAATTCATTATGCAGCAATCCGAAAATTACCCCATAGACGTTATTTGTCAGAGATGAAACAATTTAAGTCAAATTCGACATTGAGTCCCGTGGGTACCCCCACTTGGGTCTCATACATCCAAAATGACTCACCGCGGCTCAATTGTCGAATGAAGTTCCCCCCCCTCCAATGAGGGGTCACTTTTTCAACCCCCCAAAATTTTAATTTAGCAGGGTTTCGAGCATGGAATAGTCGAAAATGCTTGGAAACATTGTGAGTTACCAAACCTTTTTTGATGTTATTCACATGTTCTCCTATTCTGATATGCAGAGGTCTAGATGTCCTGCCTATGTACTGGAGGCCACATTCGCACTCCATCATGTACACCACCCCTGTGGTAGATGTCGTTTATGATTCACCATCTAGACAATATCCTTGGAACCCTCCTTACAATAATGAGGAAGCATACAAAGGTCCCAATTATTTCTCAGGAGGTTATCATCCAGGTAGAAATTATAGCGGTACTGGCCAATATGGGAGGATGGAACCTGGACAATATCCGAATGATTATCCAAGCACGTCTAGATCCACCAACCCATATCCCAATAGAGGGAGGATTCCCCTCCCCGGTGGGAATCCCATATCTATGCAAAATCGGTTTGCACCTCTGCAGTATTTAGGACTGCGGAGGGGGGGGAATTTTCACAGGATCCCAATGGGGGCAGGGAGGGGGGCTCCATCGGTCCCTCCCAATCCAGGGGGAGGGTCGAATGTGGCGCCTCCACCTGCGGCCCACGACAGAAAAAGAAAAATAACAGAGGAAGGAGAGGAGGCAGGAGAACTCAAAAGAGTAAAACCCCATTAGGAGCAGGGATATACAACCTTAGCGGCTCGCCTCTTAATGAAGATGAAATTAAGGTTCTAGACAGAGGTCTAAAATTTGCACCTACCCGAAATCTAAATAAATTTCAGACTTATATTAGTCTAAGTAAATTTATCAGAAATTTAAATGTAAAGAAATATTATCTTTCGAATACCACAGTTCGGACTGATGCTAATACCTCAAAACCATCAGGTAAACATTCCACCCTCCGTAACAAATCAGTCTTTAACCCTCCCAACCTGGACACTAAGCATATTGACGTGTTTAAAAACATGATTGCTAAGGATCTTGAATCACTTAAGATCCGGAAAGTGAATGATCCAGCATATATCAAAAAGGGTATCCAATCATTGATAGAACGGAAGGATTTGGTGTTACGTCTGGCAGATAAAGGAGGGGGTCTGGTGATATTAAGCAAAGTATATTATAATAATGAAATGGAGAACTTACTAAGCGATTATAATACATATGTTAGTTGAGTCCTTTGATGACGCCCTGGGGGAGGGGCGAAACGCGTCGACGTCACATCCGGCCTTCACACAACCAAGTGACGCTTTTTTCATCTTCCTGGCTCCGTGGAACGCACGCTACCAAGCGGCGATCGCGGAAGCATCTGATATGCCTGACATGCCTGACTGCCACCAGGGAAAGCGTGAGTAGCGGTTTGTAGCGCGATTGGCTCTTACATCCCGCAGTACTTCACTATATATTTTTTCCTCTTTCTATTTTGGGTGACCGATTACAAGATCCATGGCTCCATTGTTTGAAATATCAGCCAATACATCCATTTATCCATTTTAGAAGCATCTGTTGTTGGATCATAGATACGGACTGACATTTGTGATTGAGGAGCCGTTGGGCCATCATTAAGCTGTTTGTCTGAGTCCTCCATGCCCAGCTGGTGCTAGATATTTATTTATTTTGGGACTATTTTCCATATTTGCACTTTTGTATTGTGATTAGAGTTCACTTGCATTTTATTTTTAACCATTTATTGGTCTCTGTCAGCATACTCTTAGGTTGTTTTTTTTCAATTAGGTAATACTGGTTGTTTTCTCACATATCATACACACTATGGTGACCAGTAGTTGCATTTGAAACACTGCTAATATCCAATGTATATTTTCAGCACATAGCACTTTATTGTATTATCACGTCTATCAGCGCTGTAACCGTTTATTATTATACTTCAAGTTCACACACTTTTTTACAGCAGCGATAGCCTCTAGTCTAATTCCTTTGTTGCGAGCGCTGTTTCTTTCATTTATTAATACATATGTTAAGCTTACGAAAGACCCTATGCTTGAGTTCAAGGAGAAATTACATTCACTGATAGTGAGAGGGAAGCATATTGGAGTGCTGAATGCTAAAGAAGCATCCTACTTAGATCCATCTGCATGCCGCACCCCAATAATATACTTTTTGCCAAAAATACACAAGAATAGTACCAACCCACCTGGCCGACCTATAGTCAATGGTATTGACTCAGTCTCATCAAGACTGAGTCAATACCAAGAACTTGTCAAGAACTTGTCTGTTATCAGAGATACATCGATGACATCGTTATGATTTGGACGGGAGACAGGAGCAAGTTAGATCTGTTTATGCAGAAACTTGATAGGAACACCAGGAACATAGTCCTGTCTTGGAACCTTAGCACCGAACGGATTGTATTCCTAGATTTGGACATCTCAAGGGAGGGGAATCAGTTTAGACTGACCAATCATTTCAAGCCGACTGACCGTAATGCGTTCATCCCCTTGGGAAGCTGCCACCACCTCCAGTGGTTGTGCAATATTCCAAAGGGACAATTTGTGCGCATTAGGCGCAATTGCACACAGGAGAGTGATTATATCTCACAATCACAGGTACTTGCATCCCGCTTCATTCAAAAGGGGTATGACAGATCCAGCATAGATAAGGATATAGAATCCGTCCGGGCGCTTGACAAAAACACGTTAGTGTCCAATTGCCCCAAGGTCCGACAGGATACACCAGGGAACATTAAAATGATCCTTGATTTTAATGTCCAGTACAAACAATTTGAAAGGGTTGTTCGCAAATATTGGCCTATTCTCAGACGGGACAGAGTGCTTGGTCCTGTCCTTCCTCAGTTTCCTCAATTCGTTTATAGAAAGACCCCCTCTTTGCGTGACAAGTTGGCCCCTGGGGTGATCGATCCACCTGTTCCGTTTGAGAATAGAATCTTCAATGTACTGACATGATTTTATGCCTGTGGACGGTGTCCACCATGCAAACAGGCCAAATTTAATATTAAAAAACGTAAAGAGTTTATCGCCACAGCAACCAAGAAATCATACAAAATTAAAGACTTCATCACATGTTCTACCACAGGGGTGGTGTACATGATGGAGTGCGAATGTGGCCTCCAGTACATAGGCAGGACATCTAGACCTCTGCATATCAGAATAGGAGAACATGTGAATAACATCAAAAAAGGTTTGGTAACTCACAATGTTTCCAAGCATTTTCGACTATTCCATGCTCGAAACCCTGCTAAATTAAAATTTTGGGGGGTTGAAAAAGTGACCCCTCATTGGAGGGGGGGGAACTTCATTCGACAATTGAGCCGCCGTGAGTCATTTTGGGTGTATGAGACCCAAGTGGGGGTACCCACGGGACTCAATGTCGAATTTGACTTAAATTGTTTCATCTCTGACAAATAACGTCTATGGGGTAATTTTCGGATTGCTGTATATTGAATTAGAGAGCTATATTTGCATGGCGTATCAATATAGACGGTTAGTTGTGCATATGATAGTACTGATACTCATATTGCATATGTGGGTGTTGTGTATATTTAGACTGTGAATCGATGTATACCTTATGTACATAATTTGATATGGGGGGTTGTGTGTAATTAGATTGTGAATCGATATTACCGGATTTACAATATTATAATATGTTTATTCATTTGGGTTGCAAATTGAAGGTTTAGGGTGGGTGTGTTGTGGTGGCTGCAGTGAGGTCGTTAGTATAGCACATGGGGATTTTTCCATGTGCTGATTTTATAAGTATGAATTATTTCTATTAATATTTTTTCTAAATCCCCTTCCCATTCCTTCCTCTAGCTGTGGGCATATAATGTGAACAGGAATTCTGTTCTATTCTTGGGCCCAGTATTTGATAAGAGAGTGGAGACATTGGGGTGTTATAATCAATTAATAATAAACAGGCTTAACAAAGGCTGAAGCCCTAATTTGCTGATCGCTATAGGGACAGCCTGAGTAGGAGGTTTGGCTACTGGGGGCGGCGCTTTGTATGTGTCTGCGTTCCAGCTCTGATAGTGGGATCACATGACCAGCCGTCCCGGCGTCTGTGACGTCATGACGGCCGTTCTAATTATCAAGGGGAGCGTCCTGCCTCTGGAGTGCCTGTTTTTGTTCCTAGCCTGTACTAACACGCTAAGTGGGATCACATGACTGGCCGTCCTGGCGTCAATGACGTCACGGCGGCCGTCTTAACACATACCCATAAGGGGCGTTCTTCTTACGGAGTGACGGCCTGAGAGGGAGGCTTTGAACACTGGGGGTGGGGCTCTGTTTCAGAGTGAGTTCCAGCTTCAGCTGATACTAAAGAATAGAGGGTCACATGACCGGCCGTCCCGGCGCTAATGACGTCATGACGGCCTTTGAAATCCAATCCTCTTGCTAATAGGTGTTTCCTGTTTTTTAATGTCACATGACCGGGCATCATCACACATGAGCCTGGGTTACCATAGTGATTCAGTAGGCTTGGTAGGAAGCAATCCCTTTGACCCCATGATAGCCGGAGCTGATTGGACGGTTCCCTAGGGGGGTGTTTTACCTTACAGGAAATAGATTTTTTGGGCTCTATATATATAGATGTGATGTCTTTTATCTCCATTAACCGCTGATGAAGTCCAGAGGAGGACGATACGCGTGCGGGAGCTTTTGGACATCACTGCAGCCGCCATTTAACCCACGTTATCCTTTGATGACATTTTACCTGTATCCCAGCACTAGGGCATAGTGCTGTGCTTGTGAGTACCTTAATTTTTAATAAATGATATTTGTTTTAGCCACGCAGTGTGCACTATGTATCTTCATTTTTATTACATGTGATATGATCTGCAAATTGGAGTGCCATCTCCACTACCGTGGGACCATCTTCCCAGACAAGTCTCCATTCCCTTCCACCAAGTGTGGTACATGCTGGTTTGACCCACCTGTTAGTTCAGGGGTCCATTTGCTGAGGTGAGCGGTTTGGCTGGCCGGTGGTGGTATCACGGATGCGTAGCACTGCATGGAATATTTTTGAGCACCTATATCATCACAGTGGAGAACTTTTTTCCTATCTACAACTGATTCTATTTTAAAGGGACTGTTTTATTGGACTTTTTGGTTTAGCGCTGCACTGCTTTATTTTATTATAACCCACAAAATACAACTTGTTGGAGGCAAATTCCTTTGCCAGGGCATTGTTCCTTACCATATAAGCAATGTTTGCAGGACTGTTTCTTGACAGATTTGTCATGTCTTTTTCTATTTACTGACATTGCATCTCCTGCCACATTTGCAGGAAGTAATTGAACTAACTGGGTACTAAAAAAGAACTCGTTTGTTGAATTACTGCTGCTTTGGCTGTAAAATATGAAAGATACTAGAACAGGCACATTTCTAAATAGCCCTGCAAATGGATATCATTTTCACTGACCTCACCTTGTCACAAGCCTGTGAACAACGTGGTTGTCTGCAGATTTAAATGCATGCTCATGCTGCCATGCTATTTATTATGCATTACAAAGTTCCATTCTCCTTAATACCACTGAGATAGAACAGTTTTTTTCCTTTGCACGACATAGCTAATGTGATAGTACAAAATACTAATTTGCACAGAATTGTTTTTAGGGAAATCAGTTTTAGACATACTGGCAGGTGTTACTTGAAGATTATCTTTTGCCTCTGGTGTTCTCCCAATGCACAAAGGATCGGTGTATATTGTTCCAGAAGTAAAATTCCACAGTAACACTTTTTTTATTTTTCCATTGGCAAATCATACGTAATTAATAGATATGTTACTGATTTCTTGTCTAGAAGATCTTGACAGATGCATTCATCCAACATTTTTATGTCAGTCTAACTAAATCATTGGGAAAGACAAGCAAGCAGACAGCAGTAATTTTGATTTCCTTGAGGATTCTGGATAGCAGGGTGCATACAAATGTACCAAAACACATACAGCAATCGTCAGTTGAGCGTGGCATTGTTAAATGGAACTGGTTATTTATTTATAATGTATGCTTGTAAGCAGTGTGCAGAGAAAACATCAGCCATATTCTAAGTTCTTTGTTTTTTTGTAAATTGCAGTAAAGAATGTCAAAACTCAGATTAATTTAAAGCCTTTTTAGCCTGGAGGAACATTAATCAGTATATAGCATGGCCAAAACATTACCTACCCTGTTTCCCCAAAAATAAGACCTAGCGTGATTGTCGGTGATGGCTGCAATATAAGCCCTACCCCCCAAATATGTCCTAGTTAAAGTCCTTGTAGGTCTTATTTTCAGGGTAGGGCTTATTTTCGGGGAAACAGGGTAGGGCTTATTTGGGGGGTAGGGCTTATATTGCAGCCATCACTGACAATCACGCTAGGTCTTATTTTCGGGGAAACAGGGTAATGCTTCCAGTATGACATCTTATAGTTACATAGTTAGTTAGGTTGAAAAAAGACACAAGTCCATCAAGTTCAACAAAAAAGAAAAAAAGAAAAATACAATCCTATATACAAAAACCTACACCCACAGTTGATCTAGAGGAAGGCAAAAAACCCCAGCAAAGCACGCTCCAATTTGCTACAGCAGGGGAAAAAATTCCTTCCTGATCCCCCCCCCCCCCCCGAGAGGCAATCGGATTTTACCTGGATCAACTTTACCTATAAATGTCAGTACCCAGTTATATTGTGTACATTTAGGAAAGAATCAGGCCTTTTTTAAACTGAGCTGGCCAGAACCACCTCTGGAGGGAGTCTATTGCATATTTTCACAGCTCTTACTGTGAAGAAACCTTTCCATATTTGGAGATGAAGTGCCCCCTAGTCCTCTGTGATGACCTTAAAGTGAATAACTCAACACCAAGTTCACGATATGGACCACTTATATATTTATACATGGTGATCATATCCCCTTATTTTGTAAAGGGCCTACATGCTCAGACCTGACCTTGAATCTCGTTGAATGGTGTATATTTAATTTCACCATTACAAAACGGAGAAAGGTACCTTTTTATAGATACTTCCAGCTAAATATTAGTCTGCACCTTTTGAGCTTTTAATCTAGGCCCAAACCATTCAGGTGTGCATTCCCATTAAATGTTCAACAGCTCTATTTCTGCCAGCAATTCCAATGCCCTGTACACACGATCGGACATTCTGACAACAAAATCCATCGTTTTTTTCCGACGGATGTTGGCTCAAAATTGTCTTGCATACATACGGTCGCACAAAGTTGTTGGAATTTCCGAACGTCAAGAACGCGGTGACGTACACCACGTACGACAAGACTATAAAAGGGCAGTTCAATACCAAGCACGCCACCCTTTGGGCTCCTTTTGCTAATCTCGTGTTAGTAAAAGTTTGGTGAGAGACGATTCACGCTTTTTCAGACTCGTGGTTTTCAGTTTGTATTTCTAGTGTTCATTTTGTGCTTGTGGGTTTGTATCTGGTCTTCAGTGCGTACAGTGAGTTCCCACTGATTTATCAGTGTGTTCTTGTCCATTTGTTACTGATTTTCAGGTCGCTCTTCACAGGCCTTGCTGTTCTTCAGTGCGTTCTGTTACTTCGCTCTGACCAGCCGACTGTTTTCTAACCATGTTGCGTGTACGTACTCATAGTAGAGTTCGTGCTGTGCGGGGGCTTGGTGTTGGGGTTCTTACTTTGACACAAGCCCAGTCCATGAACAGGGCAAGGAGGAGTTAATGGACCAAGAATTGGTTGCTCTAGCGTGACCAATTCTGTCACATGCCTTTGCTCCGTGAGATCCGTGAGAATAATCCTGACGATTTCAGGAACTTTCTCAGGATGACGGACCCCGTTTTTCACCGTTTGTTGGCTTTGCTGACCCCTTATATCAGCAGGCAGGATACCTGCAAGCCATCACTCCGGAGCAGAGGCTCGTCGCCACCCTGCAGTACTTGGCGACGGGGAGAAGCCTGCAGGACCTCAAGTTCTCAACAGACATCTCCCCCAGGCTCTGGGGATCATTATCCCAGAGACCTGTTCTGCCAACATCCAGGTCCTGCAGAAGGACTATATTAAGGTAAGATTTTTATCCTTTAAAAAAAATAAAAATAGGAATTTACCCCCAGAAGGTAAAGGGGCTTTGGAGGCAGCAGATAACAATGGAGATGTAGTATGGTATAAAAAGTAGCTTTATTAATGCATGAAACATCGGAGTAAAAACGTGAACTGTGTACATCGAGCTATAAAAGGGGCACAAAAGTGTATATACATAGGTAATGTGTTGAAAAAGCGCTTGGATATTCCTGACGCGTTTCGACCCCATCGGGTCTTCTTCAGAGGAAATGCATGCGCTGTAGGAGAATTTTGTATACATGAAACAATAGTACCAATATGGTTGTCTATACTTGTAAATAATGAGCACAGTTATATATGATAAAACTTTTGGAGCATAATTACCCAAGGGTATGCGTATAGCTGTATCTTCTGAGCTTGCGATTTTAGAATTCGCCTCTACCATCAGATTTAGACACCAAGGCCCCACGGTCAGCCACCACCCCAAGGGGGGGGGGGCTTGAGCAGCAGACTTACGATGGCTTACACTTAGGAAGAACCCCCACACCTGGTAAGGGGCATGTGGATCAGCAGCAACCGCGATCTAAACACCAAGCAGTGACATAAGTAGAAGCATGTAGAGGTTTTTTAGAAAATTTGTATCGATCAATGATAAAAGTATCAAGATATTTATAAAATTTCTCTATAGGCTGGTGGGCCTAAATTATATCAGAGCAAAGATCTTTATATATTTTAGTCAAGGTTTTTAAAGCAGGTGTATGAGCATTGCGTAAAAAGGAAAAATGAAATAAAATAAAATAAAGAATATATATACAGACCAATTGAGGAAATGGAAAGGAGCAAGAAGGAACAAGGAAGAAAAAAGGGGGAAAGGGGAGGAGCGGGGGGGGAGAGCGGGGGGGGGGAGGGGGGGAAAGAAGGGGAAGGGAATGAAGGTGGGGGAGGAAGTGACATGGAAAGAGGGGCATGGAAAGGAAAAACAAATGGGGGACCAGGGGGAAAGAGAGGAAAAAGGGAGGGGAAAGAACAGAAGGGGAACAAAGAAAAAACAGGGAAAGGAAAAAGAAAGGGGAGAAAGTATCCTAGGCCTAGATGTAGAGGGGGAAAAAAGAAGGAAAGGAAGAAAGGATAGAAAAAGAAAAGAAAGAAAAGGATGGTCAGAGGTGAACAGGGGGAGAGGGAAGGGTTAAATGGATGGGGGAGGTGCTGAAGAAAAAAGTGGTGAACAAGTGCGATAGCTGGAAGAAATTGTGATATATTATAGGGAGACTGCTAAAAAGGAAACAAATGAGAATGTCGTGCGAATAAGTGAGAAATGAAAAGGAATATAGTGCAATTAAGTGATAAGTGGGTGATGGAGGAAAACTATAGCAGTGTGTGAGGGTAACTGTATAATGAGTGACAAATTGTGAAAGTGTTTAGAATGCGAATCTGGGATTTACCTCTAAGTGCCAGACAAACGGCAGTGCTCCATTTGGAAAAAACAATCTGGGAAGTTGCACCAAAGAGGATGTTGTGGCTGTGTATGAAATTGCAAGATATGTTACAATCAGGCTAACAGTGCAAGAGTAATGCTGGCCATACACTATACAGAAAATCGGCCGAAAAATCGTTCGAATGGACACTTCGTTCGTTTTTCGGCAAGTTAGTGGGCACAAATCGATAATCTTTGTGACGTTTTTGTGGTAAAAAAACGAACGGGAAGTTTGGTAAATTTCTGCCGAACGTACGATAAATTGCAAGGTTAATGTGTTTCCCGTCCGAACTTTCTGCACTAGGTATATGTAAAAAAACGAACACAAAATTATTTATTCATGTCCACTGAACAGATTATCGGTCATTATATGATGGCAAGATCGTTTGCGGTCACGGTCGAACGTTCGTTTTTCGAAAAGGGGTTCGGCCGATTTTCTGTATAGTGTATGGCCAGCATTAGTCTAATATGGGAGTTGATAAATACCTGAGTTTCAGGAGCCTCTTATGGAAGTAGTGTTTCCTGATAGAGCTTTGGGTATCAAATTCAGATCCCTTGTGGGGGACCTGCAGTCTTTAAAAGTAACGGCCTCTAGTTTGATTGGTTGCTGATGATAGATCACAGGTGTGTGCCTGCCACCCCCACCCTACTCACCTGTGCGGAAGTAGTGCTGACTGTCAGCACTCCAATTATATCTCCGCCGCCCTTCCGACGTAATAGCGTGGCATCCTGACATCACGTGCATGCGTGCGCCCCGGGAATGCGCACGCAGGCACGGGAATGGTGCCCGGAGGTTACTGATTTTCAGGTCGCTCTTCACAGGCCTTGCTGTTCTTCAGTGCGTTCTGTTACTTCGTTCTGACCAGCCGACTGTTTTCTAACCATGTTGCCTGTACATACTCATCGTAGAGTTCATGCTGTGCGGGGGCTTGGTGTTGGGGTTCTTACTTTGACACAAGCCCAGTCCATGAACAGGGCAAGGAGGAGTTAATGGACCAAGAATTGGTTGCTCCAGCGTGACCAATTCTGTCACATGCCTTTGCCCCGTGAGATCCGTGAGAATAATCCTGACGATTTCAGGAACTTTCTCAGGATGACGGACCCCGTTTTTCACCGTTTGTTGGCTTTGCTGACCCCTTATATCAGCAGGCAGGATACCTGCAAGCCATCACTCCGGAGCAGAGGCTCGTCGCCACCCTGCGGTACTTGGTGACGGGGAGAAGCCTGCAGGACCTCAAGTTCTCGACAGACATCTCCCCCAGGCTCTGGGGATCATTATCCCAGAGACCTGTTCTGCCAACATCCAGGTCCTGCAGAAGGACTATATTAAGGTAAGATTTTTATCCTTTGACATCACATTTTATTGTATTTAATGTTTGATAATATATTGTATTTCTTTCCTCATTCCCTAATTACCATGATTGTAATATGCTGTGAATGTCCCCTTTGTCCTCATGCATGCTGTTTTTTTTTAAAGTTTTTTTGTCCTTCATACATATTTGCCATCACTTACCTCCCCAGCATGCTCTCCTGGGCCTATATCCACCTCGCCTAGTCACTTAACAATGTATTTTGACAGCTCCATAGTAGTGCTTTACCCTAAACAACCCCTAAAATGTGTAAAAATGTTATATGTGCTTCAAATTCAGGCAGAGTGCCACAGGCTTTTTTTTGGGTCCCAAAATCATTTGGAACCCTCCCTCCCCCCTAACTGCTAAGTCAGCTGATACCAATCCTCTATCTGCTGACTTTGACAAACCCATACACACTATACCCACCTCTTTTGTGGTCAGATTTATGGATGAATTCCCCAAAGCATGTAGTGCAAAGGCCTGCCTGACTACTTTCAAATGGTACTGTTAAAAGTTTTTGTATCCTATTATTATCTTGATAGGTAATAGCAGAATGTAAAAATGTGCTAAAATGTGTACAGTGTGTATTTATATCTTTGTATTATGACACTTCTTACCTGTCCAGTGGGCTGCCAATAGTGTAAGTAAGGAGGGTCTGGCCAAAGTAATACACATTATTTAGGCATTCATCTCTCAATGAAGTGGAGAGGGGTACCTTTCCAAAACATCTCCCCCCCCTAAATTTTTTAAAATGGCCCATGAAAGGGGGGAGGAATCTGATAGGTGGACCTTATACCTTTGTCTTTAAATACTCCCTAAAATAAATGTTATACTGATGTTGGCCAAGAATGTTTGTGTCTAATCTGCTTTCAATGTTTATGTGCAAAATGAATCATTTTTTTTTCTTGTTTGACTCTACAGTTTCCTCTACAGTTTCCTTCCAACCCTGACGGCGCTTTAAGCTGGCCGTCCTGGCTTGCCCCCCCAGAGTGCCCGCGAGGTCCGTATAAGATACATGGAATACTTTGCGGGTAGGGGGGGCCATCGATATGCCAGACAATGTCTGAGACATTTAAAAAAAAAAATATTTTTTAAACTGAACAAATATTTGCTTTGATTTACTTTTAGCTGTCTCCTCGGTTATCTTTTAGTAATGTTCTAATTTTTTGGCCTTTTTCTTCAACAGTGCAAACTAAATTTCGTTGACACATCAGGTGATAATCTCTTCTTTGGCTAACTATTATTATTATGTTGTGGGTCTGCTACACACACACCTTGTTTTTTTTGTGAATGTATGTAATGCATTACTGACAAAAATATTATTCATTTTCAACACCATGACCGAAATTTGTGGAGTCCTGAAAATGGCGTGATTGTGTAAAATTATAAAGCACTCTTGGGTGTTATTTACTAAAGGAAAATACACTTTGCAATACAAGTGCACTTGAGACTGCACTGAAACTGCACTTGTAGTGCAAAGTGGATTTGCCTTTAGTAAATAACCCCCATTGTCACTGAAAATAACAACTTTACTCCAAAAACTGCTTTTGAGCATTGAAAGAAGAAGCCAGACATTGTTGATTATCAATCTCTTTAATAAAAGCACAATCACATGTGTGTTTCTAAAAGGGTTTTTGAACAAACCAACATGTTTGTTGTATAACAATTTTTTAGGTCACATTAATAAGTAGAAATTGCCTTTTAAGGTAAAATAGGCATGTTTTAAACCATAAAAAAACACACAACTCTGGAACTTACAAAGTTCAACTTTTATAGAAAGTGAAGGCAATATCAGACATGAGTATTTATAAACTGTGTTTGATATTGCATTCAGCAGATGGGGTGATGTCACACATGGAAAAGCCAAATTTTGAAGATGCACACAAATTGCTTAATGTCAACATGTGCTAGCTGCCATCATGGGGGATCAATGGACGTGTTTTGTGGGTGCAACCCCTTCCTCTCAGCTACTTTATTATTGAGGAAGGGATTGCACCCACAAAACGCGTACATTGATCTCCCGTGATGGCAGTTAGCACATGTTGACACACTGTGTGCATTTTCAAATTTTGGCTTTTCTATAATATGTCAAAAATTTGTCATAAAAACAACAATAAACCTGCAATAAGTTAGGGATTTCTGGGTGTTTTATATTCTCCCTAAAACATCAGTGATGTTCTTCATTTTGTTTTGAACATCATTGATGTTTTGCTTTATGTTTTCTAAATCCCTATTACACCCCATTATCTCCCCGATAAAGATCTGGGCATTTTCACTTGTGAAATAACATTCCTCTTCCACAACATAACGATCACCTAAAACAAAAGAAAGACAAAAACACACCATGTATTATAAATATGCAGGCATCCATCTCTTACCTGAGCCTGTGGTCCCAGACACTCACCTTTTGTGGTGACAATTTCTATAACGTCTCCCTCCTCCTCCTCTGGTTGGGTTTGGGGGATTTCCCCTTCTTCCTGAGGTGGGGGGTCCGTGGTCTCCTCTGATGAGTGGTGTCCTCTGAGTCTTTTCTCTCCTATGTTAAAAAAATAGGTATACTTAGCACAGATAGTTGATGGCAGAAAAAGGAATATGAAACATTGCTTGGAAGTGGGGTACAATCGTCTGTTTTGTCAGAGTTCCAAGCTGAAGAATTTTTTTTGTCCTTTGTAAAGCTTGAATACTTACCTGTTTTGTGCAAGCTTCACAGATGGAGACACCCCTATAGTATCCACTGGAGCACCTGTGTGGGCCCCCTAATAAAAAGGGTATTCTTGTGTCCCACACTAGTGCTCCAGCGTCCAGATGTGTAAACAGCTGCAGAGTGTCCTCTCCTTACACAGAATCTAGTTTGCATTTCATTCTAGTTACAAACCCATCTAGACAACAAACTTATTTTAAGAGAAGTAGGCCAGAAAAAATGTATTGAACTGCATCTGGACAAAACATGGTGTTTTAGTGGCCGAATGAACAATGTTTCCTACGAATGAATAATGTGTCCATGAACATGAAAGTTGCCATTTTAAACTGTACAACAGTAAAGAAAAGCACATGGAACAGCTCGAACGTAATAAAAATAAAGAATAGGAACACAGGACAACTACTTACTTTTTTGCAGCACTCTCCTGATCCTTCTATACTGATCGTGCTCCCTGATTTTGAGGTCCGACTACCGCTTCCTCAGTTGATCCTTGGATCGTCGTACCCCAAAATTCCTGTGCAGACTCTTCACAACTGTCGCCATGATCTTGGCCTTTCTCACATTTGGGTTGGGGTAAGGTCCATGATTCCCGTCATAGTCGGCCCTCTTCAATATGTCCACCATCTCCACCATCTCAACAAAGGTCATATTTGATGCCTTAAATCTTCTCTTCCGGGATCGTGACGTTTCTGGCTCCGGCCTTTCACCTCCTCCTCGTTGCTGCTATTATCATGCACCTGTTGTGTCTCCACCATGTGCTCTTCCCCACTGCGCTGAACGAGAAGAGGCGGGGAATAGACTAGAAAGATTGTCAGGGGCGGGCAAAGTTTCACGCATGCGCAGTGTATATAAAGCGTAACACGCGTGCATCATACGTACCATCTGTGAGCGGAGGAAGGAGTATCTGATCGTGATAACGAAGGTACCATTTTAACTTGGGCCTATACTGCTTATAGATTGAGACCTATATTGGGACAAGATTAGGAGAGTTTAGCGTGACATTAGGGTTTGTCTTGTGTTGTGTCTTGCAGAGAAAATGGATCTAGTCAATGATCATGACTTTATGCCAATATTCATTGATATGTTCAGGGAGCTTCCCTGTCTGTGGCAGGTAAACCACCCACATTATAACAATAAACCAAAGAGGAAAGCAGCGCTGGATCAATTGCTGGAATTTGTGAAGCCGGTGATCCCCACGGCAGACATCCCCTTTTTTGAA
Source organism: Lithobates septentrionalis (assembly GCA_037952835.1). Taxonomy (NCBI): domain Eukaryota; kingdom Metazoa; phylum Chordata; class Amphibia; order Anura; family Ranidae; genus Lithobates; species Lithobates septentrionalis. Next base: position 603,842 of record JBBDGP010003204.1, on the reverse strand, counting down.
GGCCCTAATTGGTGGCATGAGGAGCTTTTATAATAGGGAGTGCAAGAAGGTCCAGGATTTCCAGAGATCAGGAGCTGCAGATGACATTTATGTCCCCAGGCTGTGGTACTATGACAGACTGCATTTTCTGGCAGGCCAGACTGAACTCTCCACTCTCCACTCTTTCTTCCACGCTTCCTTCCACCTCAGCTGAGGCTTATGACGCCCAACCTGGGCCTTCCAGGCAGAAACATGTGGAGGAGCCAAGCTTAAACCAGGTATAGCATTCTTCTAAATATTTCTGTTGGTCAAATTAATGATGTTAAATCTATGTTAGTTTTGATTACTAATTTCTGATTTCACAAAGTGTTTTACATATCAATAGACAGTAGTGGCCACAAATGATTGGGACAAGAATGAAAAATGCTTGGGTCAGAATGATATTCTTTTCTATTTATTAACATTAAATTTTCAACAGTCATGAGCTGAAAATTGTGTGTGATTGATGAACCAAAAACTAAAACGATGTCCCTTTTTCATACACAGAAAAGTCTCAGCCAGGAGGAGGCCAGGCCCAGTAGCCTGCCCGATACCCAGGTCCCTCCCCTCTGCTTTCAACCTAAAAGTGACAGGAAGAGGATTAAAGTGAAGGAGGCAGCAATTGGCCTATTTTGGAAGGCTACTGCGGCCCTCAGAACCCCCCACAGTATTCAAGAGGACTTTGCATACATTACAGCCTGCAAAATGCTGGAAATGGAGGAGGGCCAACGCCTAATATGTGAGTATCTCATCTTACAAGCCCTAAATAAGGGGTTGAGGGGCCATCTCACAAGCCAAAGCCATGTTTGTGAGTTCAACCATGGTCCTCCTCCTCCTCCTCCAGGTCCTCCTCCTCCTCCTGCCACACCTCCAACACCAGAGCCACAGCCTGGAAGGAAGCATCTAAGGAAGACCAGAGAGTGATGACCTGGGTTCAGTCTGGTCTGACAAAAGATGCAGGCTCTTGTATGACCACAGCCTGGGGACATACATGTCATCTGCTGCTGTTCATGATCTCTTGGACTTCTGGACCAGATTGTACTCCCTTATATATGGGCTCCTCAGGCCACCAATTTTGCATTAAAATAGTTGATGTGTGCCCTGGGGGCCAAAGGCTTCGCCAATTTCTGCAGTTTCTCCAGCTTTGCCTTCCCTCTTCCTTTGGTTATGACCCCTTAATAAAGGTATTTTTTTTTCAATTATACTCGCCTATGTGTTTTCCTTCAAAAAGGACAGTTTGTTTGTGAGGAGGCAGGTACATTTCAAAAATACAATGTGAAATTAACAAGAGACACCAAACAATCTCCTCGAGATTAAAAAAAATACAAGATAATAATGGTGTTGTGGTAACTTGACACACAAAACATACCCAAAACTATTTTGGAGTTAAAAATAAATACATAAATAAATAAATAACTGGAGATCAGGATTTAAAAAACTAAAAAAAAAATAATACAAAATCTAAAAACTTAAAAAAAAAAAAATTCGGGAGATGTGACAAATCAAAATATTATATTCATAAAATCACGATAAATAATAAAGAAAGACGTTTTTGAGAAGTCTGTGTGAATATGAGCAGCAAAACAACTTCATTCTTCTAGCATTATAAAGTGCTATATCCATTAAGAACTAATTTTACCAGACTGAGCAGTTCCGTCTCAGAATTTATTCTGAGCATGCGTGGCACTTTGGGCGTCGGAATTGTCCACACACGGTCGGAATTTACGCGAACTGATTTTGTTGTCGGAAAATTTTATAGCCTGCTCTCAAACTTTGTGTGTCAGAAATTCCGATGGAAAAAGTCCGATGGACCCCACACACAGTCGGAATTTCTGACAACAAGCTTCGATCGCACATTTTCCGTCGGATATTCCGACTGTGTGCACAGGGCATAACAGTGTCTTTTGATCGGAGTTCCGATCGCACAATGTTTTTCTATGAGGGAATTTCTTTTGCATAAAGCAGACAGGTTTTTATCTTCCAAAACCTGCCCAGACTGCAACAGTTACTAAACAGGCCAGTCCCCATGACTATGACATCACTGCTCTAAAAAGCATTGAGCATGCGCAACACTGGCAGCGAGGAGCTTTACTAACAGCCCTATTAAGTGTTAAGATCTGTGGAGTAGGATTAAAGTGCATTTTGTAACACTGTTATATTGGCATCAGGTAGCACACCTCTTGCATATACAGGGGGGACGAAAAGTATTCAGACCCCCTTAAATGTTTCACTCTTTGTTATATTGCAGCCATTTGCTAAAATCATTTAAGTTCATTTTTTCCCTCATTAATGTACACACAGCACCCCATATTGACAGAAAAACACAGAATTGTTGACATTTTGCAGATTTATTAAAAAAGAAAAACTGAAATATCACATGGTCCTAAGTATTCAGACCCTTTGCTGTGACACTCATATATTTAACTCAGGTGCTGTCCATTTATTCTGATCATCCTTGAGATGGTTTTACACCTTAATTTGAGTCCAGCTGTGTTTGATTATACTGATTGGACTTGATTAGGAAAGCCACACACCTGTCTATACAAGACTTAGTTCACAGTGCATGTCAGAGCAAATGAGAATCACAAAGTCAAAGGAACTGCCTGAAGAGCTCAGAGACAGAATTGTGGCAAGGCACAGATCTGGCCAAGGTTACAAAAAAAAATTCTGCTGCACTTAAGGTTCCTAAGAGCACAGTGGCCTCCATAATCCTTAAATGGAAGATGTTTGGGACGACCAGAGCTCTTCCTAGAGCTGGCCGCCTGGCCAAACTGAGCTATCGGGGGAGAAGAGCCTCAGTGAGAGATGTAAAGAAGAAACCAAAGATCACTGTGGCTGAGCTCCAGGGATGCAGTTGGGAGATGGGAGAAAGTTGTAAAAAGTCAACCATCACTGCAGCCCTCCACCAGTCAGGGCTTTATTGCAGAGTGGCCTGACGGAAGCCTCTTCTCAGTGCAAGACACATGAAAGCCCGCATGGAGTTTGCTAAAAAACACCCGAAGGACTTCAAGATGGTGAGAAATAAGATTCTCTGGTCTGATGAGACCAAGATAGAAATTTTTGGCCTTAATTCTAAGTGGTATATGTGGAGAAAACCAGGCACTGATCATCACCTGTCCAATACAGTCCCAACAGTGAAGCATGGTGGTGGCAGCATCATGCTGTGGGGGTGTTTTTCAGCTGCAGGGACAGGACGACTGGTTGCAATTGAGGGAAAGATGAATGCGGCCAAGTACAGGGATATCCTGGACGAAAACTATCTCCAGAGTGCTCAGGAACTCAGACTGGGCCGAAAGTTTACCTTCGAACAAGACAATGACCCTAAGCACACAACTAAAATAACAAAGGAGTGGCTTCACAACAACTCCATGACTGTTCTTGGTGCTTCTACTAAATACTGAGCAAAGGATCTGAATACTTGGGACCATGTGATATTTCAGTTTTTCTTTTTTAATAAATCTGCAAAAATGTCAACAATTCTGTGTTTTTCTGTCAATATGGGGTGCTGTGTGTACATTAACGAGGAAAAAAATGAACTTAAATGATTTTAGCAAATGGCTGCAATATAACAAAGAGTGAAAAATGTAAGGGGGTCTGAATACTTTCCGTCCCCACTGTACATATTGCTGGATCTTGGCTTCATTCTTCACATGAGTGCGCTATTAACCACTTCCCGCCCGGCCCATAGCAGATGACGGCCGGGGGGTGGTTCAGTTATCCTGACTGAGCGTCATATGACGTCCAGCAGGATAACATGCTGCCGCGCGCCGTGGTGGCACGCATCGCGGCGATCGGTGGAGTGGCGTGTCAGCCTCCGGCGGAGGCTCTTTACCACGTGATCAGCCGTGTCCAATCATGGCTGATCACGATGTCAACAGAAAGAGCCGTTGAACGGCTTTTCCTCACTTGCGTCTAACAGACGCGAGTAGAGGAGAGCCGATCGGCGGCTCTCCTGACAGGGGGGGTCTGTGTTGATTGTTTATCAGCGCAGCCCCCCCTCAGATCACCACACTGGACCACCAGGGATCGCCACTAGGACCACCAGGGAGAGGGGCAACATGTGGATGGCCAAGTATGTACCCCATGGCCATCCACATGTGCCCAATGTGCCCAGTCAGTGCCCAATCTGTGCCAATCAGTGCCCACAAATGGGCACTGATTGGCACCATCATATAGCAGTGATGCCCAGCAATGCCACCCTTAGGGGCATCAGTGCCATCAATCAGTATCATCAGTGCCACCCATCAGTGTCCATCGGTGCAACCTGTCAGTGCCCACCCATGCCCATCAGTGCCCACCTATCAGTGCCCATCAGTGCCCATCCATGCCACCCATCAGTGCCACTCATAAGTACCCATCAGTGCCACCCATAAGTACCCATTGATGCCACCTACGAATGCCCATCAGTGCCGCCTATGAGTGCCCATCGGTGCCACCTATGAGTGCCCATCAGTGCTGCATACCAGTGCCACCTATCAGTGCCCATCAGTGCCACCTATCAGTGCCTCCTATCAGTGCCCATCATCAGTGCCCGTCAGTACCCATCATCAGTGCCCATCAGTGCAGCCATATCAGTGCCCGTCATTGAAGAAGAAAACGTACTTATTTACAAAAAATTTTAACAGAAACAACGAAAAACTTGTTTTTTTTCAAAATTTTCGGTCTTTTTTTATTTGTTGCGCAAAAAATAAAAATCGCAGAGGTGATCAAATACCACCAAAAGAAAGCTCTATTTGTGTGAACAGAATTATAAAAAAATTGTTTGAGTGCAGTGTAGCATGACCGCACAATTGTCATTCAAATTGCGACAGCGCTGAAAGCTGAAAATTGGCCTGGGCGGGAAGGTGTCTAAGTGCCTGGTATTGAAGTGGTTAAAATTCCTGGATATGCTCTCTTTCAGAAATACAGAGTAAAACGGAGGGGTGGTGGTGTCTGTCTCTATGTGAGAAGTGATCTCAAAGCGAGTGTGAATGAGGACCTAGTTGATCGATTGTGTGATGAGGCTGAAGCATTATGGGTGGAACTGCACATGGGTGTGTGCACTACAAATGTAATCATTGGAGTTTGTTATAGACCTCCCAGTGTTAATGAGGACATGGAGACTCGGCTCCTTGCACAGATAAAATGGGCTGCAAGTGCTGGGACAGTGATAATAATGGGGAATTTTAACTACCTGGAAATTGACTGAAGTAATGGTACTGCAAGAACAGTTAATGAGAAAAATGTATAAACCCATAACAAAACATAGAGGCTCCGATTAGGAAAGGCGCTCTGCTGAACCTGGTAATCTCAAACCATACAGAGTTTATTAACAATGTTCATATAAAAGAACATCTGGGTAGCAGTGACCATAACATGATTTAATTTATTGTAAGCTGTAAGCAACAAGCACATACTGGAAATATGAAACCACTTAACTTTAAGAGAGCACATTTTCAAGGATAAAGGCTGCTCACCAAAGCTTAGATTGGGAGGGAATATTGGCATCAATGAGAAAAGAACAGAAATGGGAATTCTTCAAAAAGACTGTATGTGATTTCACTGCAAAGTATTTTCCAATGGGCAATAATTGTAACTTTGGGTCACGGCCAAAGTTAAAAAAGTTATAAATAATAAGAAAAACACTTTTAAAAATATAAAAATGAAGGAACACTATCATTGTTTAAATGTTACAAAGAATATATCAGAATATGTAAAAAGGAAATCAAGGCTGCAAAAATTCAAAACGAACAACAGATTGCAAAAGATAGTAGGACAAACCCCAATTATTCAAATATATTATAGTACAGAGGTTAGGACTGAGCATGTAGGCTCTTTACAAAATATTCTAGAGTGGGTGACTGGGGACAAAGAGAAGGCAAATTTATTAAATACTTTCTTCAGTTCTGTGTATACAAAGGAGCATGGGGGAGCTCTTGTCCATAATGGGGATGATATTTACAAAGCCCCAAATGATCCACTATGGCTCAAAATTGATATAGTTCAGAAATATTTAGACAAAATAAAGGTGAATAAAGCACCTGGACCAGATGGCATCAACCCCGGGTCCTAAAAGAATTGAGCTCTGTCATTTTAAAGCCTTTTGTCCTGTACACACCGGTGGGCCCCGCCCCCCTCTGACGCTACGGGGGAAGCCATAAGAATGTCCCCGTGTGTCAGAGGGGGGGCGGGGTCACCCAGCGATGACAGTGGGTGGGGTCACCAGCCCACAGTTTTAAAAGAGCTGTCACCTGGACGCGTCATATGGCGTGTGCCTCCCATGGAGGCAGATCTTCTTTCTTTTTTTTTTCGGTCCGTAGGCAGAGGTGAATGGACTAGGTGGGACAGTTCTATTTTTTTATTTTTTAATAAAGGACTTCTTGCACGGTGTGTGTTTTTTTTTTTACCTTTTTTTACACTTGTTTTGTGAAATGGTACGGGTACAATGTACCCGTTACCATTTCAAACAGGGGGGGCGGGATCTGGGGGTCCCCTTGTTAAAGGGGGTTTCCAGATTCCGATAAGCCCCCCCGCCCGCAGACTCCCACAACCACCAGGCAAGGGTTGTGGGGATGAGGCCCTTCTCCCCATCAACATGGGGACAAGGTGCTTTGGGTGGCTACCTCAAAGCACTCTCCCAATGTTGAGGGCATGTGGCCTGGTACGGTTCAGGAGGGGGGGGGCACTCTCTCGTCCCCCCTCTTTTCCTGCGGCCTGCCAGGTTACGTGCTCGGATAAGGGTCTGGTATGGATTTTTGGGGGGACCCCATGCCATTTTTTAAAAAATTTTGGCGTGGGGTTCCCTCTAAAATCAATACCAGACTTGAAGGGCCTGGAATGGAATTTAGGGGGACCCCCACACATTTTTTTTTCTTAATTTTGGTTTGGGGTTCTCCTGTGGGGGAATCCCATGCCGTTTTTATCAATGAACTCTTATGTGTATTGCCAGACCGACAATTCATTATAGCCGCGAGTAGTTTTAAATGACTTTTTTCCTTTAGAAATGTAATTTTGCTGTCAGACTGTTTTAAACACAGGAAACATGCGCCACTTTACAGGCATGCTATAGACATCCCCCAGGTACGAAATTTTGAAGGAATATTACACTTTTATTGTTTCACTTTAAGCATTATTAAAATCACTGCTCCCGAAAAAATGTCCGTTTTTAAACTTTTTTTTGCATTAATACATGTCCCCTGGGGCAGGACCCAGGTCCCCAAACACTTTTTAAGACAATACCATGCATATAAGCCTTTAAAATTAGCACTTTCGATTTTTCATGTTCGTGTCCCATAGACTTTAACGGTGTTCACGTGTTCGAACAAAATTTTGCCTGTTTGCATGTTCTGGTGCGAACCGAACGGGGGGGTGTTCGGCCCATCCCTATTGGGGGCTAAGAATATGCATGCATCATACATGCTGGGGGGAGTACAACTGGATAAATCAATGGTGGAGTAGGATCTTGGTGTTTTGGTGGATCATAAGCTCAATAATAGTGCCAAGCTTCAGTTTCCAAAGCGAGCAAAGTCATTTCTTGTATTAAGAGAGCTATGTACTCCAGAGAGAGGAATATCATTTTGCCCCTGTACAAATTATTAGTAAGACCTCATCTGGAATAGGCGGTTCGGTTTTGGGAACCAGTTCACAAAAAGGATATTGGGGAACTAGAGAAAGTGCAGAGAAGAGCAACCAAACTGATAAGAGGCACGGAGGAGCTCAGCTATGAGGAAAGATTAGAGGAACTGAATATACACTCTCTTGAGAAGAGGAGATTAAGGGGGAATATGATCAACATGCATGAATACATAAGTGGTCCATATAGTGAACTTGGTGTTGAGTTATTCACTTTAAGGTCATCACAGAGGAATAGGGGATCACTCTTTATTTCTAGAGGAAAAGAGATTTAATCTCCAAGTACGGAAAGGTTTTCCACAGTAAGAGCTGTGAAAATGTGGAAGAGACTCCCTCGTGAGCTGGTTCTGGCCAGCTCAGTAGATTGCTCTAAAAAAGGCCTGGACTCTTTCCTAAATGTACATAATATAAATGGATATTAATATTTATAGGTAAAGCTGATCCAGGGAATATCCGATTACCTCTCGGGCAGAACAGGAAGAATTTTTTCCCCTGCTGGAGTAAATTAGATCATGCTTTGCTGTTTTTTTTTTGCCTTCTTCTGTATCAGCTGTGGGTATAGGATTGTGTATGTGGGATTGTATGATTTTTTTTTCCTTTATTGGTTGAACTAGATGGACTTGTGTCTTATTTTTGAAGCAGACTATGTAACTATATAGAGTATCTCACAAAAGTGGGTACACCCCTCACATTTTCGTAAATATTTTATTATATCTTTTCATGTGACAACACTGAAGAAATTACACTTTGCTACAATGTAAAGTAGTGACTGTAACAGTGTAAATTTGCTGTCCCCTCAAAATAACTCAACACAAAGCCATTAATGCCTAAACCGCTGGCAACAAAAGTGAGTACACCCCTAAGTGAAAATGTCCAAATTGGACCCAATTAGCCATTTTCCCTCCCCGGTGTCATGTAACTCGTTAGTGTTACAAGGTCTCAGGTGTGAATGGGGAGCAGGTGTGTTAAATTTGGTGTTATCGCTCTCACTCTCTCATACTGGTCACTGGAAGTTTAACTTGGCACCTCATGGGCAAAGAACTCTGAGGATCTGAAAAAAAGAATTGTTGCTCTACATAAAGATGACCTAGGCTATAAGACCCCTTTCACACTGTGCCCCCCGGGCGTCAGCGGTAAAGTGGCGCTATTTTTAGCGCCACTTTACCATCGCTTTAGCGGTGCTATTTAGCCACTAGCTGGGCGGTTTTAACCCCTGCTAGCGGCCAAAAAGGGGTTAAATCCGCCTGCAAAACGCCGCCGCAGCGCTGCCCTATTGGTTTCAATGGGGAGGAGCAGTGAGTTCACCGCTCCTTCACCGCTCCAAAGAAGCTGCTGGCAGGACTTTTTGCCAAGACCGTAAAACTGAGTTGCAGCATGGTGGCCAAGACCATACAGCGGTTTATCAGAACAGGTTTGACTCATAACAGGCCTCACCATGGTTGACCAAAGAAGTTGAGTGCACATGCTCAGCATCATATCCAAAGGTTATCTTTGGGAAATAGACATATGAGTGCTGGCAGCATTACTGCAGAGGTTGAAGGTGTGTGTGTGTGTGTGTGTGGGGGGGGGGGGGTCAGCCTGTCAGTGTTCATGCATGGCTGCATGGCTGTATTCCCAGAAGGAAGCCTCTTCTAAAGATGATGCACAAGAAAGCCCGCAGTTTGTTGAAGACAAGCAGACTAAGGAAATGGATTACTGGAACCATGTGCTGTGGTCTGATGAGACCAAGATAAACTTATTTGGTTCAGATGGTGTCAAGCGTGTGCGGCGGCAACCAGGTGAGGAGTACAAAGACCAAGTGTGTCTTGCCTACAGTCAAGCATGGTGGTAGTAGTGTCATGGTCTGGGGCTGTATGAGTGCTGCTAGCACTGGGGAGCTACAGTTCATTCAGGGAACCATGATTACCAACATGTACTGTGACATACTGAAGTAGAGCATGATCCCCCTCCCTTCGGAGACTGGGCCGCAGGGCAGTATTCCAACATGATACCAACATGATAACAACCCCAAACACACCTCCAAGATGACCACTGCCTTGCTAAAGAAGCTGAGGGTTAAAGTGATGGACTAGCCAAGCATGTCTCCAGCCCTAAACCCTATTAAGCATCTGTGGAGCATCCTCAAACAGAAGGTGGAGGAGCGCAAGGTCTCTAACATCCACCAGCTTCATGATGTCGTCATGGAGGAGTGGAAGAGGACTCCAGTGGCAACCTGTGAAGCTCTGGTGAACTCCATGCCCAAGAGGGTTAAGGCAGTGCTGGAAAATAATGGTGGCCACACAAAATATTGACACTTTGGGCCCAATTTGGACATTTTCATTTAGGGGTGTACTCACTTTTGTTGCTAGCGGTTTAGACATTAATGGCTGTGTGTTGCATTATTTTGAGGGGACAGCAAATTGACACTTTTATACAAGCTGTACAATCACTACTTTACATTGTAACAAAGTGTAATTTCTTCAGTGTTGAAAAGATAATAAAATATTTACAAAAATGTGAGAGTTGTACTCACTTTTTTGAGATACACTATACATATATATATATATATATATATATATATATATATAAAATATATTTTGATGATTTGGGGTATTTTAGCTCATTGGTAGTGCCAGTGAGTCCAGCCCACTCCAGTGAGTCCATCCCACTCCACAAAGTTTGTTTTAAGGCTTTTTCTGACCACTTTTATTGTTGAAAGTGTGGCAAAACAATCAGTACTCCACCTCATGGCTCTTCTTTGCAGTATACTGTATCTGCTTAGGCCTCCTGCCTTGGTCCTCCAGTCCCAGTGCTTGTGCACTAAACGCTGAAGCTTCCTCAGCTCTGGGTGTTTCTCCTGCAGCTCCCTGCTACTACATCATTACAGGCTCAGCCTCTCCCTGTCCCGCATGGACAGTATGAAGCAACATGCTCCTAATGGCTCCCTTGCATAGACTGACCCCCTTGGGAGGGTGGGGTCACTAATCTCTAATCCCAGCTCTAAAATAAGCCCAGTGCACACCTGGCTCATTAGTGTGTCTGTTTTCTGCAAAACATGGCCTAAACTGCCAAAATAAAAAGTGTCATGGACTCGCCTCTCTACTATATATACAGTATCTCACAAAACTGAGTACACTCCTCACATTTTTGTAAATATTTTATTATAACTTTTCATGTGACAACACTGAAGAAATTACACTTTGCTACAATGTAAAGTAGTAAGTGTAGCTTGTATAACAGTGTCAATTTGCTGTCCCCTCAAAATAACTCAACACAGCTATTAATGTCTAAACCGCCGGAAACAAAAGTGAGTACACCTCTAGGTGAAAATGTCCAAATTGGGCCCAAGGTGCCAGTATTTTGTGTGGCCACCGTTATTTGGCAGCACTGCCTTAACCTTCTTGGGCATGGAGTTCACCAGAGCTTCACAGGTTTCCACTGGAGTCCTCTTCCACTCCTCCATGAAAACAACACGGAGCTGGTGGATGTTAGAGACCTTGTGCTCCTCCACCTTCTGTTTGAGGATGCCCCACAGATGCTCAATAGGGTTTAGGTCTGGAGTCATGCTTGGCCAGTCCATCACCTTTACCTTCAGCTTCTTTAGCAAGGCAGTGGTCGTCTTCTAGGTGTGTTTGGGGTCGTTATCATGTTGGAATATAGCCCTGCGGACCAGTCTCCGAAGGGAGGGGGTTCATGCTCTGCTTCAGTATGTCACAGTACATTTTGGCATTCATAGTTCCCTCAATGAACTGTAGCGCCCCAGTGCCGGCAGCCATCATGCAGCCCTGGACCATGACACTCCCACCACCATGCTTGACTGTAGGCAAGACACACTTGTCTTTGTACTCCTCACCTGGTTTTCGCCACACACGCTTGAAACCATCTGAACCAAATAAGTTTATCTTGGTCTCATCAGACCACAGGACGTAGCTCCATGTCCTTAGTCTGCTAGTCTGCTTGTCCTTATTCTGTTTGGCTTTCTTGTGCATAATCTTTAGAAAAGGCTTCCTTCTGGGATGACAGCCATGCAGACCAATTTGATGCAGAGTGCGTTGTATCGTCTGAGCACTGAGAGGCTGACACCCCACCCCTTCAAACTCTACAGCAATGCTGGCAGCACTCATATGTCTATTTCCCAAAGACAACTTCTGGGTATGACGCTGAGTATGTGCACTCAACTTCTTTAATCGACCATGGTGAGGCCTGTTCTGAGTGGAACCTGTCCTGTTAATCCGCTGTATGGTCTTGGCCACTGTGTTGCAGCTCAGTTTCAGGGTATTGGCAATCTACTTATAGCCTAGGCCATCTTTATGTAGAGCAACAATTCTTTTTTTCAGATCCTCAAAGAGTTCTTTGCCACGAGGTGCCATGTTGAACTTCCAGTGACCAGTATGAGAGAGTGAGAGCGATAACACCAAATTTAACACACCTGCTCCCCATACACACCTGAGACCTTGCAACACTAACGAGTCACATGACGGTCCCCGTCGCTGAGGACGTCAATGACGAAATGCGTACGATGGAGCCACGCACACTACGTCACTTTCTGGAATTCGAGAGGTTGGAATGCAGCTGGAACGCAGCGGGCCGCTGCTGTCCCATATCTCGGGCTCACATTAGTGCTTTGTCTGCAGCTTGCTCACCATTAGGCCCAGAGCTGGCCGTAGACTTAAACGCTGCTTGAATTTTATGTATGCTGTTTTTACTTTTTAATAAACGGACGGACTTAATTTTTTACTACACTATGGGAGCCAATCTCTTTCTTCCATGAGGTATATATTTATGGTCACGTCCATCCTATCTGGAACCAAAGGGATCTACATAGCAGACACTCTGGTGAACTGGCGTTATAGAGTGCAACAATTATGCGTATTACCCCTGCAGGGGTGATAGGATTCGGTGAGTGGGGACCCTTGAGGGGGAGCACATAAGTCACCTGGACATACTGCAAGCACTCAAGTCACCTATTATGATTTCTGCTATCTCCGTGTGCACTACTTGATTAATATCTACATGTGAACTGCTATCAAATTTTTATCTATATACATATATAGTCTAATACACACCCTTTTTGGTGGTGTTTTGATTTTTATTTTTTTGAATTTTGTCATTTTCTCTCTTTTCTATGGGCATTTGAACATTTGGGACATTATTACTTTTTTAATCTATGTTGTTCTCTGGATGTTTTTCACCTTATAATATTTTATTTTTAACATCTATTGGATTTAACACTACTGGGCATTTATTTTCTTAGATTTGTCTGATTGTGCAGATGCACATTATATGCACATTTGTATAGTATTTTATTGTAATTGGTAGGATTTATGTTATGCAATTTTCTTATGGTGGTATCTCTCATATCTGTATGCACATATTTATTATGCACTTTAAGGGTAGCCCCTGTGGTACCTTAGTTTAGGGATTATTTTATATATTATGTTTTTATGTATTACCTATATGGTTTTTTAGGATGTGTGCCCTTCACATACTTACACACATATACACAAGTAGTATTCCCACATTAGGCACTGCGTTGAGGTCTTCAGGCTGCGATATAGGAGCTGAGGCTTGCTGTCGATTGTATACCTAGGGTATAGTCCATTGTATGCCCTTGGCACAGCCCCCGCCCCTTCCCATATATTTAGTGCCCTTAGTGAACTGGTAGCGCCACTTAAACCCTATCATTTGTTGTTTTTGGCATTCTCTGATGGGTTTGTTTTGTTTTTTCAGCCTAATGATGGCTTGCTTCACTGATAGTGACAGCTCTTTGGATCTCATATTGAGAGTTGACAGCAACAGATTCCAAATGCAAATAGCACACTTGAAATGAACTCTGGACCTTTTATCTGCTCCTTGTAAATTGGATAATAAGGGAATAACACACACCTGGCCATGGAACAGCTGAGTAGCCAATCTTCCCATTACTTTTGGTCCCTTAAAAAGTGGGAGGCACATATACAAACTGTTGTAATTCCTACACCGTTCATCTGATTTGGATGTAAATACCCTCAAATTAAAGCTGAAAGTCTGCAGTTAAAGCACATCTTGTTCATTTAATTTCAAATCCATTGTGGTGGTGTATAAAGCCAAAAAGATTAGAATTGTGTCGATGTCCCAATATTTATGGACCTGACTGTATATAGTTATATAAATACAGTGGGGACGGAAAGTATTCAGACCCCCTTATCGGTGGAGAAGAGCCTTGGTGAGGGAGGTAAAAAAGAACCCAAAGATCACTGTAGCTGAGCTCCAGAGATGCAGTCGGGAGATGGGAGAAAATTGTGGAAAGTCAACCATCACTGCAGCCCTCCACCAGTCAGGGCTTTATGGCAGAGTGGCCCGACGGAAGCCTCTCCTCAGTGCAAGACACATGAAAGCCCGCATGGAGTTTGCTAAAAAACACCTGAAGGATTCCAAGATGGTGAGAAATAAGATTCTCTGGTCTGATGAGACCAAGATAGAACTTTTTGGCCTTAATTCTAAGCAGTATTTGTGGAGAAAAGCAGGCACTGCTCATCACCTGTCCAATACAGTCCCAACAGTGAAGCATGGTGGTGGCAGCATCATGCTGTGGGGGTGTTTTTCAGCTGCAGGGACAGGACGACTGGTTGCAATCAAGGGAAAGATGAATGCGGCCAAGTACAGGGATATCCTGGATGAAAACCTTCTCCAGAGTGCTCAGGACCTCAGACTGGGCCGAAAGTTTACCTTCGAACAAGACAATGACCCTAAGCACACAGCTAAAATAACGAAGGAGTGGCTTCACAACAACTCCCTGACTGTTCTTGAATGGCCCAGCCAGAGCCCTGACTTAAACCCAATTAAGCATTTCTGGAGAGACCTAAAAATGTCTGTCCACCAACGTTTACCATCCAACCTGACAGAACTGGAGAGGATCTGCAAGGAGAAATGGCAGAGGATCCCCAAATCCAGGTGTGAAAAACTTGTTGCATCTTTCCCAAAAGAACTCATGGCTGTATTAGATCAAAAGGGTGCTTCTACTAAATACTGAGCAAAGGGTCTGAATACTTAGGACCATGTGATATTTCAGTGTTTCTTTTTTAATAAATCTGCAAAAATGTCAACAATTCTGTGTTTTTCTGTCAATATGGGGTGCTGTGTGTACATAATGAGGAAAAAAAATGAACTTAAATGATTTTAGCAAATGACTGCAATATAACAAAGAGTGAAAAATTTAAGGGGGTCTGAATACTTTCCGTCCCCACTGTATATAGAAATATTTAAAAGTTTGGGGAACCAGGCTTTATGGCAGGACACTGGATATTTATGGACCTGACTGTATATAGTTATATAAATACAGTGGGGACGGAAAGTATTCAGACCCCCTTATCGGTGGAGAAGAGCCTTGGTGAGGGAGGTAAAAAAGAACCCAAAGATCACTGTGGCTGAGCTCCAGAGATGCAGTCGGGAGATGGGAGAAAGTTGTGGAAAGTCAACCATCACTGCAGCCCTCCACCAGTCAGGGCTTTATGGCAGAGTGGCCCGACGGAAGCCTCTCCTCAGTGCAAGACACATGAAAGCCCGCATGGAGTTTGCTAAAAAAACACCTGAAGGATTCCAAGATGGTGAGAAATAAGATTCTCTGGTCTGATGAGACCAAGATAGAACATTTTGGCCTTAATTCTAAGCAGTATTTGTGGAGAAAAGCAGGCACTGCTCATCACCTGTCCAATACAGTCCCAACAGTGAAGCATGGTGGTGGCAGCATCATGCTGTGGGGGTGTTTTTCAGCTGCAGGGACAGGACGACTGGTTGCAATCAAGGGAAAGATGAATGCGGCCAAGTACAGGGATATCCTGGATGAAAACCTTCTCCAGAGTGCTCAGGACCTCAGACTGGGCCGAAAGTTTACCTTCGAACAAGACAATGACCCTAAGCACACAGCTAAAATAACGAAGGAGTGGCTTCACAACAACTCCCTGACCGTTCTTGAATGGCCCAGCCAGATCCCTGACTTAAACCCAATTAAGCATCTCTGGAGAGACCTAAAAATGTCTGTCCACCAACGTTTACCATCCAACCTGACAGAACTGGAGAGGATCTGCAAGGAGGAATGGCAGAGGATCCCCAAATCCAGGTGTGAAAAACTTGTTGCATCTTTCCCAAAAAGACTCATGGCTGTATTAGATCAAAAGGGGGCTTCTACTAAATACTGAGCAAAGGGTCTGAATACTTAGGACCATGTGATATTTCAGTGTTTCTTTTTTAATAAATCTGCAAAAATGTCAACAATTCTGTGTTTTTCTGTCAATATGGGGTGCTGTGTGTACATTAATGAGGAAAAAAAATGAACTTAAATGATTTTAGCAAATGACTGCAATATAACAAAGAGTGAAAAATTTAAGGGGGTCTGAATACTTTCCCCACTGTATATAGAAATATTGTAAAGTTTGGGGAATCAGGCTTCCAGGCAGGACACTGCCGTGCACTTTTTTTTTTTTTTTTCCACAAAAATGTTTTATTTCAAAAGGGTAAGACAAGACATACAGAACAAGAGTATTGTCACAACACATCATTTAACAGAATCATATGAAGAGTATCTATGTCACGATACAACATAAAGAGCCTAACTGAGAATAAGTGAACATAAATGAGACATAAAATTGTAATTAAGCGTATGTGGGCGGAGGATCTTAATTTCTATTGTTCCCTCCCCCCCTCCCCTCCCCCCCCGGTTAGACTGAGGGAAGGGCAGAGATCAGTCACTCGAGTATGTTCACCGTCTAGATTACAGTGTATCCTGACAGGATAAGGACTAAGTGTCAATCTGGGGGAAAGGAGAATAAAGAGAGAGAAGAAGGGAAAGAGAAAAAGAAAAGAGAAAGAGAAGAGAGAGAAGAAGGACAAAAAAAAAAAAAAAGGGGGGGGGGGGGGTTCGGGGGAAGGGGAAGGAAGGGGGGGAGGGGGGGAGAAGAGGGAATGAACTCTAGGTGGGAGGAAGGGAGGGGGGAAGTGGGAGGGGAAGGGTGAGTGGATCCGCACCTGCCCCCCCCCACAAAGCATAGTTCCCACCCCTAACCCACATCTCCAGCAAGTATCAGGGATATTAGGGGAGAATTTGTGAATATGCGACGGAGTCCTATACCATTTTGTGATCACCTTGAAGCCATTTTCTTGGATGGCAACGTTCAAAGAGCCCTTATGAGCGTACTCATAGATAATGTTCCAGTCCTCCGTGGAAAGAGATCTTTGAAGATCTCCACTCCAGGAGACCTGTGAGGGGGCAGGGGTCTGCGTTGGGGCTTCTGAGAGAAGGGTATACAGAAGGGAGACTAAATGTCTTTGCGGCTGTTTACAATAGCACAAGGATTCAAAGGGCGTGAGTTGTCGTGTCCAGTTCGACTGACTGGCGTGGGTTGTGGGGAAGTGTCGGATTTGTCTGTAAGTCCAAAATGAAAGAGAGAGCGTCTTGGTGTTAGACTTTAGGGTTTCAAAGGATAAAGGCTTCTCACTGGAATAGAATTGGAGAGCTAGAACGTCTTAAAATGGCCACTCTTGACTTAAAAACTCTGCAGAGATCTCCGGTGGAAAATCAGGGTTCCCCCGCAGGGTAGTTAAGGGGCTTGGGGGAGGGGTGGATGAATCCCTTATCATGGTCTTTCTGAAAGTCAGAAGTGTAGAGTGGATAAGGGGGTGGGTTAAGTGGGTATGGGGCCAGTTTCGAGGGGGTAACCATGGGAGAAGGTGTAAGGGTCCTGACGAGAAGGACTTCTCTAGGAAGACCCATGCCTTCTTAAAGGCATGGATGTTCCAGTCAGCGATCCTTGTGAGATGACAAGCGGCGTGATATTTTTGGAGGTCAGGTAGGCCTATTCCTCCTTTAGATTTAGCTAGTGTGAGTCTGGAGTATTTAATGCGAGGTGAAGAATCCCTCCACAGGAAAGCAGAGCATGCTTTCCGATAGGATTTAAAAAAACTTGCTGGTAAGGAGATAGGGATCGATTGTATAAGATAAAGTAAGCAAGGCAGGATTATCATTTTAATTAAGGCAGAGCGTCTGAACCAGGAGACATTTAGGCCCATCCATTCTTTAAGGTGTTTTTGTGTCAGAAGGAGGAGCGGGTGAAAGTTTTTTGAGTATAGATCTGACAGGTGGGTGGGGATTCGAATGCCTAGGTATGTCAGTGTATCATGTTCCCATTGAAACGGGAATGAATCTTGGCAATGTGTCACTGTCTGAGAAGGGAGGGAGACGTTTAGGGCCTGTGATTTGGTGTAATTAATTTTGAGGTTTGATAAGGTACCAAAGTATTCAATATCTTTGAGGAGATTGGGCAAGGAGATATGGGGCGATTGCAAGGAGAGCAGAATGTCGTCAGCGAATGCAGCGACCTTAAGTTCTCTATTTTTCACAGTGATCCCCTGGATATTTGGGTTGCTTCTCAGCCTATTGAGGAAGGGTTCCAGGGTTAGGACGTATATCAGTGGTGAAAGTGGGCATCCTTGGCGTGTGCCATTGCTAATGGGAAAGGCGTCCGACAGGTGGCCATTGACTTTTACTACTGCAGAGGGGCCCTTGTAGAGGGCCATAATAAATGACAACATGCGGGTCCTCAGACCTATGGCAGCGAGTACCTCCTGCATGTAGTCCCAGGCCACTCTGTCGAACGCCTTTTCAGCGTCAAGTGAGAGAAAGAATCCTTGTGTATTGGAAGTCGTGAGCCAGTGATGTAGATTCAGTGTGCGGATGACGTTGTCCCTAGCCTCCCGCCCAGGGAGAAAGCCAACTTGATCTAAAGATATAAGGTCGGGCACCAGTGGAAGTAGTCTGTTTGCTAAGATTTTCCCGTAGATTTTAATATCCACGTTTAACAGGGATATCGGTCGGTAATTTGTGACTAAGGAATCGTCTTTGCCCTCTTTGGGAATCACCGCAATGTGCGCAGCTAGCATTCTATCAGGTTTAGTCTGGGGGTCTGAAAGGGCGTTGAACGTGTCCAGAAGTTTAGGAGGGGAGTCAGTGAAGGCTTTGTAATATTGGAGGGAAAAACCGTCCGGGCCTGGGGCTTTGCCCGTTTTCATTTGCTTCATAGCTATATCTAGTTCCAATGCTGATATAGGACCTTCCAGGTCCCGGGACTGTTGGGTAGATATTGGTTTAGGACTGTAACTGGAGAGGAATTCTTTGATAAGTGCGGTGCGGGAGTCAGTATTGTTCCGTGGAGCACTGGTGGGTTGTAAATTATATAGTTTAAGGTAGAACCTTTCAAATTCTTTGGCAATGTCAGCATTCTTGGCCAGAAGACTCCCCCCAGGGTCACGTAAATGATGGATTGTAGAGGACAATTTTGAATTTTGGACTGTGCGCGCCAATAGGCGGCCGCACTTGTTGCCCTGTTCATAGAAAATCCTCTGGCCAAGGATGTAGCGCCTCCTAGAGCGCTTGCCCAGCTCCTCTAAGAGCAAGGCTCGGGTGTGTGTTAATTCCTGTAGGGTGACTTGTGCGTGGGTCAATTTATGGGAGGTTTCGAGGGAGCCAATCGTCCTTATGAGAGAGTTTATGTATTCTTGGCGTTGTTTCTTAGCTTTTGTAGCCAGGGCGATTAGTTCACCTCGAATCACGCATTTATGCGCTTCCCAAAGGGAGATTGGGGAGATCTCCGGATTCAAGTTTTGTGTGAAATATTGCTGAATTCTCGTGCG
Organism: Lithobates septentrionalis; assembly: GCA_037952835.1. NCBI lineage: Eukaryota > Metazoa > Chordata > Amphibia > Anura > Ranidae > Lithobates > Lithobates septentrionalis. The sequence continues at coordinate 584,570 of JBBDGP010003204.1, read as the reverse complement.
GACATGATCCATCACCAAGGGGTCTTTGAGAAGGGAGGGGTTCAGACGCCAGATTTTCGTTCTAAAGTTGGGTTCGGGGAAAGATAATGTCACCGTGATTGGGTGGTGGTCAGACAAAAACATCGGTTCTATAGTGGACTGTTGGAGTAAGGGAAGGTCAGTCTGGGAGAGAAAAAAATAGTCGATCCTAGAGTATTTTTGATGTGGGGCTGAAAAAAAGGTGTAATCCTTATCAGAGGGGAATAAAGTGCGCCATGCGTCATGTAAGGTCAATGATTGCAGCTGTAGATTGATCTGACGTAGCGCTTTATAAGTTAAAGTAGATGTTCCTGTGGAAGAATCCAGTAAGGGGTTTAGGGGCACGTTAAAATCCCCTCCCAGGAGTACTATTCCCGATTGGAAAGAGGTCAAAAGGTCGCATGTTTTCCTAAAAAAGGCTATTGGCTAATGTGATTGGTGTGGAAGCATAAGAACCTTTAAGGAAAACATACCTGCCGTCAGGGTCGACAAGGGAATCAGATACTTGGAAGTTAGCATTTTTTGATACGAGAATAGAGACACCTTTAGTCTTAGAATCCGGATTGGTGGAGTGGAACGCAGTCCGGTAAATGTGATTACACAGTTTAGGTATGGCGTCCGAGCGAAAGTGGGTCTCCTGCAGAAATATGAAGTGGGCCCTGTGTTTGGTGAGAGAAGACAAGATTTGTGACCTTTTCTCTGGTAAGTTCAGGCCCTTCACGTTTAGAGATAGGCATTTCAACGTCAGGGAAGACATGGCTTGGGTCCGGCAAAATTGGGTACATGAAGGAGCGGTAAGGTGGTAGCACTAGAAGAGGCAGGGGTGGATCCAGTCAAGGAAGGAGAGAGAGAGAAAAAAAAAAAGGGGAAAACCCCCTGGGGGGGGGGGGGGGGAAAGAAGCCAAGGAAGGAGATAGAGGAGGGGTCAGAAAAAAGTAGGCTACGAGAAAGAAGAAGTAAAAAGAATAGAGAAGGCACAGAGAAAAGTTCAACCAGAGGTGGAATTAGGTTAGCTAAGCCACCTTAGAAGAGGGAAAGTCTGGAGGGTCAGCAAAGAATCTCAATGGGACCGCTGTGTGGGGACGTGAGAAGGGACGACTACCTCAGTGAGGTTGCAATCCGGGGAATGAGTAGACATCTTTGTTTAGAGTAGGGTGAGTATAGTGGGGAACCTACCACTAGTGTCAGAACAATAACTCAATAACCAAAATGCAATCTAGAGCCAGATTATTATGAACTCCTTATACATCAACTGAGGTAAGTGAAACATTTCAAATATTTCAAACATATGTACCCAGTGCCGCCGCTGATTACCTTTACTTTTCTACAGACTGCCGTGCACTTTTACCGTCCACCATCCACAGTCTCCTCTATACTCCTCCACACCCACCAACAACTTCCTGTCTTTTTTTAAACTCACTTCCTCTGACAGGTGAGTTAACCCTTTTTTTTTTACTTAAAGGGACTACAGCCCAAACAGAGGGGAAATATAGCGTCCTTCGAGGACACAGCCACGGACATATCCCCCCCTCTGCCCCAACGCCAAGAAGGCGGGGGCAATAGTGGAGCTAAAAAAATGGACCTGGGAGAGGGCATCTTCATTTTGATGCAGTCTCTCGGGCCTATGCTCCACTACAAATTTAAATACCTGGAGTGCCAGGAACCAACGAGTAATCCTGGCATTAGTCCCTTTACCTTGTAAGTGATAATGTCCTTCGCGCTACTGTGAGAAAAAGGAGTGTGGTGACAATCAATCAACAAAAATAATAAAACGTGAATCAACTGTGATGATGTCTACTATAGACTGCAGCAAAATCAAAAGTGTTCACATTGCACTCTAATAACCGTAAAGATGAAGAGATTTTGCGCATCAAATCTATCACATAATAAGTGAAAAAGTGGCTAACACATATAGTAAGACTAATGCATAAGTGTGAGAAAAACAGTGTACACAAAAAAAAGTCCCCAGTTAAAGTCACGATCGGTGACGTAACGTGCAGGGCGTGGCAGAGAGCAGACGTAACAGGAAGTCACGTAAGGAGGCGCCTCAGACGCCGCTCCTTTTGTTTTATGCTACTTTTATCTTCTTAAAATGTAAGAGACCACTTTTTAGACTTCAATAAAATATTTTTATCTAATATACTACACCATTGGAGGTTTTTTCTCTCCCTCCCCTTCTCTTTTATCCCACCGAGCTGGTGGAGCCTAGGTGGGAACCTCCTATTTTGTCAATAGGTTATCCTTTTATTGAGAAGACAATTCAGCCATCATTGGATGCTAAACTTGGACCACCATTACGATACAACGTACAGCATCAACCTAAAAGAAACCCATAGATGCCTGAATTTACTTCTCTTAAGGTGAGAGTTCTGAGAGCCTGCTAAGACCGGCACTCTCTATATGAAGACTACCATCAGTATTTATGTATTTTCCATGCATCTGATCCCAGCTGATGCAATTCACCGTTTATGAACTTTTTCACTTCACTTTATTTATTGGAATTTAGATATTAGTCTATTTGAACTATTTTGTGTACACTGTTTTTCTCACACTTATGCATTAGTCTTACTATATGTGTTAGCCACTTTTTCACTTAAAATGTGATAGATTTGATGCGCGAAATCCCTTCATCTTTACAGTCCCTTTACATTGTCTCATCCATGATAGAGGGGCATGGTCCGAAAATTAGCCTAAATTTCCTCCCCAAGAGGTAATATCTGAGGGATTCCAGAGCCCACTTAATAGCCAGACACTCTCGCTCAACTATAGCGTAGTTTTTCTCCGCTGGTGTCAACTTCCTACAGAGGAAGACTACCTGGTGCTCCTCGCTATGAAAAACCGGACAGAACCCAACCCTACATCGGAAGCATCAGTCTGGACAATGAACTTTTTTGAAAAATTTGGTGCTATCAGGATAGGGTGTTGGCACGGTGTTGACTTGAGCTCCAAAAAAGCCTTTTCAGCATCTGCATTCCACTCAACCATGACTGATTTACGACCCTTAGTCAGATCAGTCAACGGAGCTGCCAATGTGGCAAAGTTGGGTAAAAACCTCCTGTAGTATTCCACTATTAACCCACCATGCCCAGGAATGCATGTACCTATTGATTTTGTGATGGAGCAGGGCCAGTTCTGTATAGCCTCTACCTTGCTGACCTGAGGTTTCACCACCCCTCTACCCACAATATATCCCAGGTATTTCACCTCCTCCATTCCCAAAGCACATTTTTCAGGGTTTATTGTAAACCACTCCTTCCAAAGGGAGTCCAGCACTGCCTGTACTTTGGGCAAGTATGATTCCCAGTATTGCTAAAAATGACTATGTCATCCAAGTACACTGAGGCATACTCCCGATGAGGTCATAAAATCCTATTTATTGCTCACTGGAACGTGGCTGCAGCAGTTTGTAATCCTAAAGGCATTCTTTTGTACTGAAAACTCCCCTCTGGGGTAGAAAAAGCAGTTCTCTCTAGCGGCCTTAGTCAACAGGATTTGCCAATACCCCTTAGTAAGGTCTAATGTAGTGATATATCTGGCTGGACCTAGTCTCTCAATAAGCTCATCTACCCGGGGCATGAGGTAGGCATCAAACCTTGAAACTTCATTAAGTTTTCGTAAATCATTGCAGAATCGCAGAGTCCCGGTGGGTTTCGGTACAAACACAATCGGGCTTGACCACTCACTCTGCGATTCTTCAATAATCTCTAGGTCTAACATCTTCCTCACTTCCTCCAAAACGGCCTTTCTTTGCTCCTCTGGGATGCGGTAGGGCCGGACAAAAACTTTAACTCCTGGTTCTGTGGTAATATCATGCTCTATGACACTAGTTAGACCTGGCAAGTCTGAATTTTTTTTTTATTTCTCTGCAAGAACTTTTCCTGCTGACTTTGGATTTTAGACAGGGTATTTGCTACTTGGACACTCTCCACTAGGTATGAGCTTCCAGTTCGAGTCGAACATTGGCTGTTCGCAAGTTCGCCGAACAATTTGGGGTGTTCGCGGCAAATTTGAATGCCGCGGAACACCCTTTAAAAATCTATGGGAGAAATCAAAAGTGCTAATTTTAAAGGCTAATATGCAAGTTATTGTCATAAAAAGTGTTTGGGGACCTGGGTCCTGCCCCAGGGGACATGGATCAATGCAAAAAAAAAGTTTTAAAAACTGACGTTTTTTCAGGAGCAGTGATTTTAATAATGCTTAAAGTCAAACAATAAAAGTGTAATATCCCTTTAAATTTCGTAGCTGGGGGGTGTCTATAGTATGCCTGTAAAGGGGCGCATGTTTCCTGTGTTTAGAACAGTCTGACAGCAAAATGACATTTTGAAGGAAAAAACCCATTTAAAACTACCCGCGGCTATTGCCTTGCCGACAATACACATAGAAGTTCATTGATAAAAACGGCATGGGAATTCCCCAAAGGGGAACCCCCGAACCAAAATTAAAAAAAAAAAAAAATGACGTGGGAGTCCCCCTAAATTCCATACCAGGCCCTTCAGGTCTGGTATGGATATTAAGGGGAACCCCGGCCAAATTTAAAAAAAAAATGACGTGGGGTTCCCCCTAAATTCCATACCAGACCCTTCAGGTCTGGTATGGATTTTAAGGGGAACCCCGCGCCAAAAAATAAAACGGCGTGGGGTCCCCCCAAAAATCCATACCAGACCCTTATCCGAGCACGCAACCTGGCAGGCCGCAGGAAAAGAGGGGGGACGAGAGTGCGCCCCCCCCCTCCTGAACCGTATCAGGCCACATGCCCTCAACATTGGGAGGGTGCTTTGGGGTAGCCCCCAAAACACCTTGTCCCCATGTTGATGAGGACAAGGGCCTCATCCCCACAACCCTGGCCGGTGGTTGTGGGGGTGTGCGGGTGGGGGGCTTATCGGAATCTGGAAGCCCCCTTTAACAAGGGGACCCCCAGATCCCGGCCCCCCCCTGTGTGAAATGGTAAGGGGGTACTTACCCCTACCATTTCACTAAAAAACTGTCAAAAATGTTAAAAATGACAAGAGACAGTTTTTGACAATTCCTTTATTTAAATGCTTCTTCTTTCTTCTATCTTCCTTCATTTTCTGGTTCTTCTGGCTCTTCTGGTTCTTCCTCCGGCGTTCTCATCCAGCATCTCCTCCGCGGCGTCTTCTATCTTCTTCTCCTCGGGCCGCTCCGCACCCATGGCATGGGGGGAGGCTCCCGCTCTTCTTTTCTTCTCTTCTTCTCTTCTTCATTTTCTTCTCCGGGCCGCTCTGCACCCATGCTGGCATGGAGGAAGGCTCCCGCTGTGTGACGGCGCTCCTCGTCTGTCAGTTCTTAAATAACGGGGGGCAGGGCCACCCGGTGACTCCGCCCCCTCTGACGCACGGGACATGATGGGACTTCCCTGTGGCATTCCCCGTCACATCACAGGGAAGTCCCGTCAAGTCACCGTGCGTCAGAGGGAGGCGGGGTCACCGGGTGGCCCCGCCTCCCATTATTTAAGAACTGTCAGACGAGGAGCGCCGTCACACAGCAGGAGCCTCCCTCCATGCCAGCATGGGTGCGGAGAAGAAAATGAAGAAGAAAAGAAGAGAAGAAAAGAAGAAGAGAAGAGCGGGAGCCTCCCCCCATACCATGGGTGCGGAGCGGCCCGAGGAGAAGAAGATAGAAGACGCCGCGGAGGAGATGCTGGATGAGAACGCCGGAGGAAGAACCAGAAGAGCCAGAAGAACCAGAAAATGAAGGAAGATAGAAGAAAGAAGAAGCATTTAAATAAAGGAATTGTCAAAAACTGTCTCTTGTCATTTTTAACATTTTTGACAGTTTTTTAGTGAAATGGTAGGGGTAAGTACCCCCTTACCATTTCACACAGGGGGGGCCGGGATCTGGGGGTCCCCTTGTTAAAGGGGGCTTCCAGATTCCGATAAGCCCCCCGCCCGCAGACCCCCACAACCACCGGCCAGGGTTGTGGGGATGAGGCCCTTGTCCTCATCAACATGGGGACAAGGTGTTTTGGGGGGCTACCCCAAAGCACCCTCCCAATGTTGAGGGCATGTGGCCTGGTACGGTTCAGGAAGGGGGGGCCGCACTCTCGCCCCCCTCTTTTTCTGCGGCCTGCCAGGTTGCGTGCTCAGATAAGGGTCTGGTATGGATTTTTGGGGGGACCCCACGCCGTTTTTTTTTTTTTTCGGCGCGGGGTTCCCCTTAAAATCCATACCAGAGCTGAAGGGTCTGGTATGGAATTTAGGGGGAACCCACGTCATTTTTTTTTTTTAATTTTGGCCGGGGTTCCCCTTTGGGGAATTCCCATGCCGTTTTTATCAATGAACTTCTATGTGTATTGTCGGCAATGCAATAGCCGCGGGTAGTTTTAAATGGGTTTTTTCCTTCAAAATGTCATTTTGCTGTCAGACTGTTCTAAACACAGGAAACATGCACCCCTTTACAGGCATACTATAGACACCCCCCAGGTATGAAATTCAAAGGGATATTACACTTTTGTTGTTTGACTTTAAGCATTATTAAAATCACTGCTCCTGAAAAAACGGCCGTTTTTAAAACTTTTTTTGCATTGATCCATGTCCCCTGGGGCAGGACCCAGGTCCCCAAACACTTTTTATGACAATAACTTGCATATTAGCCTTTAAAATTAGCACTTTTGATTATTCATGTTCGTGTCCCATAGACTTTAACGGTGTTCGTGTGTTCGAACAAACTTTTTTCCTGTTCGCATGTTCTGGTGTTCAGGGGGTGTTCAGCTCATCCCTACTCTCCAACTAAACCTGAGGCTCAAGTCTTGCACCAGCCAGGGAGGGTACCGGTTCCCTGTCCTTCTTGGGCTTTAACAAGTTCACATGATATATCTGATACGGTTTCCTATTGCCTGGCTGGTGGACTCTAAAATTTACGTCCCCTATTTTTTCCACAACTTCAAAGGGGCCTTGCCATCTGGCCAAGAATTTACTTTCCACCATGGGAATCAACACTGCTATGCGATCCCCCACTTGGAAGTGCCTTATTTTAGCGGCCCTATTATAGACCCATCATTGAGCCTCCTGGGCTTTTTGCAAATGTTCCTTGACCAGTGGCATCACGGTTAGGATCCTTTCCTGCATTTGGGAGGCATAATCAAGAACACTCTTATGCTGAATAGGTTCACTTTCCCATTCCTATTTAACAAAGTCCAATAGTCCACAAGGTCTCCGCCCATACACCTACTAAAGGGGGGAAAATCCTGTTGCACTTCCCGGATCGCAAACAGGAGAGCTGGCAACAGGTAGTCCCAGTCTTTCCCATCCCTTTGTACCACTCTCTTGAGCATAGACTTAAGAGTCTTATTAAAATGTTCTACCAAGCCGTCCATTGGGGGATGGTAGACTGATGTGCGCAGCTGTTTAATCCGGAACAGCTTGCACATCTCGGCCATAACCCTCAACATAAATGGAGTGCCCTGGTCTGTGAGTATTTCCTGTAATCAATTGGAATAACTCCCGGGCAATAGCCTTAGATGAGGTATTCCGCAGGGGTAGCGCCTCAGGATATCGTGTGGCATAGTTGAGGATCACCAGTATGTAGGAGTGACCTCAAGCAGACTTTACCAAGGGACCCACTATATCCAGGCCATCCTTTCGAATGGGACCTTAATTATAGGCAGAGGGATCAAAGGGCTCCGGAACTGAGTCACTGGAGCGGTCAACTGACAGGTGGGACAAGAGGTACAGTATCTCTTTACCTCTGCTTTCAGACCTGGCCAGTAAAACCGGTCGGTGATCCGTGCCTCCATCCCAGATGTCCCCCTAAAACATTGTCATGTGCCAGGTCCAGAAACTTTAGTCTATACTGTTGGGGTACCAACAATTGTGCTACCATATTTTCTCTCACTTTGTTAACCCGATAAAGCAATTCATTACATACTGTGAAGTGTGGCCATCACCCATTCGCACCTGGCTCTTGGGGAACCCCAATTACCACTACAACCTGTTCCCATGCCCTGGACAAAGTGGGGTTCTGCATCTGGGCAGTACCAAATGCCCCCTGGGGATCACCCAAATCTGGCAGGGCAGGGGTAGAGGCCACTTTCTCATCCTCTTTCCCATCCTCTTCCTGCAGCATTACCTGAAGCAGAGAGGGTTCTCCCCCTTCAGTGTTAAAGTGGTGTTCCACCCAAAAAATAAAAAATACATGAAAATTCCTAAAAAAATAAATAAAAAAATTTGGAATTTTTTTTTAACTCACCTCTAAATGCCTGTTGCTAGGGGGTCCCTTGTAGTCTGCCTCTTTCAGTGCCTGGGCTGGTGACATCACTTCCCCCTTGGCACAGCAAGGACTCGGCTCTGCTCCCTCCCTCTTGTCAATCACCTTGGACCCATTACAGGTCCCAGGTGACTGAGCGGTCAATCACGGCGCGCGGCGCCGCTCGCACATGCGCAGTGGGTGCCTGGCTGTGAAGCCACAGCCCGGCGCCCACAATTGCAATGCCGGCGCTGCCGTACGGAGGGGGAGGCGAGCTCGGCTTCGATCCCCCACATCGCTGGACCCTGGGACAGGTAAGTGTCCAATTAAAAGTCAGCAGCTGCAGTATTTGTAGCTGCTGACTTTTAATTTTTTTTTTTTTTTTAATGGGCCCTCCTTTTTAAGGTAGGTCTGTGAACCACACATTTTGGCATCCTTAACAGTATCAACATTACTTTCATCACCATTAACCAAATTATTAGCATTTTCATCATCTGGATCCACATTAACAACATTTGGCAGTTCAGGATTATTCCCCTCAACAGCAGGAACAGAGGAACTAGTTTCTCCCCAGTCTCTGGACCGTTCAGGTAGTTCTCCTTGTTCCCACAGCTTTGCAAATAATGGACAGTCCCGTCCTATTATAACATCATGTACCAAGTTCTTCACCACTCCCACCTCTTGAGTATCAGTGCCACATGCTGTGGAGATAGACACTGAAATGAGAGGGTACTCTTTATTGTCCCCGTGAATACACACAGCCCGTAAAGTTTTGCTTATTGGTGCCGATCCTCCCAATTTCTCTGGGATGAACCAGGGTTACCATGCTTCCAGAGTCCAACAAAACCCTGGCAATAATTCACTCAAACTTCAAACTCAAATTTCCCCTCACCAAGGGCAAGATGAGTTGTGCATGCTTTATGGGCATAAAAAGACCCCCTCCGGAGAATCCCGAAATTCTATGGGCTCCTCTTGCAGTGGGCAGTGTGCCCCGGGTGTGGCCCCAGGAATCACATCACCAACATTGTACATCCCCCTCCTCTCCAAACAGGAACAGAACACTGAGGTGGTTCCCGGCGGGAGTGACTCTTGGCCTTCCAGGGTGTTTGTTCCAGGGCTCCGTGGGACATCCTTTTGAAGGGCGGCAATTGATTGAATAGGCCGTGGCAGACTGGGCCCTTGGCGCTTGGTAGGGCCAAGTAGATCCACAGTATATATTTCCACCATCTCAACAAGGAGGTTCACTGTTTTAGGGTCTCCATAGCTCACCCACCATTGAAGGTCGTCTGGCAGGGACCTCAAGTATCGGTCCAGCATGACCCGCTCCTCGATTTGGTGCCCAGACAACACCTCGGGCTGCAGCTATTTTTTTTACTAGATGCACCAGGTCATGCATTTGAGACCTAGGTGGCCGATCTGGATGATGCTTCCATTGGTGCACCTGTTGGGCCCAAAGGGCCGTAGTCTTCCCCAGATGAGCCAGAAGTTCTGCGTTTTTAGCTTTTGATAATCTTTAGCATCATCCGGTGGCAGGTCGAAGTAGGCTTTTTGAGGATCTCCAGTGAGGAAAGGAGCTATGAGGCTCGGCCCACTGGTCCTGGGGCCACCCTTCTCTCTCTGCCATCCTCTCAAATGTAGCAAGAAATGCCTCTAAATCATCACTCAGGGACAACTTCTGCAGAAAATGGATCTCCCTCACGGTCACCTGGTTGCCAGTGGCAACAGCCCTGAGAAAGCTGCTACACTGCTTCTTGTAAGGCAGTCCCCTGAGCCTGCATTACCCCTTTCTGGGTCTCCTGCTGGGCTTCCAGCTGGGCCACCAGCAGGTGAGTACTTTCTTGCTACAGAGCCAGCGCCTCTTTGTGGTGAGTTTGTTGTACCTCCAGCTGGGTTGCTAAGCGCTGATTAGCTTCCTCGTGGCGAGTCTGTGCTTGCATATTAGCCAAGGACAGCTGTTTAATTAACTCTTCCATTGGTTCAGCTTTCAGGGTTTGTGCAGCTTTACCCAGGACATGAATCCAATGTACTGTCCCTTTTAAATGTCAGTTTAAGTCCAATGCCAAAAAAAATGCCTGTTACGCTGTCCTGCCCGCATCCTCTACCAGTTGTAAAGTTTGGCGAACCAGCTAGATCGCAGGACACAGTCTATGCAATTAAAAGAATGTTTATTTAATCTAAACTGCTTCACAGCAGAAAAAACAGGAAGAAATATCAGTCTCACCTACTTGCAGAGCTCAGAACGGCTATCGCAGTTAAACAGTCCAGGTAACTTCCCCTGCTAACAGGCTTCCAGGCAGGACACTGCCGTGCACTTTTACCGCTGTATACCAAACCACCATCCACAGTGTCCTCTATACTCCTCCACACCCACCTACAACTTCCGGTCTTTTTGTAAACTCACTTCCTCTGACAGGTGAGTTAACCCTTTTGTTTACAAAGGGACCACAGTCCAAACAGAGAGGAAATATAGCGTCCTTCGAGGACACAGCAACGGCGTTCTGTAATATATATGGGCCCCGCCCCGTACATCTCTTTATTGGCTCACTGGCTGTGATTGACAGCAGTGAGAGCCAATGGCTCCCACTGCTGCCAACAACCAATCAGGAGTGCAAGTCCCCAGAGAGGCAAGGCTCTCGTGGACATCGCTGGTTTGAGGGGGGCTCAGGTAAGCATTAGGGGGATTGGGGGAGCTGCTGCACACACAAGATCTTTTACCTTCATGCATAGAATGCATGAAGGTAAAAAACATTGTACCTTTACAACTACTTTAAGTTTATGTCAGGATTTTTCTCCTTTTCTCCTGGAGGTATTTTGTTATGATTGCTTGAGCAATGGAAATGACAGAAAAAAACCTTCACTCTGAGTGAATTCAAAGGTATTTTCAGGGACCAATTACACCATTGCCTTTGAGCCAGTCCATGAGTGATTTTGTTGTTAAATAGTTCTACAATGTTGAAGACCTGCTAGGAAATAGGAGTTCAAAGAGGGAACAAAGGACACATAAATATACAGAATGGATGTCTGCTCTGGAGTACATGCCTCAGGTCAGATACAAATGTACACAGAAGTAAAATGCTTTTTTTTAAGTGGTAACTTGTTTACAAGTAATAGAAAAATGTCAGTCCTCTATGAAGCAGTAAAAAATAGCATTCCTTATATAAAGGTCTTAAAGGGCACAATAATTTTCAGTCACAAAAATGCATGTAGTCACTGTTTTCTACCTTGATACCTATGTCGAAAATTTGAGATAAGTGATAGCTTTTCCTCTGATAATCATTTCTCTTAGCTTTTTTTCCATGATTACATAAATAGGATGTACAGTTTATATCTGCTTTGAAAAAAATAAATACAGTAAATGGGAGTGTAGAATAATGTGGAATTGGGACTTTAAGTTTAGGTAGCCATAGATCAAAGAAGCCTGCATTGCACAAGGATTTCAACTCTAAATGTAAATACTTGTTTGGAGAGTTGGTTTTAAAAAGTTGAGAGGTGAGGTGAGCTATACCTAAGCTGGCTTTAGATGGATCAAAATTAGTCTGGTTCAGCAGGTAATGGAGACATTTTGATCCATGTGTGGCACTGCTGCTCAAAAGAAGTTGATCTATCAATTGACTTCCGCTGAACGGACCTGTTGGAAAAAAGCTGATTGATCAGTAGCTGCAGCCAGTGACTGCAGCCAATGGCTGCGCTGCTGATCTGTGTATTCTAAGAGAGGAGGTGTCCCCCCTCCTCCTCCCCTCTGCTGGCAGAATACAATAGCTCAGTGGGGAGGATTCCTTGAACGAAAAAAGGAAATGGAACCAATTTCCCCATCCACACAATTGTGGTAGATGGGAGAATTGGTTCAGTTTTTTTGTTCAATCTGCTGTCATGTATGGCCAGCTATACACATGAGATTGTTGCTTTATGGAACACCCCTAGAAATGTAATTTCCTGCTTGTATGATTGGCTCATTGATTTTCCTAGAAGTCTGCGCAAAGCAAAAAGTCAGATTGTAGGCATCCTCTGCAACAAAAATGTATTTTTGGTGAGTTACTCCTAAAGGGTGAACTTCTTCCAAAGGGATACAGACTTGACATCTTTCCTCTTTAGAACACTGCAAGTGCATCAGCTGACTAATAATGGAAATGTCACTCCATTGAGATTTACTCTGCAGGCAACAATCAGCCTTTATTTTTTTGTTTTCAAATAGTTTTATTAAAGGTAACAAAATCAGTATACAAAATAGACATGAATATACATCCTTCAGAGTCGTAGGAATATCTTTTGGAACAATATAAGGAAGTGTAGTCTTGTTAGGCTATAAGATCACCTTGTGTACACAGTGGCCCTCTGTATTATGTTCATAACTCGTATAACAACACCACCCTGAAGGGTGTTTACATTGGTGAAAGAAGAAAAAAATCAAAACAACAGAAACAAAAAGTGAATAACTAAGAGAAACCACGGATTCCATTTGGCATCATAGGCCGGGATGGAGTCGTGTAGGGTGTGGAATATTTTCTCAGTTACCATCATACTATCTATACGTGAGATGATTTGGGCAAAGGGGAACGTAGAGGATTTCCAGTGCAGTGCAATGACCCAAAGCATAGCAACACAGATAGAATGTCTTAATCTCATCAGAGGTTTGGCTACTTCAGGGATATCTTGGAATAGGATGCAGTGGTGGAATGTGAGATTAATAGATTTCCCCGCCAATTTATCAATCAGTTTAAAAACCTCTTTCCAAGAGGGTTGTTTTCGCACTCCCAGAATATGTGTATGTATGAGCCTAGGTTGGTGCAACCTCGGAAGCGCCTGGGAGAAACCTGCGGGTAAATCCTGTGGAGTCGGGTCTGGGTATAGTACCATCTTGTTGTAAGTTTGATGGCTGTTTCCCTGATTGTTAATGACTTTGTGCATTTGCGTATGTTCTGCCAACTCTTTTCCCAGTCCAAATCCTCCTGGTCAAGTGCTAGCTCTTGTTCCCATTGTGATCTATATTTTAAGGTAGGTATTCAATCAGCCTTTATTAAGCATATTTGTATTGAAGATTTCAGAGGAAGGTAGAAAGGAAAACAATCAAGTCAATATACATCTTCTATTGATATGTGTAAAGGTACAATGTTCATTGTCATAGTCAAGACAAGCATTAAGGGAAAAATAAAAGAACAATAAGTACTATTAGGGAACGGTGGGCTAGCCTCTATGACACCCCGAAACCCCTAATGGGAACAAACTGTATCTGGGAAGGGGCCAAACCATTTTACAGTACATCCAGGAACCAACCAGCTAACCTAACTGCAATAAGTAAGACTTAAATGAAGAGAATAAGACCAGTATAGGAAATTAAGCATATAGCTTTACAAATTAGCACAACAAATAGAAAGGACAAACCATTAGACCATAGGCACCTATCTTTGAGTAAAGTGGACTGAATTACATTTTAAGGCCGTGAGAAGCCTTGGGATAGAGGGTTTAAGCTGTTTAAAAGCAAGCAATTTTTTACACAGACACTGCACATTTATAACTTCTTCTACCTTAGGAGGGAGGGAGATTACCAGTGGCTAGTGTTGGCTATCATGGTTGCAAATAGAATATGCGCAAGCACTATTCTATGTGGGCTAGGATAGGAATCAAATATATTTAAATGAGCTAACATGGGATTGAGGGCAGAATAAACACCAGTAACCTCACCAATCAATTTTGCTACAGACTTCCAAAATGAATAGATATGTACGCAGCTCCAAAGTATATGGTATAGACTTCCTGCTTGAGTACAAAGCCTCCAGAAAACATTATGTGTATTAATAAAGATTTTGGACAATCTGTAATGGGTCATATACCATCTGTGATATATTTTCTGGAATACATTCCAATAGTCAATACATGATGAGGTTTGATAGCTTTGTTGGATAGCCTTTCACCATTGTGCCAATGGAAAGATTTTCGCTAGTTCTTGTTCCCATTTTAGCATATCTGGTTCCTTAGCCATTAGTGAGGTATTGGTTAATGTAGTATAGAAGAAGGAGATACCACATATGTTCTTTCCTGACAGACTCCATGGCAGACTATGTGTGGGTAAACCCCGCCTCCTCTCCAATGCTATAGGACCCCATACCCATAAGAGTAAGCTCACCTGCTCAGGACTGCGTTTCTTTTTTGTCCTCCTCCATGGACCAAACATCTCGTGTTACTCCTGTGTAGGGATGAGCCGAACACCCCCCTGTTCGGTTCGCACCAGAAAATGCGAACAGGAAAAAAGTTTGTTCGAACACGCGAACACCGTTAAAGTCTATGGGACACGAACACGAATAATCAAAAGTGTATGTCTATGTCTATGGGAGAAATCAAAAGTGCTAATTTTAAAGGCTTATATGCAAGTTATTGTCATAAAAAGTGTTTTCCCGTGTTTAGAACAGCCTGACAGCAAAATGACATTTGGAAGGAAAAAACTCATTTAAAACTACCCGCGGCTATTGCATTGCCGTCAATACACATAGAAGTTCATTGATAAAAACGGCATGGGAATTCCCCACAGGGAAACCCCGAACCAAAATTAAAAAAAAAAAATGAAGTGGGAGTCCCCCTAAATTCCATACCAGGCACTTCAGGTCTGGTATGGATATTAAGGGGAACCCCGGCCAAAATTAAAAAAAAAAAATGACGTGGGGTTCCCCCTAAATTCCATACCAGACCCTTCAGGTCTGGTATGGATTTTAAGGGGAACCCCGCGCCAAAAAAAAAAAAAAAAAACGGCGTGGGATTCCCCCAAAAATCCATACCAGACCCTTATCCGAGCACGCAACCTGGCAGGCCGCAGGAAAAGAGGGGGGGACGAGAGTGCGGCCCCCCCCCTCCTGAACCGTACCAGGCCACATGCCCTCAACATTGGGAGGGTGCTTTGGGGTAGCCCCCCAAAACACCTTGTCCCCATGTTGATGAGGACAAGGGCCTCATCCCCACAACCGTGGCCGGTGGTTGTGGGGGTCTGCGGGCGGGGGGCTTATTGGAATCTGGAACCCCACTTTACCAAGGGGACCCCCAGATCCCGCCCCCCCCCTGTGTGAAATGGTAAGGGGGTACTTACCCCTACCATTTCACTAAAAAAGTGTCAAAATAGTTAAAAATGACAAGAGACAGTTTTTGACAATTCCTTTATTTAAATGCTTCTTCTTTCTTCCTTCATCTTCTTCTTCTTCTGGTTCTTCTGGCTCTTCTGGTTCTTCCTCCGGCGTTCTCGTCCAGCATCTCCTCTGCGGCGTCTTCTATCTTCTTCTCCTCGGGCCGCTCCGCACCCATGGCATTGGGGGGGAGGCTCCCGCTCTTCTCTTCATCTTCATCCTCTTCTCTTCTTCCTTCTTCTCTTCTTCTCTGTTTCTCTTCTTAATTTTCTTCTCCGGGCCGCTCCGCATCCATGCATGGAGGGAGGCTCCCGCTGTGTGACGGCGTCTCCTCATCTGACGGTTCTTAAATATCGGGGGGCGGGGCCACCTGGTGACCCCGCCCCCTCTGACGCACGGTGACTTGACGGGACTTCCCTGTGACGTCACGAGGAATGCCACAGGGAAGTCCCGTCATGTCCCGTGCGTCAGAGGGGGCGGGGTCACCAGGTGGCCCCGCCCCCTGTTATTTAAGAACCGTCAGATGAGGAGACGCCGTCACACAGCGGGAGCCTCCCTCCATGCATGGATGCGGAGCGGCCCGGAGAAGAAAATTAAGAAGAGAAACAGAGAAGAAGAGAAGAAGGAAGAAGAGAAGAGGATGAAGAAGAAGATGAAGAGAAGAGCGGGAGCCTCCCCCCCAATGCCATGGGTGCGGAGCGGCCCGAGGAGAAGAAGATAGAAGACGCCGCGGAGGAGATGCTGGACGAGAACGCCGGAGGAAGAACCAGAAGAGCCAGAAGAACCAGAAGAAGAAGAAGATGAAGGAAGAAAGAAGAAGCATTTAAATAAAGGAACTGTCAAAAACTGTCTCTTGTCATTTTTAACTATTTTGACACTTTTTTAGTGAAATGGTAGGGGTAAGTACCCCCTTACCATTTCACACAGGGGGGGGGCCGGGATCTGGGGGTCCCCTTGTTAAAGGGGGCTTCCAGATTCCGATAAGCCCCCCGCCCGCAGACCCCCACAACCACCGGCCATGGTTGTGGGGATGAGGCCCTTGTCCTCATCAACATGGGGACAAGGTGTTTTGGGGGGCTACCCCAAAGCACCCTCCCAATGTTGAGGGCATGTGGCCTGGTACGGTTCAGGAGGGGGGGGCCGCACTCTCGTCCCCCCCTCTTTTCCTGCGGCCTGCCAGGTTGCGTGCTCGGATAAGGGTCTGGTATGGATTTTTGGGGGAACCCCACGCCGTTTTTTTTTTTTTTTTTGGCGCGGGGTTCCCCTTAAAATCCATACCAGACCTGAAGGGTCTGGTATGGAATTTAGGGGGAACCCCACGTCATTTTTTTTTTTAAATTTTGGCCGGGGTTCCCCTTAATATCCATACCAGACCTGAAGGGCCTGGTATGGAATTTAGGGGGACTCCCACTTCATTTTTTTTTTTTTTTAATTTTTGTTCGGGGTTTCCCTGTGGGGAATTCCCATGCCGTTTTTATCAATGAACTTCTATGTGTATTGACGGCAATGCAATAGCCGCGGGTAGTTTTAAATGAGTTTTTTCCTTCCAAATGTCATTTTGCTGTCAGGCTGTTCTAAACACGGGAAACATGCGCCCCTTTACAGGCTTACTATAGACACCCCCCAGGTACGAAATTTAAAGGGATATTACACTTTTATTGTTTGACTTTAAGCATTATTAAAATCACTGCTCCTGAAAAAACGGCCGTTTTTAAAACTTTTTTTTGCATTGATCCATGTCCCCTGGGGCAGGACCCGGGTCCCCAAACACTTTTTATGACAATAACTTGCATATAAGCCTTTAAAATTAGCACTTTTGATTATTCATGTTCGTGTCCCATAGACTTTAACGGTGTTCGCGTGTTCGAGCGAACTTTTTTCCTGTTCGCATGTTCTGGTGCGAACCGAACAGGGGGGTGTTCGGCTCATCCCTACTCCTAAGTATTACGATACCACATGTGTGGGCTTTTTCACTGCCTGGCCACATACAGAGGCCCAAAATGCAGGGAGCACCATCAGGTGTTCTAGGAGCATAAATTACACATCTCATTTCTATTTACACTTTTGAAGGCCCTGGAGCACCAGGACAATGGAAACACCCACAAAATGACCCTATTTTGGAAAGCTAACACTCCAACATATAATCTATGGGGCATAATGAATCTTTTAAACGGTTCATTTTTTTCCAAAAGTTTTTGGTATATGTGGAAAAAAATGAAAACACATTTTTTTTACACAAAGTTGTCGGTTTATAAGATATCTCCAACACATAGCATTTAGATAGCAAAAATGACACCCCAAAATACATTCTGCTACTCCTCCTGAGTATGGCAATACCACATGTGTGAGACTCTACACAGCCTGGCCACATACAGCAATCCAACATGCAAGGAACACCATCAGGTGTTCCAGGGACACAAAGCATGCACATACCAAGAATTACACCCCAAAATACATTATGCTGAGCAAAGCGTAAACAAAAGATTACCTGTGGTTGTAGTAGCGCAGTTGTACACAGGAGGATAGCATTGGTCGAGGCAGCAGGCAAGGACTTGGTCAGCAACAGCGAACACAATTGTCCAGGCAGCAGGCAGGGATACTGTCCATATACAGTCCAGGGTCAGTGCAGGCAGAGATATTGTCAGAAGTGCTAAAAATATTGGTCCTGGTAGTAGGCAGGAACATGTGGTGTGGTCAGTGTGACAGGCAGAGACATAATGGCAGTAAGTCCTACAGGCAGCAGGCAGAAGTAGGGCCTCATTCAGGACAGAATGGGGACAAGGGTAGAGGCTTCTCCCACCCAAATCTCTTTGAAGCCTCCGAGTCTCCAGACCCTAATCTAGGAATGAGAAAACAGAAAAAATTGTTTTCTTCATCCAGAAAAACAATTCTGGAGCCCCTCACATATGTGAGACCCCTGTGTTGAATCCCACTAGTCCAGTAGCAGGGTACAAGATCAGTACATGAGGCAGGCAAAAAACATGGTCAAACAGTCCAAGGTCAGTTCCAGATCAGGCAGCGGTATGTACAGAATCGTTAGGCAGAAGCATGGTCGAATAACAGTCCAGGGTCAGTTCCAGATCAGGCAGAGGTATGTACAGAATCGGCAGACAGAAGCGTGGTCGAATAACATGCCAGGGTCAGTTAAAGAGCAGGCAGTGGCATAAGGGGTGTGAAGGTGTGCGAAGGCAGGGAACTGAAGATTACGTTTACCATACTTCACTAATAATTTACTGAAGTATGGTAACAGCGAAAACATTCACCTATGCAGAAGCCTGGTTGGGAAGGGCATTGGGCACAATAATAAGATGTGTCTCTTCTGACTCCTCCACTGGTACACACCTTACATTTTTTTTTACGTCGTTGGCCTGTTGGTCTGGGAGGGATTTTATCTGGAAAGTGGCGTTCGGAGAGTCGACTAGGAACATCTGATCGGATGTTTTCTGGTGGGCCGTTCGGGAATATAAGGGCAGTGAAAACTTCCTCCTGGTATCCAAGGAAGCGTTTGGGGTTTTGGGTGGAGTTGCGGTAAATGACATATGAGTTGTATATGGGCAATTGAAAAAAATAAATTGCGACTTTTTTATACCAATGGTATATCTGTCTTGTGGCAAGGTAGGGTTCGAGCATTTGGTCATTGAAGTCGACTCCCGCCATGAACAAATTATATTCATAGATGCATTTTGGTTTTTGGATGGGGCCATTCCTTCTGGGGATTTCCACGAAGGTATCATTGTGGATCAAAGACAACATGTAGACATCCCTCCTGTCCCTCCACTTCACTGCCAAAATCTCCTTGTTTCGCAGACTTGCCGTTTAATCTTTTCTCAACTTCTTATTGACAAGACTTTGAGGAAAGCCCTTCTGGTTCTTTTTTACGGTGCCACATGCTGGCGTCTTCTTCTGGTGAAGGTTGTGTAGAAGTTGTCTATGTATTTGCGCAGCGGTCTTATAAGCGCACTTTTTTTTAGAGAAAATTCACTTATTTGAATAACAAAATAACACAACAGTAAAGTTAGCCCAATTTTTTTTATATTGTAAAATATAATGTTACGCCAAGTAAATTGATACCCAACATGTCACGCTTCAAAATTGCGCCCGCTCGTGGAATGGCGTCAAACTTTTTACCCTCAAAAATCTCCATAGGCGATGTTTAAAAAATTCTACAGGTTGCATGTTTTGCGTTACAGAGGAGGTCTAGGGCTAGAATTATTGCTCTCACTCTACCGGTCGCGGCGATACCTCACATGTGTGGTTTGACCACCGTTTTCATATGCGGGAGCTACTCGCGTATACATTCGCTTCTGCGCGCAAGCTCATCGGGACGGGGTTTTTAAAAAATTTTTTTTTTTTTTATCATTTATTTTACATTATTTTATTTATTTTTAAACTGTTTAAAAAAAAATGTGTCACTTTTATTCCTATTACAAGGAATGTAAACATCCCTTGTAATAGAAAAAAGCATGACAGGACCTCTTAAATATGAGATCTGGGGTCAAAAAGACCTCAGATCTCATATTTACACTAAAATGCAATAAAAAAAAAAAAAAGTCATTTAAAAAAATGAATAAAATTTAAATGAATAAATATATGCCTTTAAGAGGCGTGGGCGTAAGTGACGTTTTGACGTCGCTTCCGCCCAGCAGTGTCATGGAGGCCATCTTAGCCTCACTCATCTCCAGGCACAGGAGGGGGACGGACGGGATCGCCTCTGCCACTACCGACGGCTCTGGTAAGCGGCGGAGGGAACCGGTAAAAGTAATCTCGTGGCGAATCCGCCGCAGGGACCACTTTTATCAGAAAGCCGGTCGCCGCACGAAAACGGAGATACTGGGGTTATGGCAGCTAGCTGCTGCCATAACAACAATATCCCCCTTCAAAGTTTGAACGTACATCGACGTGCGGCGGTCCGGAAGTGGTTAACAAGGGACTCATCCACACATATGTGTTGGTCCGGGGTAAACAGCTGGGGGAATATTTCAGAAAAATGATTTAGTAGTGGCCGAATTTTGAAAAGCCTGTCATAATTTGGGTCATTTCGGAGAGGGCACTGGAAATGGAGGAACCTCATTATCATGAGGTATCTGGTTTTGGGCATTACCTTGGAGAAGATTGGCATGTGGTGGATGGGGTGGATTGACCAATAGGAATTCAAAGTGTTTTTTTTGGTGAGTCCCATACAAAATGTGAGGCCTAAAACCTTCAACTCCTCCATCGTTAGGTCTCTCCACTTGTAGGGACGGGCATAATAGGACGTTGGATTATTTAAAATAAATTGCTGTGCATAGAAGTTGCACTGGGCCACAATTGTGGATAGCATGTCCTCTGTAAAAATTAAATTAAAAAAATTGATTGGGGAAAAATTCTCAGTGTCCACCTGGACTCCTGGCTGGGCAGTGAAAGGGGGAATGTTGGCTTCTCCTGAATTAGGAGGAAGCCACAAGTGGTTCTGAAGGGCATAGGGAAGGCTGGCATGGGTACTTGGCCTTTCTTGCCGAGGTAATGTGGTGCTGGTGGATGGCACTGCGGTGCTGGTGGATGGCACTGCGGTGCTGGTGGATTTGACTGCCTCCTCACCAGAACGCCTTAGTTTGGCAGGCAGAATATCTTCCTCCTCTGAGTCACTCAGTGTTCCACTAATGAGGACTGGCTCATAATTTACACCCGACTCAGAATCAGAGTTTGAAAGGGAATCCGAAAAAGATAGCTCCCCGTTGCTCTTGTCGGCCTGGGAAAGTATTTGGTATGCCTCCTCGGCAGAAAAGCATCTTTTGGACATGGTTGCTGGTGGTGATGTGACTACACAGGTGTGTGCTAAGCCTGATGAGCAGAGAGGGGCACTAATGAGGTGGAACAGATGTGCACTGATGAGGTGGAACAGATGTGCACTGATGAGGTGGAACAGATGTGCACTGATGAGGTGGCACAGATGTGCACTGATGAGGTGGCACAGATGTGCACTGATGAGGCGGCACAGATGTGCACTGATGAAGCTGCACAGATGGGCACTGATTGATTGCACAGATGTGCACTAATGAAGCAGAACAGATGGGCACTGATTTATGGCACAGATATGCACTGATGAGGTGGCACAGATGGGCACTGATAAGGTGGCACAGATGGGCACTGATGAGGTGGCACAGATGAGCACTGATGAAACGGAACAGATGGGCATTGATGAGGCGGAACAGATGTGCACTGATTGATTGCACAGATGGGCACTGATTGATTGCACAGATGTGCACTAATGAGGCGGCACAGATGGGCACTGATTAATGGCACAGATATGCACTGATTTATGGCACAGATGAGCACTGATGAGATGGCACAGGTGGGCACTGATGAGGTGGCACAGATGGGCATTGATGAGGTGGCACAGATGGGCACTGATGAGGCGGCACAGATGTGCACTGATTGATTGCACAGATGTGCACTGAGGCTGCACAGATGGGCACTGATTGGCACTGGTTCGCACTGATGAGGTGGCACAGGTGGGCACTGATGAGGGGGAACAGATGGGCACTGATGAGGCGGAACAGATGTGCACTGATGAGATGGCACAGATGTGCACTGATTGATTTCACAGATGTGCACTGATGAGGTGGCACAGATGGGCACTGATGAGGCGGCACAGATTGGCACTGATGAGGCGGCACAGATGGGCACTGATGAGGCGGCACAGATGTGCACTGATTGATTGCACAGATGTGCACTGATGAGGCGCCACAGATGGGTACTGATTGGCACAGGTGGGCACCAATGAGGTGGCACAGGTGGGCACCAATGAGGTGGCACAGGTGGGCACTGATGAGGTGGCACAGATGTGCACTGATTGCAAAGATGTGCACAGATGGACACGGATCCCAAATAGGGACTGTACTGATGGGGCACTGTTTGGACACTGTAATGTGTGTTAAAACTCACTGAATCACAGATCACTGTCAGATCCTCTCTCTCTCCTCACACTCGGTCTCTGTGTGAGGAGATAGAGCTGGCAATGAGCGATGATCTCCAATGTTTACATTGGAGATCATCGCTCATTGGCCACGCTGTAAACCGCGCATTGGCCGCGCTGTAAACGGCCGCTGTGATTGGCCATTTACAGCGATCTGTGACTGGCTGTGTCCATGGGACAGGGCCAGCACAGAATTTCCCCGATGCGCACCTGTGAGCGCGCACGGGGAGCGAGGAAAGGGGAGGACGTCATATGACGGCCTCCCAGAAATTGAGGTTCACGCTGTAGCCGTCATTCGGCTATAGCCCGGATGTCAAGTGGTTAATATTACATTCAGTCCTACCTACCTTGGGAATTTTTTTCTTTTGAAAATTTTGGGCATTGGGCCAAGCCCTACCTTCACTTAATGCCATTTTGTTACACCAGTATTTCTTTTATTTCTTTTGAAGAATCAGTTTATTGTAAATTTCAAGATTTCCTTTAAGTTTTTTCTCTAATTCATCATACTGAGCTTGAGTCCTCAGTGGGGTAATTGGGCATACAGGGCATCAATGTCCTTATCTATGTTCATCAATTGTTTTTTATATTCTTCTTTTAGCAGGGTCATCATACCCATACCCATATCAGCACTGACATTGTTCAAAGTTGAAAAGATCTGAATTCTTAAGACTAGGGGATTGATGTTTTCATCTATATATCGATTAAACAATCTAATGTGCCAATGTAAGGCAGATTTTTTTCTATAATACCTTTTCTGAGGCTTGAAAAAAAGAGTAATTAAATTGGACCCCCCTGCTCCTTTTGCTGAAAGTCAGTTTGATAGCGAGACATTGTTGGCAGGTTATTGAATCATGCTTTGGAAGCTTGTTGTATGCAGAGTATACCTTTACTTTCAAGGAGGATGTCTTTATCATTGTTTTACATCACGTAGACAGAAACAGGAACAAAGAGCATACAACTACATACACTGAGAGAGACAACACTTCCTCTGATTACACTACCATAGACACACACTACAGGACCACTCCCAAAATTAGAAGGCCATCGAGAAACAATGCAAAAACCACCAGGCCAATAGCAGTATTAGGGTTGACACTATACAGAATATATAAGAAAGTACATTTATATATTCTAACTGAGCTAGGATGACCTAAAGGAGTATATTAAAGCATTCAAATTTCTCAAAGAGATACTGAGAGATTTGTATAACCCAGTATGTCATTATACCTGTATATACAAATGGCAAAGGTTTCTGCTAAAGACCCTAAAGTAGCTGAAATCATTATTTCTCTCCAGCGATTCCCATTAGTATAAATAACATGCAGGAAAGCTGCAATACATGGCAATATATTAAATGTTCAGTCA
The DNA here is from genome assembly GCA_037952835.1 of Lithobates septentrionalis. Classification (NCBI taxonomy): domain Eukaryota; kingdom Metazoa; phylum Chordata; class Amphibia; order Anura; family Ranidae; genus Lithobates; species Lithobates septentrionalis. The sequence goes on along the minus strand of JBBDGP010003204.1, from coordinate 560,924 downwards.
TATACTTAGTTAATGAGGATCATAATATTACATTATCCCAGTACTGCCTAGCTCACAAAACCACTCAACTCATTTTACCAAGGGGGCAGAAAAATACTACTACACTAACCCAACTCCTAAAACCGCCCAATTCTTGAAGAAGAGGGGGCACGGAAAGGTACTTACAAAGTTTCTCTATCCTCCATACATGGGATTTCACATCACACTAGACATGCTGGCTGCTCAAGCTTCTTTTCCCTTCATCACCTGAGTGTTGTAGTTAACATAGGCCTTATATATTGTATGAGGCAATGCCGCCGACCTCACTAGGGCGGTCTTAACCAGCCAGCCCACCACATGGTGGGAAATCTGGCAAATGGCGCCTGTACTCATGGTCTCTGGCTTCTCCGAAGACCACGCATGTACGATGTCATGACATCACGCGTGGCCACATCATTTCCGGTTTCCCCGAACCTCACAAGAAAGCTATGTCAGAGACCACTGATGACACACATCATCTGAATTCCCCTGTCTTCCCTGTGCGTACCTGATGTGTGGATTTATGGGGACGCTGATGTGTGGATTCATGGGGAATGCAGATGTGTCTGCTAAATCCGCCCACACCATCCAGCCCCTTTTCTTCATGACTGATATAATGGTGTCCTGGAATTTCATCGTGAACAGAGGAACCATCATAAAGGAGTTAACAAACTTCAAGACCAGTGGAGAAGTGGGAACTTGCATCTACAGTGGAGTTTCACTGGTTGTTAAGTTTTTTTTTTTAAAGTCAGCAGCTACAAAAAGTGTAGCTGCTGACTTTTAATAAACAGACACTCACCTGTCCCACGATCCAGCGATGCGACCGCCCGATGCCTCGCTCCTCTCCCCCGCCTCTCCGCGGCACCCGCATTGTAAGTGTGGGCGCCCGGCTGTGACAGCTTGCGGTTTCATAGCCGGGGCACACTGCACATACGTGAGTTGCCAGCACTCTGTCAGTGGGCAGGCAATCTTCTGAGACCTGTTACGTGTTCCAGAAGATTGCAGGGAGGGAGGGGTCACCTAGGGGGAGAGAAGAAGTCGCCTAGGCGGCCAGGCGACCAGACCAGGAAATGGAAGCTGGATACCTATCAAAACTAGGTACCCACTCCCGCTCCCCCCAAAATAAATTACATGCCAATTGTGGCATGTCAGGGGGTGAGGGGTACTTAAAGCAGAAGTTCCATTTTGGGTGGAACTCCGCTTTAATTAAATGGATCTGAGGCAGTCTTCTTGAAAACTTTGAACAATAGCCACTATGAATGATATCCAGAATCCAATTTTCTTTCACCTCTTTCACCCAGACCTCCTCAAATCAAAATGCCCTTGCCCTCCTAGAGAATTCAGAAATCAGAAACTTTTGTTACGTGACTTCACTCCTTGACTAGGCTTGGACTTAGCACTCTTAGAAAAGGCAGACTGGGTGTTTCTTTGGGGCTGTCTGTAATATTCTCACCAAGGTCTGTATGACCTTTCTTCACTGAAGTGATCCTTAGAAATTCTATTTGGATGAAAGATCTGCTGCTGACCCTCTTTGTGAGATCAAGCCTAACCTGCCACCCAAAACTCAGTGAATAGCTTTTTCCAAAGTTTTCCCAAACAAGGACTTTCCCTCAAAAGGCATGGGATAAAGATTCTGTTTTGATTTATTATCAGCTGCCCAATGCTTCAGCCACAAGGCCCTTCGGGCTGTAACAGAGTGATCCATAAGTTGAGCTGCCATTCTGACTTGATCTACCTCTGCTTCTGCAATGAAATCTGCTGCCATTTTGAGGAACTGCATAGGTGATGCATTCCCACTTCTCTGGAGTAACTGGTCTCCACATCAGTTGCCACACTCTGAGAGCCATGGCAATAAAGGTCAATGCCACTGCTGGCCTACAAGAGGCACCTGCAAGCAAATAGACCCTTTTCAGATCTGTACCGTGTTAACTTGTGCAATGAGGCATTTACTTTGGGGAGAGTGTCCTAAAGTTCAGCATCCTTCTGATGAATGGAGTATAGTAATACTATTTTGAGTATTTTTTTTATCAGGTCTTACTCATTTTCCTCAAACATCTCGTTTCAAAAATGAGAGGAAATGAAGGAAGGTCTTTCTAAAGCTCTGCTAATGTTTATTCTGCTTCCTCCCATAACGTAGCCTCCTTGACCACTTCTACAAAAGAAGAAGGAGAGATGGAAACCAACCAGGAATGGGGTAACTCTACACTCTGTGTCACATCCCAAAATATAAATGGAGAGAAGCCGATGAGCCCCAAGGATAGTGCGGACACAGAGAGAGTGCAAATTAGGGTACACCCAAACAGTGTATATAAAAAATATAAAAGTTCACTTTATTGGTACAAAATAGAAAAATATAACAATGAATATGTACACATGTAAAAGCATTAATACATCTCAATTGAGGATAGAACAAGCTGCTACACTAGAATCACCGACATGTTTCGGAGGCCAAAAAGAATTATTTTTGACATATGTGTGTCCTTCTTCAAGGTTAAATAGAAAAGCAGACTATTCCATATTAGATGTATTTTCAAATCTTAAAGACATGCACATCAGTGGATGAAAATGTCAGGCCAAAGGTATTTCACTCAGCTGTGCCTCAAAGCTTGATCTGTATGATTTTAATGGACTAGGAAATAAATCCCATGGGAGGTAAGTGAGTCCCATAAGTAAAATATGAGTTTGGACAAATTGCAGCCAAGCTCAAAAAAGTGGGGGGCAGGTATGGTGCTTGTCCCGAAGCAGTCAGGAAATGCCAGAGACTCCTGTAAGCAAGCTCTGCTCACTGGACCCCAGATATCCATCCCCCCCTCTCTTGTGTGGTATCCTCGTGAGCATTGGTGGATTGCTTCGGGACAAGCACCATACCCCCACTTTTTTGAGCTTGGCTGCAATTTGTCCAAGCTCATATTTTACTTATGGGACTCACTTACTTCCCATGGGATTTATTTCCTAGTCCATTAAAATCATACAGATCAAGCTTTGAGGCACAGCTGAGTGAAATACCTTTGGCCTGACGTTTTCATACACTGATGTGCATGTCTTTAAGATTTGAAAATACATCTAATATGGAATAGTCTGCTTTTCTATTTAACCTTGAAGAAGGACATACATATGTCAAAAATAATTATTTTTGGCCTCCGAAACATGTCGGTGATTCTAGTCTAGTAGCTTGTTCTATCCTCAATTGAGATGTATTAATGCTTTTACATGTGTACATATTCATTGTTATATTTTTCTATTTTGTACCAATAAAGTGAACTTTTATATTTTTTATATACACTGTTTGGGTGTACCCTAATTTGCACTCTCTCTGTGTCCGCACTATCCTTAGGGCTCATCGGCTTCTCTCCATTGACCACTTCTACAAAGGTGGGTACCAGGGAAAATTCAATGAGTGGAATCTAGATGAAATAGAAGGGTACATATCTTATGGAGATGAAAGTAGCCTCTGTTCCTTTGACCTGCCTTTCTCTGAAAGCTTCTGGATACTTTCCTGCACTGCTTCTTTGGTATAAGAATTCATCTCTCAATTGTTCACTGTTTTATCATTCGCTGCTTCCCTAAGACATTACAAACAGACTTACTTGTCAGGTTTGACAGGTAAAGCAAGAGCATCACAAGACCCACCAATTTATCTTGAGGCTGATGCGGAGCACACTCTCTAGAGGAGCAGGAAGACCTTCTTCTGTGATAATGTTAGGACATGTGCTTTCATAAAGACTTATAGTGGCATGACCTTAGCTGGGGAAACTTGAGATGACTTGTATGTGCAGTGGGAGATGGTAAACTGGAACAACCTCTTGACAGACTTTTATTCTGTCAAAGCAGGGAGTACTCTTTAAACAAAAAAATCAGGTGAACATTTTTAAAGATATCATTACTTTTCCGTTGCATTCTTCAGTACTTTTGCAGGCAAAGAATAAGGACTCATAGAGGCTCTGAATATTAAAAAAAAAGGCAGACAGAAAGAGAGTAAACCAAAGCATACAGGTCAGTAAGCTCTTAGGGAACTAGACAGAGCAGGAAAATAAGCATGAGAGCATTCCCTTAACAATCATCAGTTGCATAGAGGGGAGTCCGACCTGTTTAGAAGAGTTCCATGTCAATTAGCTGCAGTGGGCTGTGAGAAGCCCAGGAAGGCCACAACCTCAGTGCATCACATGTCCAGATAATAGGATTCTGCCAAGTCAGAGGCTGACCTGTAGATCCAGCACCCACAGCATACAGAGCTGTCATGGGAAGCAGAATACAGGTGCAAGTGCTCCCAAACAATGAGAACAAGCTGCTGGAGCACTGCAATTAGGCCAGTATGGAAGGTAGCGAACAAGAAGGAAAGAAGAAAAATAAAAAACTATCCACCAGCCAGCCAGTGCAGCAGTAGTTTATATTGCTGTTACCATATATCCCAATCTGTAGTCACCTATCTGAAATAATAATTTATACTGGAGGCATAAAAGGAACCTAAGCACCATGGGTGCACACCAAATGGGAAATTTGTAGCCCAAAACAGGGGGCCCCCTTGCCCAGGAGAGGCTGAACCTGGAAAAAAAGGAAAGATATAGTGGAACCAAAATACACAAAAGAGTCCAAAGCAAGGATGTAAACAACAGTAAGTAGAGGGTCCAGTCCTAATGTTAGAGGTTGTCCTGGAAGAGTCAGAGGTTGGAACTGACCCGTAGTAGGATTACTGGAACAGAAGTGTGCAAGTCTAAACATAAGCACTGTAGCCACATATTTTACACAGTGTCTTCTGATAGCTCTGCCAGAAAAAAATATCTGCATTCTGTGCAGAAAAAAATGCCTGTGTGAAAAAAGCCTTTAGCCACTTCCAGACCGCCCACCACACATATACTACAGCACGGCGACCCAGCTGCGCGAAACAACATACCTGTGCGTCATTTTGTGCATGAGATATTGTGGGGCACGAGCGTATGATCACTCCACTGAGAGGCAGAATGGGGATCTGCCTATTTAAACAATGCCCCATACTATTAGGGGACAACAGTGAGATCGGCTGTTCCTAGTAATCAATAACAGCGATCTCTGTGTTGTCCCAGTGAGCCCATACAGTCAGGACACTGAGGGAACACAGTTAACCCTTTGATCGCCCCTAGTGTTAACCCCTTCCCTGCCAGTGTCATTTATACATTGATCAGTGCATTTTTTTTAGCACTGATCACTGTATATGGTGTCACTGGTCCCCAAAAAGTGTCACTTCGGGGGTCAGATTTGTCCGCTGCAATGTCGCAGTCACACTACAAATCGTAGATCGCCGCTATTACCAGTAAAAACAATACAAAAATTAGAAGTCCCTAAATCTATCCCCTATTTTGTAGACGCTATAACTTTTGCACAATCCAATCCTGCTCATTAAGGCCATTCTTTGCGATACAACACCGTGTCGCTTTAACTGACAATTGCGTGGTCGTGTGACGTTGTACCCAAACAATATTGATGTCCTTTTTTTCCCCACAAATAGAGCTTTCCTTTGGTGGTATTTGATCACCTCCTGCGGTTTTAATTTTTTGTGTCAATTTTTAAAAAAAAACTATTTTTTTTCTTTCTGCTATAGTACATATCTAACATTTTAATAAAACCTCTGAGGAACTTATGCTTGAAAATCAACATTATATTATGCCTTATACCTGAGATAATCTGGATAAATCAAATCTCACCCTTTTTCAAATACTGTAAAAAATAAGTTATAACAGTTTTTTTTTTTTTTTTGTGAATAAGCAAAGCTTCCATGAAATGTGGAATTTTCAGGATTGTTTCATTTACTGAATCCTATTGCTTTCAAATGCATAGACTGCTCTTTATTCTGTGGATATCATTTAAGTTATGCTGGTCACACAGCATTTTTAGCTCTCCTTCCTTGCACAAAAGTAATGACATCCTTTTTGTTCACTGTTTCAACTGCATGTAGAGCGTGAGGTGATATCCATTAAGTGTATGTTATTATATCATTTGTCAAAAGTTCATCACATCTGCACATGGAATAATTTTATATATATAACTCTTGCTCGTGCTATTGTATTAATTGGATACATTACATAACCTTACCAGAAAATGTTTTAGTTGGGATAGGTTTCTACGATGATAAGAAACAGTCTTTGTACGAAATAAAACATACTCTCAGTTTTCAATAAAACACATTCCGATTTCGTTGGATAGTTATCTTGTAACAGTGTCAGGCTGTGAGGTACTGTCCTGTTTGGGCCACTGTAGACGTTTGAAAATGTCAAATTCATTTTAATGAACTGTAAGGGCTGATTACAGGCAATTTTGGTGACTTCTCTTTTAAGGGGTTCAAGATTTAAAGCATATTTGTTATAGCGGATGTAATATCTGTGAATTGAAGGGTTGGTTAGAGTATGAGACCATTTTTTGTGAAAGTAACAAACCTGAGCTGTATTTTATCACAATATTGCGTGTTGGACAAGGGTAGATTGTAGTTTACATTGGTGCTGAGTGTAGGGAAGATCAACTTTTACATTTTGATCAACTGATTTGAGAAAAATACTTCAGGTCATCATTTTTTTCCAGATCTTTGTGTTCCAGGCGGTTCTGCTATGGCAAAGAATATTGAACAATTACAGTAACATGGTCAGGAGTGGCTACCTCTTCTTTTTTTTTTTTTAATGCAACCTCTAACACAGTCTTATGCCCTGTACACACGATAGGATTTTCCGGCGGAAAATGTGTGATAGGACCTTGTTGTCGGGAATTCCGACCGTGTGTAGGCTCCATCACACATTTTCCATCTAAGTTTCTGACACACAAAGTTTGAGAGCTTGCTATAAAATTTTCCGACAACAAAATCCGTTGTCGGAAATTCCGATCGTGTGTACACAAATCCGACGCACAAAGTGCCACGCATGCTCAGAATTAGGGATGAGCCGAACACCCCCCTGTTCGGTTCGCACCAGAACATGCGAACAGGAAAAAAATTTGTTCGAACACGCGAACACCGTTAAAGTCTATGGGACACGAACATGAATAATCAAAAGTGCTAATTTTAAAGGTTAATATGCAAGTTATTGTCAATAAAAGTGTTTGGGGACCTGGGTCCTGCCCCAGGGGACATGGATCAATGCAAAAAAAAGTTTTAAAAACGGCCGTTTTTTCAGGAGCAGTGATTTTAATAATGCTTAAAGTCAAACAATAAAAGTGTAATATCCCTTTAAATTTCATACCTGGGGGGTGTCTATAGTATGCCTGTAAAGGGGCGCATGTTTCCCGTGTTTAGAACAGTCTGACAGCAAAATGACATTTTGAAGGAAAAAACTCATTTAAAACTACCGCGGCTATTGCATTGCCGACAATACACATAGAAGTTCATTGATAAAAACGGCATGGGAATTCCCCACAGGGCAACCCCGAACCAAAATTTAAAAAAAAAAATGATGTGGGAGTCCCCCTAAATTCCATACAAGGCCCTTCAGGTCTGGTATGGATATTAAGGGGAACCCCAGCCAAAATTTAAAAAAAAAATTGACGTGGGGTTCCCCCTAAATTCCATACCAGACCCTTCAGGTCTGGTATGGATTTTAAGGGGAACCCCGCGCCCAAAAAAAAAAAAAAAAAACGGCGTGGGGTCCCCCTAAAAATCCATACCAGACCCTTATCCGAGCACGCAACCTGGCAGGCCGCAGGAAAAGAGGGGGGGACGAGAGTGCGGCCCCCCCCCCTCCTGAACCATACCAGGCCACATGCCCTCAACATTGGGAGGGTGCTTTGGGGTAGCCCCCCAAAGCACCTTGTCCCCATGTTGATGAAGACAAGGGCCTCATCCCCACAACCGTGGCCGGTGGTTGTGGGGGTCTGCGGGCGGGGGGCTTATCGGAATCTGGAAGCCCCCTTTAACAAGGGGACCCCCAGATCCCGCCCCCCCCCCTGTGTGAAATGGTAAGGGGGTACTTACCCCTACCATTTCACTAAAAAACTGTCAAAAATGTTAAAAATGACAAGAGACAGTTTTTGACAATTCCTTTATTTAAATGCTTCTTCTTTCTTCCTTCATCTTCTTCTTCTTCTGGTTCTTCTGGCTCTTCTGGTTCTTCCTCCGGCGTTCTCGTCCAGCATCTCCTCCGCGGCGTCTTCTATCTTCTTCTCCTCGGGCCGCTCCGCACCCATGGCATGAGGGGGGAGGCTCCCGCTCTTCTCTTCATCTTCTTCTTCATCTTCATCTTCTTCTTCATCTTCTTCTTCTTCTTCTTCTTCTTCTTCTCTTCTTCATCTCTTCTTCCTTCTTCATTTCTTCTGCGGGCCGCTCCGCATCCATGCATGGAGGGAGGCTCCCGCTGTGTGACGGCGTCTCTTCGTCTGACGGTTCTTAAATAACGGGGGGCGGGGCCACCCGGTGACCCCGCCCCCCTCTGACGCACGGGACAAGACGGGACTTCCCTGTGGCATTCCCCGTGACGTCACAGGGAAGTCCCGTCAATTCACCGTGCGTCAGAGGGGGGCGGGGTCACCGGATGGCCCCGCCCCCCATTATTTAAGAACCGTCAGACGAAGAGACGCCGTCACACAGCGGGAGCCTCCCTCCATGCATGGATGCGGAGCGGCCCGCAGAAGAAATGAAGAAGGAAGAAGAGATGAAGAAGAGAAGAAGAAGAAGAAGAAGAAGAAGATGAAGAAGAAGATGAAGATGAAGAAGAAGATGAAGAGAAGAGCGGGAGCCTCCCCCCTCATGCCATGGGTGCGGAGCGGCCCGAGGAGAAGAAGATAGAAGACGCCGCGGAGGAGATGCTGGACGAGAACGCCGGAGGAAGAACCAGAAGAGCCAGAAGAACCAGAAGAAGAAGAAGATGAAGGAAGAAAGAAGAAGCATTTAAATAAAGGAATTGTCAAAAACTGTCTCTTGTCATTTTTAACATTTTTGACAGTTTTTTAGTGAAATGGTAGGGGTAAGTACCCCCTTACCATTTCACACAGGGGGGGGGCCGGGATCTGGGGGTCCCCTTGTTAAAGGGGGCTTCCAGATTCCGATAAGCCCCCCGCCCGCAGACCCCCACAACCACCGGCCACGGTTGTGGGGATGAGGCCCTTGTCTTCATCAACATGGGGACAAGGTGTTTTGGGGGGCTACCCCAAAGCACCCTCCCAATGTTGAGGGCATGTGGCCTGGTACGGTTCAGGAGGGGGGGGCCGCACTCTCGTCCCCCCCTCTTTTCCTGCGGCCTGCCAGGTTGCGTGCTCGGATAAGGGTCTGGTATGGATTTTTAGGGGGACCCCACGCCGTTTTTTTTTTTTTTTTTTGGCGCGGGGTTCCCCTTAAAATCCATACCAGACCTGAAGGGTCTGGTATGGAATTTAGGGGGAACCCCACGTCAATTTTTTTTTTAAATTTTGGCTGGGGTTCCCCTTAATATCCATACCAGACCTGAAGGGCCTTGTATGGAATTTAGGGGGACCCCCACATCATTTTTTTTTTATTATTTTGGTTCGGGGTTGCCCTGTGGGGAATTCCCATGCCGTTTTTATCAATGAACTTCTATGTGTATTGTCGGCAATGCAATAGCCGCGGGTAGTTTTAAATGAGTTTTTTCCTTCCAAATGTCATTTTGCTGTCAGACTGTTCTAAACACAGGAAACATGCGCCCCTTTACAGGCATACTATAGACACCCCCCAGGTACGAAATTTAAAGGGATATTACACTTTTATTGTTTGACTTTAAGCATTAATAAAATCACTGCTCCTGAAAAAACGTCCGTTTTTAAAACTTTTTTTTGCATTGATCCATGTCCCCTGGGGCAGGACCCGGGTCCCCAAACACTTTTTATGACAATAACTTGCATATAAGCCTTTAAAATTAGCACTTTTGATTTCTCCCATAGACTTTTAAAGGGTGTTCCGCGGCATTCGAATTTGCCGCGAACACCCCAAATTGTTCGCTGTTCGGCGAACTTGCGAACAGCCAATGTTCGAGTAGAACATGAGTTCGACTCGAACTCGAAGCTCATCCCTACTCAGAATAAATTAAAAGACGAAAGCTATTGGCTACTGCCCCGTTTATAGTCCCGACGTACGTGTTTCACGTCACCGCATTCAGAATGATTGGAGTTTCCAACAGCTTTGTGTGACCGTGTGTATGCAAGACAAGTTTGAGCCAACATCCGTCGGAAAAAATCCATGGATTTTGTTGTCGAAATGTCTGATCAATGTCCAACCGTGTGTACAGGGCATAACAGTTTCAGTATAATTTTGACCTATAACCTCTTTATACAATTACCTTCAACACTAAGTGGATATAAACATGCTTGGGCAAATACAGATCTATATTCAGAAAATAAAGTTAACAAATAAATTAAAAACTTATATAAATTAAAAAATTGGGGAAGACTCAATGTCGTCACTTTTATGTTTCTATAAAATTCAATTCAAGTGAGGTCACACTCATTTTACATGCGTGTTTGCATACCTGGGAACTTTAAAAGTTGGTGAGCATAAGATTAGGGCTAGCAAGGGTAGTGGCTAAAATAGAGGCACTGGTTAAATTGGCCAAATATGAGGTTACCAGTGCTGTGCTTTATTAGTAACAGGCTTGCAGTGGTTTCAATTATATAGTAATATGATCTTCTAAACAAACAGCATTGACTTAACAATACACAGGCAAAGAGGCAATTGTAATGATATATAGGCAGCAAATAAAATGATTTGCAGTGCAGTGGCGGCCGCTCCATTAGGGGTGCAGGGGCACCTCCCCCCTAATCCATGCGCACAACATCAACATGGTCTTGGGGCTCAGAGCACGGTGCCCTGAGCCCACCCAGTTGTGTGACAATAGAAAATTTTTATTCAATATTGTCTTCCTGCTTCTCCTCCCGGCCAATCAGGAAGCGGCTCTTAAGACCCAATTTGGCCATGAGGAGAAGCGACCTTATTGGCCGCAGAGGAGGAAGCTGCCGAGGAAGAGGTGACGCAGGGGAAAACCGAAGCTGCCTGTGACCTAGATGGGGTAAGTGCGGGGCTGGTGGGCGGACGGGTGAGCGACAGGGGGTAGTGTTTGGTGTCTGTGCCGAGAGCGTGCTCCCGGCACAGTTACCGGTGCCTGACCGAAAGCTCATGATCGCAGCTGCTTGCGATCGGGAGTTTTCGGATCACGTGACTGCCAATTAAGGTGGTCACATGATCTTAAGCCCTGCCCCACCTCATAAACCTCTTAAAGGCCCAGGAGGCACCAGCACAAAAAGGTTAAATAGTTCATTTGGACCAAGCTGGTCCAAAATTAGCTATTTACTTCCCTTACACCTACAGCGGTGGTCAGCACTATATAAAATACAGTACTGTGATTCACAAGGAGCTTTATATTCTATAAATGAATACAAAGCTTCCTTTGAGGAAGCCAGAGGTTGGATCAGGAAATCATTCCTCTAGTGATGACAGTAATGCTGCCACTAAATAAATTACATCTGCCCACAGCAGCAGCCAGAAATTTGGCATTGGCAAACAGTTGCCATTTTAACTGCCCCTTTTAAAGTGTTACTAAACCCAGGAACCTGCATTCACTATATCTGGTCTCCCACAGTACACAGAACATGGAAATGCAATTATTTAGTAAAAATAAACTGCTAAATATATTTTCTCATCAGCAGTATATAGCAGTCTATTGACTTCTATCAGTGTCTGGCTGAGCACTGGTTAAAGCTTGTAGGAGGATTTTTCATTGTGCTCTGACTGTCCCATGAGGTTGCATGACCCCTTACTTTCTGTTTGGACAGTGCTGATTGGCCCTGTGCTGATCACATGCACCCTAAAAAACCCCAAAAAACTCTCTAGCAATACACATGAAACTGAGCATGTACAGAGTGCATCCAAGGCTGTGTTCTATCAGCCGATCGTTTAGGGACAGTAAAAGTATGGGAGGATCAGAGAAGACAGGATCAAACAGCCTTTTTACACAATGCGGAGGATTAACCCCTTAGGTTCCATAGTAAGTATAACAAGCATGCTTTACTGCATATACAGACTGATATTACTGTTGTGGGTTTAGTAACACTTTAAGGATGATTGCCAGAGCTTTATCAGTGGTTTGACCTTGCCAGAGAATAATGTTGCATTAATGGGCTATTCCCTATAGTAGAAATTGGGTCAGTAAAATGCAAGTTGAGCATTCAAGGTAAGAACAGGCTATTTGGACTATGCCAAGTTACTGTTCACGTGTGCTCACAGTATAACTTTGAATGCCACTGGTTAAGGGGAACTCCACTTTTGTAGGAAAAAAATTAGCAAATAAAAAAAAAAAAATAGAGAGTATACAATTGTGACATAAGTTATATTGTAATTGAATGTTATTAAAAAAATACATTTTCTTTTTAATCTGCAGTTCAGTAATTTTCTGTAAAGTGCAATGCAGTATGGCTATTTGGAGGCATTCTGCACACAGATAGTACAGAATGTGTACGTCCCCATAAAATGTAATTTCCTGCTTGTGCGATTGGCTTACTGAATTTCCCAAAAGTCTGCACTAACATACAAATTCAATTTTGAGCATCCCCTGCAACAAAAATGGCATTTTTTGTGAGATACTCTCAAAGGCAAATCACATCTAAAGGGATGCAGAGCCTGCAATTTTCCTCATTAGAGCCCTGCAGTTGCAGCAGCTGATTGATAATTACAAAACCACTCCCATTAGATTCACTTCGCACATGGACACAGACAAACAAACAGCTATTCATTCAGAATAACAAAATGTAGGACTCTGCAACATAGTTTGTTAAAATTTCTGCAATGTACATAGATCACTCAGAGGGGAATATTTTTTTGTCAACAAAAGCAAAGTTATTATGTTATAATTCCAATAAAGCTGTGGCCTTGCCCTTTCCAACCTAATCTGCTTATCTTTGGGGAGGTTACTTGTTAAAGGTAGTTATAGCTTTAAGCCTATGTTTCTCAGCAGTCAAGTAAGATTCAGTTCAACAACAAAGGCAATACAGGGACTTCATCAATGAAGACTCGGCCAGACAGCATCGGTTAGCAGGACAGCAACTAGGAACTTTTAATTATATCTAAAAAAAGGTAACTGACTCTGAGCAGCATGATAAGCAAGTGCTGGCCTTACTGACCTAGCCTTTAGCCCATGTTGGCTATGCAGAAATCCTGCCCTAATTAGTGGTACATGTCAGACACCCTTTAGGCAGAAATGCAGGGTGCTGGTATATCTCTGTGCTGTTTTAGCACTGAGTAATATTTGTTTTATTTCTCTTGTATGGAAAGTGGGATGAAGGGGTCACAACTAGGGAATGTACAAAGAGAAGCAATACAGAATAAGTACATATAGTTAACCACATATTTACTTGAGCTATATAATGATCTGTTTGAAGTTAAAATGACAGATTCTCAGTGATAAATGTATTACCAAAGTATACCTGCATAAGCATAGCAATATCAAAGATGAATATTGCAAATACCTTGATAAAATGTCACTGCCAGGCTTTTGATTCATAAGGTTGCTGTATTAGTAAATGACCTCCCTTATGAGAATTTTGCTTGCCTGCAGTAAGACTGAATTGTTCATCAATCTCCAGCTCCTCTGTTTATAACAATACTGTCATATGCATCTTCTAAATATGTATTTAGACCTATGTGAGGTTGTGACACCTTTTCACACATTATAGTAGTTTTGTTTCATTTGAGAAGCACAGAGAAGTGCACATTTAAAATACGGTGGTAACAATAAATACCATAGTTAAAGAGATATTCAACCCAAAACCAAAAATGTAATATATTGCAGCTTACCAATCATTAGAGGCGGTGGCTGCATCCGTTTTCTTTTTTTAGTCTTTGTTCCCTCTGTTTTCACCTGGAAATCTAGCAGGTAACACACCTGTAACACACCTGTATTAGAGTGCCTCCACTCTGGATGAAGGAGTACAGGGTCACCTTTGGATGGCAGCATTGTCAGTTTGGGGGGAGAGAAGTGTTATGCTGCGTACACACGAGCGGACTTTACGGCAGACTTTGCCCGGCGGACGGGATTTAGTCAGACAATTTGATTGTGTGTGGGCTTCAGCGGACTTTGTTTTCTCAAAAGTTGGACGGACTTAGATTTGAAACATGTTTTAAATCAATCCGTCGAAACTGAGTCCGGTCGAAAAGTCCGCTCGTCTGTATGCTAGTTCGACGGACAAAAAGCCACGCTAGGGTAGCTATTGGCTACTGGCTATGAACTTCCTTGTTTTAGTCCGGTCGTACGTCATCACGTACAAATTCGACGGACTTTGGTGGATTGTGTGTAGGCAAGTCCGTTCATTCAGAAAGTCCGTCGTAAAGTCTGTCGAAAAGTCCGCCGAGCAAAGTCTGCCGTAAAGTCGGCTCGTGTGTATGCGGCATTAGGGTATCTAAATCTGCTAGAACATCTAATAAAAATTGACTTCAAACTCCAGCTCACACTTTATAAGTTGTTACAGCACAGTTTTTTTTCCTTTTAGGATAAAGGTTTTACACAGATAAATAAAAGCTGACCCCTGACAGTGCACCCGTTAGTGGTAATTGACAGACAAAAGACCGACGGATTCGTACGTGATGACGTACACCGGACTAAAATAAGGAAGTTGATAGCCAGTAGCCAATAGCTGCCCTAGCGTGGGTTTTTGTCCGTCGGACTAGCACACAGACGAGCAGATTTCTGGGTCCGGCGTAGTTACGACGTAAGGATTTGAAGCATGTTTCAAATCTAAAGTCCGTCAGATTTGAGGCTGCAAAAGTCCGCTGAAAGTCCGCTGAAAGTCCGCTGAAAGTCCGGGGAAGCCCACACTCGATCGGATTGTCAGCCAGCTTTAGTCCGTCGGCGTCCGTCGGACTTTTGTAGACGAAAAGTCCGACCGTGTGTACGCGGCATAAGAATTGATAATATGCACGATAATAAATGTTAGCTTTTGGGTTTAATACTGCTTTAACAAACAACGTTTAGTCAAAAATTGTAGGAAACGTACAAGACAGTCATACTGGTTTACCTGTAAATCTTCTGTTTAATCAGTGTATATGTTTGTTTTTTTTTCTCCCATTTCACTACCTTACATAATAAGAAAGTGAATTTTCTTTGTGTACAGATGAGACTAAATTAGATGCCTGTATACTGCATTGTTCTTAATTAACTGAGCACATTTTACAAAGCTAACTGTAGACAGAGCCCTGAAGACCAGAACTGTTTTGTGTCTTACATATGTTCCCAGCAGATGGGGCTGCCTAACTACAATATGCAACAAAGCAGCTGCTTGGGGCAAAATCTGTTTGCTATAGTTATGACACTCTTTGTGTTAAATAAAGAGCCTTAAGCAATTTACAGCAATTTCATCTCTATTGTCAGATACTGCCTCGTCCATAATGAAACAGAGAAAAATCTGTTTTTTTTTGGCCCTTGCTAAATTAAAGCTGCATTATTAGTGAGTTTATAGAGCGGTTTACTTCTG
Source organism: Lithobates septentrionalis (assembly GCA_037952835.1). NCBI lineage: Eukaryota > Metazoa > Chordata > Amphibia > Anura > Ranidae > Lithobates > Lithobates septentrionalis. The sequence goes on along the minus strand of JBBDGP010003204.1, from coordinate 545,486 downwards.
CATTCTCTTTACAAGCACAATGTTTTGTTGCTATGGGTATATAATTTTAAGAAGAAAAAAAAAAACAAAAAACCTCAAACACACATCCTGCAGCACCGTGGCTTCTAGTCAGTGACTTTGATGTATGCAACAGGACTTTATAGAAAATTTGACTTGTTTGGTTTTCAAACTTAATCTTAAAGCTGAAGTTTAGGTATTACAAATTTTCATAGTTACTTTGGTCCTGATGAACAGAGTGGACAACCTGTTTGGTTGTCATTGGATGAAAAGATGGCAACCTTTTGACTGGTTGACAGCGGCTTTAATTTTTTGCACCCTGCACCTTGCTCTACATGCTGATATGCAAGCCCTACCCATTTCAGCTTAGGGGAGTTGGGGTGGAGCCTGTTGCACTTTGGCATGCTTGCCTTGGGTTACATAGGACCTTTTCATAGCACTTATTCCAAGTACTAGTAGCTCATAGAGGTTAGTTAGGATTTTTGGAGGTGTGGATTTTGATAAGCAATATGATAGAAACTGTATTATAAAGATAACTCTCATAATGACTAGTATTCTGGAAAATTACTCCTTTAATGTACACAAGTACATTAGATATTGATAAAACCAACGAGTCCCAGCAGACTAAAAACTAGGTAATTTTTCTTTATCAATGCAATGCAATGATGGAACAGAACAAATGTATATTTTGTTATGTGAGTGCCATTGTAATATTTGAGATGCTGTAATTTTCTTTTGGCTACAGTGCACCCAGGGCTGGACTTCAATAAAGCAATTCAATAAGGCTGGGTTCAAACTTATGCGAATTGGATGCTGATTTACCCACATCCAATTCTCATGACAGGAGAGTGTGTCTGGCTCACAATGGAGCCAGTTTATACACCTCCAGGGCAGTCGCAGTCCACATTTGGAAAGGGTCCTGTGCGTTTTTGGTTCCGATTTAGGTGTAAATTTAGGAAAAGAATTCGGACCTGATTCTCACCTGAATCGATGAACAGGGACACACCGGACCCCTTGCTGTGAGCCGTGGCCGCAGCATGTGTGAACCCAGACTTAAGCAACCAAGCCTCACCTCACTGTTTGTCCTTTGAATTTGTGTGAGCAAGTGTTCCATGAGAACACCAAAGTCAGTGAATCTGCAGCAAGAGACAAGGAGAAGGGTGGTGGTGGGGGGTCTAGCTGTGGAGAAATTCAACAAACAACAACTTTTCTCTGGTTAAACAATTTGCAGACTGAGGGGACATTATTGAAAGCAGAAAGTTTGCTTCAGACCCCTACTTAAAATCTACACTAGCTAATCCTAGTACTCCCAACTTGACCTCCTTACCCGTTAACCTTATGCTGACTGAAACCATGCTCCAGTCATTATGCCTTCTATGTTGAGAACAAAAGACATATCTAGAGATGTGCTTCTATTTGAGATACCATGACTGCTCAGTGATTGTTTTTGAAACAAGTGTTTCCTCTTTCTATTTGTTTTTTGGACTCTGTTATTTGCTTTTAAATTATGTTTTTTTTTTGTTTTTTTATGTATCCTTTTTGCCCTTTTCTATCACTTTTTAAACAGCATTTTTTCTGTTTAGTTGTTAACTAACTAAAGAGAGTGGTTAAAGTATATGTAAACCCTCACCTTGTAAAACAACCCTTTGAGTTTAAAATAGAATTGAAAGGCAAAATACAGTGCCTTGAAAAAGTATTTATACCGCTTGAAATTTTTCACATTTTGTCATGTTACAACTAAAAACGTAAATGTATTTTATTGGGATTTTATGTGATAGACCAACACAAAGTGGCACATAATTGTGAAGTGGAAGGAAAAATATAAATTGTTTCCAAAATGTTTTACAAATAAATATCTGAAAAGTTTGGCGTGCATTTGTATTCATTTCCCTCCTACCCTGATACCCCTAACTAAACCTAGTGGAACCAATTGCCTTCAGAAGTCACCTAATTAGTAAATAGATTCCACCTCTGTGTAATTACAGCTGTTCTGAGGTTTGTTAGAGGACCTTAGTGAACAAACAGCATCATGAAGGACAAGGAACACACCAGACAGGTCAGGGATAAAGTTGTGGAGAAGTTTAAAGCAGGGTTAGGTTATAAAAAAACATTCCAAGCTTTGAACATCTCATGAAGCACTGTTCAATTCATCATCCGAGAATGGAAAGAGCATGGCACAACTGCAAACCTACCAAGACATGGCCGTCCACCTAAACTGACAGGCCGGGCGAGGAGAGCATTAATCAGAGAAGCAGCCAAGAGGCCCTTGGTAACTCAGGAGCAGCTGCAGAGATCCACAGCTCAGGTGGGAGAATCTGTCCACAGGACAACTATTAGTTGTGCACTCCACAAATCTGCCCTTTACAGAAGAGTGACAAGAAGAAAGCCATTGTTGAAAGAAAGCCATAAGAAGTCCCATTTGCAGTTTGTGAAGCCACGTGGGGGACACAGCAAACATGTGGAAGAAGGTGCTTTGGTCAAATGAGACCAAAATTTAACTTTTTGGCCTAAAAGCAAAACACTATGGGGTTGATTTACTAAAGGCAAATCCACTTTGCACTGCAAGTGCACTTGGAAGCGCAGTCTCTGTAAAACCGTGGAGGACATGCAAGGAAAATAAAAAAATAGCATTTTTGCTTGTACATAAAATCAGCAGAGTGTCCCCTGATTTCAGATCTTCCCCTCAGATTTACAGTGATTGCACTTCCAAGTGCACTTGCAGTGCACTTGTAGTGCAGAGTGGATTTGGATTTGCCTTTAGTAAATCAACCCCTATGTGGGGAAAACTAACACTGCACATCACCCCGAACACACCATCCCCACCTTGAAACATGGTAGTGGCAGCATCATGTTGTGGGGATGCTTTTTTTCAGCAGGGACAGGGACGCTGGTCAGAGTTAATGGGAAGATGGATGGAGCCAAATATAGGGCAATCTTGAAAGAAAACCTGTTAGAGTCTGCAAAAGACTTGAGACTGGGGCAGAGGTTCACCTTCCAGCAGGACAACGGCCCTAAACATACAACCATAGCGACAATGGAATGGTTTAGATCAAAGCGTATTAATGTGTTAGATTGGTCCAGTCAAGGTCCAGACCTAAATCAAATGGAGAATTTGTGGCAAGACTTGGAAATTGCTGTTCAGACGCTCTCCATCCAATCGGACAGAGCTTGAGCTATTTTGCAAAGGAGAATGGGCAAAAATGTCACTCTCTAAAAAACTGGTAGAAACATCCCCAAAAAGGCTTGCAGCTGTAATTGAAGCGAAAGGTGGTTCTACAAAGTATTGACTCAGGGGGGCTGAATACAAATGCATGCCACACTTTTCAGATATTTATTTGTAAAAAGAAATTGAAAAACATTTATCATTTTCCTTCCACTTCACAATTATGAGCCACTTTGTGCTGGTCTATCATATAAAGTCCCAATAAAATACTTTTTGGTTTTTGGTTGTAACATGACAAAATGTGGACAATTTTAAGGGGTATGAATACCTTTTCAAGGCACTGTGTATATATATATATATATATATATATATATATATATATATATATATATAAATATATATACACACACACACACAGTATCATTATAAATACCTTTTCCCCCTTTATTTTAAGTAAAGTCTGATTATTGGAGGAGAGTTCTCAGCACTGCTAGAAAACTGACCATGCTGTACTCCCATTCCTAGTGTGGTCAGTTTTTAATAGGAAAGCAGAGAGACTGGCAGAGACACCAGGTATTTCCACCAGGAATACAAAGAGAAGAGGATACATTTTCATGCAAGTCAATGGTACAGCAGGCACATATCAGGAATATGAAATTCTGGATTGACATATTTGTCAAGTGTTTACAGCTATGATATAATCAACTGCACACATTGGGGGTTGATTTACTAAAGGCAAATAGGCAAGGGAGGTTGCACTTTGAAAAAGGGAATTTACCCCAGAGTTTAGTGAAAGAGGCAAATCCCTACTGACTTCCATCATCCAATCACATGCAAACAAAAAGTACTGTTTTATATTTTCTTTGCACATGATTGGGTATTCCTTGCAAAGTGAAATTTCACCACATCCTCTAATCTCTGGGAAAATTTCCTTGCAAAGTGCAACCTGGCTTGCAATGTGAATAGCATATTTTCTTTACTAAATCAACCCCACTGAATTTGGTTACAGAGGCTTTTAAACTAAGTGGCTTGGATCAAGTGGAGTTAAAACACAGGAAACACTAGTCCACATGCTAAAGCATTCAGTTTTATGCCCCGTACACACGGTCGGATTTTCCGATGGAAAATGTCTGATCGGAGCGTGTTGTCGGAAATTCCGACCGTGTGTGGGCTCCATCGGACATTTTCCATCGGATTTTCCGACACACAAAGTTGGATAGCAGGAGATAAAATTTTCTGACAACAAAATCCGATCACGTCAATTCCGACCGTGTGTGGCCTGTTCCGACGCACAAAGTGCCATGCATGCTCAGAAGAAATTCCAAGACGGAACAGCTCGTTCTGGTAAACTTAGCGTTCGCAATGGATACAGCACTTTCGTCACGCTGCAATGTTCAAAATGGTTTAATACAGCGCACTCTCTTCTTCTTTATAATGTGACAAGAATTAATTAGTTTTGCTGCTCATATTAACACACACTTCTCACAAACTTATTTCGTTACTATTTATCGTGATTCCCTCAATATATTTTGATTTCTCACATCTGACAACATATTTTTGTATATTTTTTATATATTTTTTGGCTTTAAAATAGATTTTTTTTTGTGTTTGTATTTTATTTTTATTTTTTTTGCGATTTTGATTTGTACTCCCGAAAATGTTTGTGTGTGTTTTTTGTGACAAGTTCCCACAACACCATTGATATGTTGTTCTATTTAATCTGTAGGAGATTGTTTGGTGTTGTTGTCCCTTGTTAATTTCACATTTTATGTTAGAAATGTACCTGAATCGTCACCAACAAACTGTCCTTTTTGGATGAAAACACACACAGGAGAGTATAATTTACCTAAAAAAATGTATTAAGGGCTCACAACTAAACAAAGAGGGAGGCAACGCTGGAGAAACTGCAGAAGTGGGCGAAGCCTTGGACCCCCAGGGCAGACATCAACTTTTTTTAAGCAAAATTGGTGGCCTGAGGAGTCCATATCTAAGGGAGGGCAGTCTGGTCCAAAAGTCCCAGAGATCCGGAAAGCAGCAGATGACATCTGTGTCCCCAGGCTGTGGTCATACGAGAGACTGCATCTTTTGTCAGACCAGACTGAACCCAGGTCATCACTCTCAGGTCTTCTTTCCACGCTTCCTTCCATGCTGTGGCTGTGGTGGTGGAGTTGTGGCAGCAGGAGGAGGAGGAGGAGGAGGGGCCAACTCAACCACGTCGGTCATTGGTGTTAGTTCACCACTCACCCCCTTACGTAGGACTTTGTACATCAGGTCCTCACAGAGCCTGCGTTGACCCTCCTGCATGCCCTGCAATTTGGTGGCAGCCATGCAGGCAAAGGCCTCTTCAGGAGTTGGTAAGGCTCTGAGGGACGCCGAAGCCTCCTGGATCAGCCTGAACGCTGAATCCTGCACGGGACTCGGAGTGGCCTTCCTGGCTCGTTTATATGGCAGGCGGAGATAGGGACCTGAGACTCAGTCAGGCTGCGACTGGTCCTAGGCTTCTCTTGGCTGACACTTAGCCCCGCCTCCTCCTGGCTGCCACTAACCCCCGCCTCCTCCTGACTGCCACATTCCACAACCTCCTCCTGGCTGAGGTCTTCCTGTGTATGAAAAAGGGACATAGTTTTAGTATTTTTTCAATCAATCACACACAATTTTCACCTCCTGACTGCTGCAAATTGAATGTTAACAAATATAACAGACTATCCTTCTGAGCCCAGCATTTTTCATTCTTGTCCCAATTTTGGGTGCCCACTACTGTCTATTGATATGTAAAACACTTTTTTTAATCAGCAATTAGTGATAAATAATAACATCTAGTAAACATCATTTCTTTATTGACCAGAAATCTGTAGAACAATGCTATACCTGACTCCAGCTGGGCTCCTCCACTTCTGCCTGGCTGGAAGGCCCAGGTTGGACATCGGAAGCCTCAGCTGGTATGGAAGGAAGCGTGGAAGGAAGAGTAGAGAGTGATTCCCTGACTTCAGTGTGGTCTGGCAGAAATCGCAGTCTCTCGTAGTACCACAGCCTGAGAACATAAACGTCATCTGCTGCAGCTCCGGACCTCTGGGAATCTGTGACCTTCTTGCGCTCCCTCAGATATGTGCTCCTCAGGCCACCAATTTTGGCTTTTTAAGGGATGGTTGCTGTGGGGACCACCGGCTTCACCAACTACAGCAGTTTCTTCAGCGCTGCCTGCCTCTTCTGTTTGTGATTATAGTGGGGGTGTCTCACTTGCCACAGACAGGGCAGCTCCCTGTACTTGTCTATGAACAGGGGCAGGAAATTGTGGTCGTTGAACCCATCCATTTTCTCTGCAAGACACAACACAAGACAAACCCTAATGTCAGGCAAAACTCCCCTAATCTTGTTACAATATAGGCTTCCATTTCGAAGCAGTATAGGCGCAAGTTTAGATCTTACCTTCGTTATCACGATCGGCGTCTCCGATGCTCCTTCCTCCGCTCACAGATCATACGTAATACGCACGTGTGTTACGCTTTATACACACTGCGCATGCGTATAACTCCGCCCGCCCCTGACGTTCTTTCTAGTCTATTCCCCGCCCCTTTTCGTTTGGCGTAGTGGGGGAAGAGCACATGGCGGATAGACAGCAGGTGCGTGCTAATTGTAGCAATGAGGAGGAGGAGGGGGAGGAAAGGCCGGAGCCTGAAACGTGCTGATCCAGAAGGAGATTTAAGGACTCAAATATGTCCTTTGGGGAGATGTTGGAGATGGTGGACATCCTGAAGAAGGCCGACTATGATGGAAAGTATGGGCCTTACCCCAACCCCAATATCAGAAAGGCCAAGATCATGGCGAAAGTGGTCAGGAGTCTGCACCGGAATTTCGGGGTACGACGATCGAAAGATCAGCTCAGGAAGCGGTGGTCGGACCTGAAATTACGAGAACATGAGCAGTACATAAAGATCCGGAGAGTGCTGCAAAAAAGTAAGTAGTTGTGCTGTGTTCCTATTCTTTTTGTGTTTATTACGTTCGTGCTGCTCCATGTGCTTTTAGGAACTGTTGTACAGTTTAAAATGGCAACTTTCATGTTCATGGGCACATTATTCGTTCGGATCAAATATTTTTTGTTACAACTATAAAATACCATTGTTTAGCCCATATGCATTTGGCCACCATTTTGACGCCCTATACTTGTCTTCAAAGAATTGGGTTGTGTAGATGGCTTTGTTACTAGAATGAAATGCAAACTAGATTCTGTGTAAGGAGAGGACACTGAGCAGCTGTTTTCACATCTGGACACTGGAGCACTAGTGTGGGACACAAGAACACCATTTTTATTAGCGGGCCCACACAGGTGCTCCAGTGTATACTATAGGGGGGGGGGGGTCTCCATCTGTGAAGCTTGTACAAAACAGGTAAAGTATTGCAGGTTGACAAAGGACACTAAAAAAGCTACATCTTGGAACTCTGCTAAAATTGACAATTGTACCCCACTTCCAAGCAATGTTTCCTATTTATAGTTCTGACATTAAATATCTGTGTGCTAAGTATACCATTTTTGTTTTACATAGGGGATAAAAGACTCGGAGGACACCCCTCATCTGAAGAGACCAGAGCCCCCCCCCTCTGGAAGAAGGGGAAATCCCCCCAACACAAGCTGAGCAGGAGGATGAAGATGTGTTGGAACTAGTCACCACAACAGGTGAGTGTCTGCAACCACAGGCTCAGATAAGAGATGGATGGTGGCATTTTTTTTAAACCAAATTTATTTTGGGGTTCCTCTCTTTTTAGGTGATCGTGATGTTGTGGATCCAGATCCTTTCACATCCGAAAGTGCCCAGATCCTGATCAGGGAGATCATGGGGTGTAATTTACAATTGTAAATCATCAAGCAAAACATCAATGATGTTATTCCAAAATATAAAAACATCATTGATGTTTTGGGGCGAGTTTAAAACCCCTCCAAATCACTTTCTTCTTTTGTGTGCTACAATGTGCTAAATGTTTTTGTGATTTTTCCCAAAGCCAAATTTGGAGGATGCACACAGTGTGTCAACATGTGCTATCTGCCATCACGGGAGATCAATGGACGCGTTTTGGGGGTGCAACCCCTTCCTCAATAATAAAGTAGCGGTGAGGAAGGGGTTTCTCCCCCAAAACACATCCCTTGATCCCCCGTGATGGCAGCTAGCACATGTTGACATTGGGAAATTTGTGTGCATCTTCCAAATTTGGCTTTTCCAGGGGTGATTTCCCCCCATCTGAACGCAATATCAAGCACAGTTCCTAAATACTCATGTCTGATATTGCCTTCAAATTCGACCAAATGTGACGTTTGTAAGTTCAAGACTTGTGTCTTTTCTTGTTGGTTTTTCACAGGCCTGTTTTCTATAAAATGGACATTTTGATTTTGGATAATGACACCACAAAAATTGTTATACAACAAACATGTTGGTTTGTTTGAAAAACCTTTGGTAAATGCACATGTGATTGTGCAGGTATTAAAAAGATTGTTAATCAAGAATGTGTGGATTATTGTCTCAATGCTACAACACTTTTGGGGTGATGTAACTGTTTTTTTATGAGAAAATGGGGGTTATTTCCTAAGGGCAAATCCACTTTGCACTACAAGTGCAGTTTCAGTGCAGTTGCAACTGCACTTGTAGTGAAATGTGTTTTTGCATTTAGTAAATAATAGCCAACAGTGCTTTGTATAAGGTTACACAATCACGCCATTTTCTGCACTCAAAACATTTCTGTCAGGGTCAGCTAAAACAAACACAAGCAGTAAATGTCCACAAAGAATTTTTTTGTTTTTTTTATTATAAAAAGGCTTCACAGATTGTCTGGCATATTGATAGCCCCCCTACCCGCAAAGAACTCCAGGTAGCGTAACCGGACATCACGGGCACTCAGGGAGGGCAAGCCAGGACAGCCACTTTCAAGCACCGTCAGTGTGGTTTGATGTATGATTCCAGCCTCAGGCCCAACTGAGCCAGCATAGTTGGCCGAATGTTTCCTTAAAAAGTTATGGAGAACACAGCATGCAAGTATAATATGGTTCAGTTTATACTCCGCCATATGGATGGGTGTCATAAATAGGCGGAACCGGCTGGCCAGGATTCCAAATGTGTTCTCCACCACTCTTTGGGCTCTGGCCAGCCAGTAATTAAAAACCCTCTGTTCCGGGGTGAGGGTCCACATTGGGAATGGCCGCATCAGGTGGTCCCCCAGCGCAAACGCTTCATCAGCAACGAACACAAATGGGAGTCCTTCAACATTGTCCTCTGGAGCTGGCAAGTCCAAGCTGCCATTCTGGAGACGCCTGTAGAACTCCGTCTGGGCGATGACTCCACCATCGGACATCCGGCCATTCTTCCCCACGTCCACATACAAGAAGTCGTAATTGGCCGACACCACCGCCAACATCACTATACTATTGAACCCCTTGTAATTATAATAGTACGACCCCAAGTTGGGTGGTGGGACGATGTGGACGTGTTTCCCATTAATTGCCCCTCCGCAGTTAGGAAAGTCCCACCGCTGGGCAAAGTGGGAGGCCACAGTCTGCCATTCCTGTGGCGTGGAAGGAAACTGTTGAGGAAAAAACAATAAACATTACTATTTTTTCACAGAAACATGGCAAGCAGATTAGACACAAACATTATGGGGCAACCTCCAGATAGCATTTAGTAAGGGGAATTTAACAAGGCCAAAGTATAAGGTACACCTATCATATTCCCCCCCCCCCCCTAACATTATAGGGGGTGTGTGGAAATCTTGGACAGGTAGCCCTCTTCACTTCATTGAGAGATGAATGCCTAAATAATGGGTATTACTTGTAACAGCCCCTCCTTAGTTACACTATTGGCAGCCCACTGGACAGGTAAGAAGTGTCATAATACAAAGATATAAATACACACTGTACACATTTGAGCACATTTGGACATTCTGCTATTACCTGTCAAGATAATAATAGGATACTAAAACTTTAAACAGTACCATTTGAAAGTATACAGGCAGGCCCTTGCACTACATGCTTTGGGAAATTCATCCATAAATCTGACCAGTAAAGAGGGGGGTATAGTGTGTATGGGTTTGGCAAAGTCAGCAGATAGATGATTGAGGATAGATAGAGAATTGGGATCAGCTGACTTAGCAGTTGGGGGAGGGAGGGTTACTAAAAATTATTTGGGGACACCACAAAAAAAAGCCTCTGCCACTCTGCCTGAATTTAAATCAAAAATAACATTTCCAAACATTTTAGGGGTGTTTGGGGTAAAGCACTACTATGGAGCTGATAAAATGCATTGTTAAGTGACTACATGAGGTGAATATAGGGCCAGGAGACACCATGCTGGGGATGTTATTGAAGGGCAAATATGTATGAAGGACCTAAAATAATAATTACATAAAAATCCAGCATGCATGAGGACACAGGGGACATTCACAGCATATTACAATCATGGTAATTAGGGAATGAGGAAAGAAATACAAGATATGAGCAAACATTCAATACAATAAAATGTGATATAAAAGGATAAAAATCTTACCTTCATATACTCCTTCTGCAGGACCTGTATGATGGCAGAACAGGTCTCTGGGATAATGATCCCCAGAGCCTGGGGGGAGATGCCTGTCGAGAACTTCAAGTCCTGCAGACTTCTCCCTGTCGCCAAATACCGCAGGGTAGCGACCAACCTCTGCTCTGGAGTGATGGCTTGCCTCATGCAGGTATCCTGCCTGCTGATATAGGGGGTCAGCGAAGCCAACAGACGGTGAAACACGGGGTCCGTCATTCTGAGAAAGTTCCTGAAATCATCAGGATTATTCTCACGGATCTCACGGAGCAAAGGCATATGAGAGAACTGGTCACGCTGAAGCAACCAATTCTTGGTCCATGAACTCCTCCCCACCCTGTTCATGGACTGGACTTGTGTCAAGGTCAGGACCCCAACACCAAGCCCCCGCACAGCACGAACTCTACGAGGAGTACGCATACGAAACATGGCTAGCAAACGGTCGGCTGCTCAGAACGAAGTAACAGAACGCACTGAAGAACAGCAAGGCCTGTGAAGAGCGACCTGAAAACCAGTAACGAACGAACAAGAATACAATGACTACCTAATGTCATGCGGAACTTGCTGCACGCACTGAAGAGCAGATACAAACCCACAAGCACAAACTGAACGGCAGAAAACGATCTGAAAGCCACGAGTCTGAAAAAGCGCAAATCGTCTCTCACCAAACTTTTACTAACACGAGATTAGCAAAAGGAGCCCAAAGGGTGCCGCGCTTGGTTCTGAACCAGGCTTTTCTAGTCTCGTCATACGTGGTGTACGTGACCGCGTGGTTGGCGATCGGAAATTCCGACAACTTTGTGCGACCGTGTGTAGACAAAAAAAGTTTGAGCCAACATCCGTCGGAAAAAATCCTAGGATTTTGTTGTCGGAATGTCCGAACAAAGTCCGACCGTGTGTACGCCCTATTAGTGTGCGGGGGTGATGTCTGTTCTGTATAAGCAGTGGGAAGTGCAGCCTTGCATTTTTACAACACAAGGCACAGTTTCTAGGAACCACAGCAGATCTACAGCGCGGTGATGGATGGAGACTTAAGGTGAGCTCCGGTGGTGTAGTGTGTAAAAAAAGGCAGATATACTGTAATTTTCTACACATCTGTTGTGGTGTCTGTTTGTTTTCTATGTGCCCTTGTGAAGACCTGTATTGAACAGATGCAGAAAAACGCAGGTCTCCACACATGGTGTAAAGAAGCCTTTAAAGTTAATGTAAGTAATAGAAATATTGTAACTGGAATAATGAGTGCTAGCAAAGCTCAATGCTCAATGCACGGTGAACTATTTGAATACAATAATGGAACAACAGCCCTGGGGTGAATACTGCTGTGACAGATGTTAGCAGGTTGCCCTCCTGCTAGCTTACATTAGAGATCTTGAGGAGCCAATTTCATGACTCTGGAAACTTGGCAACCTTGAGAGGAATCTTCTGCTCACTGGCATGGCTAGGGGGGCTGAGAATCCCCTCCTCCCTAACTTTGTCCCGTGAAAGGGACCTTGGTCGTCACCTTTGGCTCCTCCTTTGAGGGCGACCTTCCGTGCCGGCGGCGTCCCATGGCAATCTCTGGGCAGAGATGTCAGCACACATGACAGAGGACATCTCCTTCCCGGAACGCTGGGGAGACCATGCAGGAAGCGCCATTTTGTGCCTTTTCACAAGGCGTCCGCATACCTGCCAAATGTTTCAATTACGGAATAGGTGGAGTTAGGTTTTCTATATAAAATCTATGCTTTTATGGGCCTTACTTGCACTGACCTGCAACACACACCACAATAAGGTAATGAAACACTGCCTGGTAGACACAAGAATCATTAGAACTATCTTTTGTAATTTTGGATTTTTTTCTAATCTCTTAATGGATAATACTTATTTTTTAATGATTTCAGCATGTATCATCTTGAGCAGTGCAGACCCTACATTGTAATTTGGATTCCAAAATAAAATCCTCTGTGCATCTTCCTCCTTTGGGCAAGAAAGTGGTCTATATGTTTCATCTTACCAAGGTGAATAGTCATTAAATATGTCTTTGATTCATTTGTACCCTTGATTACACATTCAATAATTTTTCAATCTTTTTCAATATCCAACACAAACACATACTCTACAAATGACATACTTTCCCTTTTTTTTAGGTACTTTCCACTTTATAATCATGAATATCCAGACACTACCCATAGCGTGTTCCAGCAAGAATCCCATTGATATAGCCATTTCATCCCATACTCCCTGTTCCCTACAGTATTTCGGTTTCAGCGCACACCAGCTTAGGTGCACCTATTGCCCATTCTGATTATTTACTTTATGAACTTTTTTTGTAAAGATGAAGGTGTGTGGCCTCTTTTGTCTCCTGGCACAGTCATCCACCTGGCCTCCTGTAAGTCTCAAACAGAAACACCCCACTGGGTGTGCAGTTGGAGTGCTCAGGAAAACACTTGGTTTTAACTGCTCTGGTCTATGTACATTATCCCAGAGCTACGGGGTAAATATACCATGCATGCACAATTAGTGTAGCTTGGGTTTGAATGTAATATTATATATTTGAAAATGTATCATATGATGAATTAATACCATGTGCTTTGTTACTTAGATCCCCCTGATCCCCCTGATGAAGATTATAATTGTTGCATATCAAAACGTATAGATGTTCTTGCTTTAAAGCAGACGTATAGTGTGTAAACTCTTTGTACAGTACTTCTGCCACTAGCAGGGTTATCTTTGCCTTTTAATGGGGACATAATACACCAGAACTTATATTTTAAGCAATTTTTGTTTTTAATTTTGTGTCGGTAAAGAAATTGTTATTATATTTCATCCCATTGTAGTTTCCAGTTTACTTTTGCTGCCTAAAAGTCCAAGGGGGATAATTCTATTGTCTCTGTATGGGTAATTAAGGACGAGCAGCACATTTCTCTCTATGTGATTTTTCTTCTAGCTGTTATGAATGTAACGCATTCATAATAGTTGTGTTTACATTGTGATCATGTGATTACATAGCAATCAAGTGATACACCGGCCACTCAAAGCGGACAGGTACCAGGAGCCGCAATCTGCTGTGTCTGGTGGACACAGCAGTTGCAGGAGCTGTGCACCCCAGAGGGCACGCAGCATACTCATCTGCCTGGCTATGCCACACAATCAATTGGTAATTATTAGTGTGGGGCGGGACAGCAGTGCTTCAAAAATCACTGCTGCTGGCAAAATTAAAATGTTATTTATTTATTTACTGCATTAGTACATGTTCCCTCACTTCCCCCACAAAAAGTTATTTTTTAACACCCCCTACCTATTAGCACAGAAAATGGTTATTTTTAATTTGACAGATCCAGCTCCTATTGATTTCAGTGCCTTTCAAGTGTGTCATCTGAACTTTATTGAAGTTTGCTGAACCCTGCCCAAACTGAACCCAGGAAAGTTTGGCTCATCACTACTCTTGAAAAGCGAACAGGTCCAGTGCTCATATTAACCTCTACATTACCAATAGATTATGGCTGTAGGGATATGGGGGGGGGGGGGGCAGATTTTAATGAAGAGACCAGCCAGAAGCACAAGGGACACTTGCCATTGAATGTAAGTATAATCCCGTGTTCTGATTTATTTTTGATTTAATTTGAAGTAAACTTAGGCTTTAAGCCTTTTGTTGCATAAATTTACAGTATGGCTAATGGCCATGTAAAATGCCATGTGTGTTGTTTAATAAGTCTTACTTTTTATATTTATGGTTTACTGTAAATTAACACCAGATCACATATTAAGAGCCATTCATGCAGAAGATCAAAAGCTTCCTAAGGGCTGAAAAATGTTTTCCCACAACTTAAATTAATAAAAATCATTTTATGATTTTACTCAGGGGCTCTGCAGTTTATACCTTCTTCCCTAGGCAAATGTCTTTTTTTAATGTAACGACATCTGCCCTTGGAACATGTTTTTTTTCTTAGCATATGTTTTATTTATTTCCTGTATTTTTGTAGTGCAGACATATTATGCAGTGCTTTACAGAATACATGGAATTATTCACCCAAAATAAAACAAACAATTAACCCTACTATAACTCATACATTGAGACCATGTAAAAAAAGCTGTAGCTTCATAGATAAGAGGTAGGGAACCTGAGTAAAAATTACCCGTATAGCATGTAGTTGAAAGATAAATCATGGATCAGTCTTGGATTGCCACACTTTCTTTTTTTCTGCTGTATCGTCCGTTGTTTTACACTTCTGTACTCTGGTTAATAAAGCATGGAACACTTGTGTTCTGTCATAGATATTAATGAGAAGATGACATTTTCTTCTAGGCTGCTGCTGAACTAGCAGAATGGCCACTGGTGGATGTCAGTCTGCATGTAGGATGTACAGATATGACTCTTTGTGTGTCTATTTTATTTAAAAAATAATCTCTGCAGATGCCTTTCCAGATTTCCAGTTATCAGTACACAAATATGAAAATTAGACCTTTAAGCATAATACAAACAGCAGACTATAAAAATTATAGTAATGTGAAAGTGGAAACTCCTGCTCTGTCGGGGGGGGGGGGGGGTGGCTACGCTAAAAGGACACTGCTGCAAGACCTAAGTACTGATCCAAGGCAGGACAAATGAGACAAAAGTGGGGGGAGATGGTAGTTGCGCTGTGATGAAGGGGGGGGGGGGGGAAGCTACAAAGATGACTAAAGTGGCAAAGTGAACTAAAAAAGCAGAAAGGGGCCAATGCATGAATGGATCCTACATGCTAAAAGAACATGGTGGGGATGCAGTGCAGTGCAACGTAGCTGATCAACATGACTATAATGTTGCGGGCAGACAAAACCTAATATATAAAGGTAATTGTGAAACAGTGAAAATTATAGTAAGCATGGATGTAAGAAAGTGAGCCACTTTAATTAGGCCAGGCTGCATCAATGCACTAGGTGCCAATACATAAAATATAAAGCACATTTAAAGTAAACCTGTTAGACACTTTCAAAATATATATTATTGCTATATACTGTATTGTAATATATTAACACTTTGTTCATTCAGATTTATAAAGTGCTATCAGTCTGCTGCAGCCAAGAGGAAACATTTTCACAGTCTCCTTTCCCTCTTTGATCAAACTGTGACATTGTAACTTTATAGCAAGTTACAAGGGAAGAGACTGCAGCAAAGGGCTAATTTGTGCCAGACTTTTGTGAATGCAGCCGCCAAATGCACAGGCAAAGGCATGACTGTGTTATCTGTATCTTTTTTCTCCAGAAAGATCCTGGATTGTTTCTGAACAAAGATGACACTGTCCTTCTGGATGGATGAAAGCATTACTGGGGAAGGGGTTTATCAGTGATAGAAAAAAATGAATTACATAGCTCCCTCTGTCCCTCTTTCCTCCTCATCTGTCCCTCATTTTGGTCTGATCTATATAGTTGTATATAAAATGCACTATTTATCTTTCAAAAAGTGTTTCCCAGTGCTAAACCATTTATCCAGTTTCTAAATTGCTATATAATATATAAATAAATTATATAAAGGAATAGTAGTGGTAAAAAAGCACTTGTGCTTTTAACTATTTTTTTGTAAAATTCTCTTTTAATGGCATGTGGAAGGATGTGTGTCCTATGCCTACTTACTTTTGCTAATACGTGTCCCTCATTCCCATCGCAAAAGGTTGGGAGGTATGAAACTGTAGTGTTATAGTTACTCATAACTTATCATTTGTTCATATTAAGTGCATGCATGCTACTGTATCTTTTAATTAAGTTAGAAGCAGCCTCCCTGATAGCATGGTCAAGGAGGGGAAGAAAGGGAAGTGCCACCTAAGTGAAATCACTAACAGGATGGATCCGTCCCTTGGGTTTTGTGCCATGCACATAGCTGTGAAAGTCAGCTGCAGGTCCTCAGAACGTCCTTTGGCCAGCTCAAAGCAAACCAGCGTGGAACGCAGGCGGAAATTATGTCACTGGACAGACGAGACGGCCGGCCTAGCAATCGGGCTACTCACTTGGAGCTCCAGCTTCTTTTACAGGCCTAAGGGGGAACTGTTCCTCAGGAACCATTTAAGGATGTCAGACAGCCGTGGGACTACAATGGCCAGCTGCACCACAGTGGGGCAATAATAGATATAGAATGAAATGTTACCAAAAACGTAAATAAAATTACACCAATACTTACTTTTAACCTTTACACTTAGGTGGCATGTCCCTTTCTCCCCCTCCTTGTCTTTGATAAAGAGCTTGCTATACTCTGTGGATAGCTGCCACCTTCCATCCTTATTGCTTTCCGTATAATGATGGACTTATGTATGGACTATACATGGACTATTAACAACTTTAGCTGCATTTTATTGGACTGATTTAACCATGCTGATTTAGCATTAACTTTGCGCCAGAGACTCAAGCTGGCCATACACTGTATGAATTTTGCATCTGGTCCCCCCAAAAACCAGATGACATTTACTCAGTGGGCTGTCCTGCCAGTCCAGCTCCATTTGACAATAGATCATAGTTCAATTAGCTTTTGTCAAAGAAACCTGATCGAAATTTTTCAGCCGATGCAGCTGCATCAATGAGGCACAATTCAGTATAGTATAGTATACTCAGTATAATAACCACAATATTCATTTTGATCCAAGCTGTATAACTTTAGGATCATAGTTTTACAAAGCACTAATCTGCAAATTGTGTTTATGAGCAATCTAAGTACAGCTTCTATTAGGCAGGTCTCTAATGAGGTCATCGGTACCTGGGCAATAATCATTACAATGTACTTATCAGTAATTGTAGCAGGCACCAGTTATAACAAGCTAACACAGAGTTGCATGCTCACCGTTCTCTCCTGCCTGCTGCACAGAATAGATTTGATGCAATTATTTCTTCTTTCCTGAATCTTTCCTATTCCGTCCTTTGATTATTTCACTTTTTGTTGTGCAGTCTTTTTGTAGTTATCTTGAAAAAATATTTTTTTGTCTGCAGAATAGGAATATTTAAATGGTTTAAGTAAGATTATGAAGTGTTCACTAAAGTCAGAAAGTCCACCCAATTTACCAAATACGAGTATTCCATACATAGCCTGGTCCCCAGTACAAGCAGGAAAAAGGGACTTTTTGACTATTTGGCCCTTGATTTACTCACATCAGCACTGCTATAGGAGAGATTTGGTGACTAGGCCTTTTCTGGAACTTTTTGTTTAACTACTTGACCACTGGGCACTTAAACCCCTTTCCTAACCAGACCAATTTTCAGCTTTTGGTGCTCTTTTGTTGCTCTCACATTTGAATGACAATTACTCAGTCATGCAACCCTGTACCTATATGAAATTTTTGTCTTTTTTTTCATACAAATAGAGCTTTCTTTTGGTGGTATTTAATCACCTCTGGGTTTTTTTATTTTTTGCGCTATAAAAGGAAAAAAGAACGTAAATTCTGTAAAAAAATGCATTTTTCTTAGTTTCCATTATAAAATTTTGCAAATTAGTAATTTTTCTTCATAAATTTTGCCCATAATGCATACTGCTACATCTTTGGTAAAAAATAACCCAAATCAGTGTATATTATTTGGGCTTTATGAAAGTTATAGAGTGCACAAACTATGGTGCAAATCTCTGAAAATTGATCACACCTGATGCACTGACGGCATCATTTCTTGAGACCCTAACAAGCCAGGAAAGTACAAATACCCCCCAAATGACCCCTTTTTGGAAGGAAGACATTCCAAGGTATTTGGTAAGAGGCATGGTGAGTTTTTTGAAGTTGTAACTTTTTCCCATTCTTTGCAAAATCAAGATTTTTTTTCTTTTTTTTTTTTTCTTCACAAAATTGTTATATTAGCAGGTTATTTCTCACACACAGCATATGCATAGCACAAATTACACCCCAAAACACATTCTACTACTTCTCCTGAGTGCAGCGAAACCACATGTGGGAGAATTTTACACAGCGTGGCCACATACAGAGGCCCAACATACAGGGAGCACCGTCAGGCATTCTTGGAGCATAAATTACACATATCATTTCTTGACTACCTCTTACACTTATGAAGGCCCTGGAGCACCAGGACAATGGAAACGCCCCAAAAATAACCCCATTTTGGAAAGAAAACAACCCAACGTATAATCTATGAGGCACAATGAGTCTTTTGAACATATCATTTTTTCTTACAAGTTTCTGGAAAATGTGTAAAGAAAATGAAAACGCATTTTTTTTACACAAAGTTGTCCATTTATGCAATATTTCTAACACATAGCATGTACATACCAAAAATTACACCCCAAAATAGATTCTCCTACTCCTCCTGGCCACATAGAGAGGCCCAACATGAAGGGAGCACCATCAGGCGTTCTAGGGGCATAAATATCAAATCTAATTTATTATACTTTTGTGAGGCACTCTAGTGCAGTGTTTCTCAACTCCAGTCCTCAAGGCACACCAACAGGTCATGTTTTCAGGATTTCCATTTTTTTGCACAGGTGATTTGATCAGTTTCATTGCCTTAGTAATTACCACAGCCGTTTCATCTGAGGGAAATCCTGAAAACATGACCTGTTGGTGCGCCTTGAGGACTGGAGTTGAGAAACACTGCTCTAGTGGCATGGATGTGAACTGATGTGGCATGGATGAGCATGAATGGGGATGGATGAGCCGTGGATGGGGATGGCTGAGTATGGATGGGATGACTGAGCATAAATGAGTATGGCTGAGTACGGCTGGGTACGGCTGGGTACGGCTGGGTACAGCTGGGTACGGCTGAATACGGCCAGGTATGCCGAGCACGGCCGGGAATGGCTGAGTACGGTTGAGTACTGCTGGGTACGGCTGAGTATGGCTGGGTACGGATGGAATGGCTGGGTACGGCTGAGTACGGCTGGGTACAGATGGGATGGCTGGGTACGGCTGAGTATGGCTGGAATGGCTGGGTACAGCTGAGTATGGCTGGGTATTGCTGGGTATGGCTGGGTATTGCTGGGTATGGCCGAGTATGGATGGGGTGGATGGAATGGCTGAGCATGGATGGATGGATGAGTATTGCAGAGTATGGCTGGGTGGCTGAGCATGGATGATTATTGCTGAGTATGGATGGCTGGCTGAGTATGAATGGCTTGCTGAGCATGCATGGCTGGCTGAGCATGGAAGGATGGATGGCTGGCTGAGCATGGATGACTGGCTGAGCATGGATGGCTGGCTGAGCATGGAAGGATGGATGGCTGGCTGAGCATGGATGGCTGGAGTGGACACAAACCAGCGCTGTGGGCACTACACATACAGCCCACAGCGCTGCAGCAGCATCCAATCTCTCCCCTCTCTGTACCAATCAGTACAGAGAGGGAAGAGAGGAACCGGACATGACGCCAGCTTGTTTACAAGTCATCGCTCCATCATTTGCATGAATAATAGCAAAATCATTTGGCTATGGTGCAGTTGTTAAGCAGTTAAAAGATTAAATTTGTATTTTTCACTAGAAAATTCTTAGAACCTTCAAATATATATATATTTTTTTTAGCAGAGATCCCAGAGAATACAATGGTGATCATTGCAATATTTTATGTCACATTTTTATGTATTTGCGCAGCGGTCTTTCAAACACAATTTTTTGGGGAAATACACTTTAATAAATTAAGCAAAAACAAAACACAATATTTACCCCAATTTTTTAGTATAATGTGAAAGATGATGCTACGCCGCGTAAATAGATAGCCAACATGTCATGCTTTAAAATTGCGCACGCTCGTGGTAAGTTAACATTTATTACATTGCAGCTTACCTTTCCTTAAATGTGATGGCTGTATTAGTTTCCCTTTTTAGGCTTCATGTACACTAACCTACACTGACAGCACCTACACTTGAGTTAAGGAGCTTTTTTGAGGTTTTTTTTGCCAAAGCTGAGCAGACTTTAGGAGCTGCTGCGAGAAAATGCAAAATGAGGCAAAAATGCAGCTTTCATTCTTCTATTTTCATTTAGTGATCCAGCCAGCAAGTCTGTTGTTTTTCAAAAGCACAAGCTCTCCAGCAGAATGAGTCAGTCAATGATGTCAGTTAACATGGATGAGACAAACCACTAAACACTGGTAGGGGGGATTAGAATTATAAGATTTTATTTATTCATGCAAAATCTTTATTCTGTATCTGATTATCTGTAACTTATTATTCCACACACTATTGTGGCACTTCAAGCCATTATCAGTGTTGTACAAATTTGGAAGAAACAAGAAAAAGATTTTGGACTGTACAGGCCAAACAAGGAGTGAGAAGCTTATCTATAAAATCAAAAAGTATTTATTGTATAAAAAACATGTTAAAAAAATTCATACAATATGTATGCATCTTAAGAATTTAAAACAATTATACAATAACAGTACTGATAGGTTGTACTGTATATATACACCAATATATTAATATACTTTGCATGTATTAGTGCTAAAAGAGACGGTCTTCATGTTCCAATGCGTTTCGCCAACTCAGCTTCACCAGGGCTCATGAAAATACTACAGCACTTATCTAAGAAGAAATAATAGCATTTGAATAAAATCTATATTTAATCAGTGTATTTATAAGTATACTACATGGGACATACCTTGGCACACAACAGCACCAGCACAATAGCCACCCGGGCGGGCCCTGGAGCATCAAAGAGAACCCAGCCAAATATAGGATTACCCACGGTAGGTCACTGAATATAAACATAGAGGACACTCCTTATTTATTACGGACATTGGAGGTTATAACAGTTCCCCATGTTTGATTACTAGTAGCAAAAGATATCGAAGCATTGTATTCCTTGATCCCACATGAACTAGGTGTTGCTACAGTAGCCATATTTCTACAGGAAAGAGATTCTGCTCTTGAACTATACAATCGTTTCATTTTAGAGCTTCTGTCACATGTCCTTAAATGTAATGTATTCTCGTTTGATGGCTCCCACTTCTTCCAGGTGCATGGTTTGGCTATAGGAACATGCTGAGTTTGAAGATGAGAGTCTCTCCATGTACCTGACCCATGTCATTGGCTGGTTTAGATACATAAATAATTTACTTGTATTGTGGTCTGGATCGATCCATCAATTGCAGGAATAGTTTTATAAATTGGGACATAATTCTTTCAACTTAAAATTTACTATATCATATAGCAATGAAAAGATTGATTTTTTGGATACAACTCTGATCCTGCAACCAGATGGATCCATTAGCACTACTCTTTTTCGGAACCCACAGCAGGAAATACAATACTGCACGCCGACAGTGCCCATCCACGAACACTTATTTATAGTATTCCCACTATCTGAGAATTTGGCATAACTACTCGACTGAGGACATGTTTATAACAGAGGCTAACAAATTGCTTATTCGGTTACTAAAAAGAGGATACACAACAACTAGGCTGTGCAAGGCATTTAATAAGGCCAAATTGAAGACTAGACATTTACACGGTGGTAAATAACATTCCTTTCCCTCCTCTTCCATGTCATCCTGTTGCTACACACTATGGGGGTGGGATATAATATGCTGGCTCTCATGCTCATGCAAACCCTGGCCCACGTGGCAGTACAGGTGCAAACCTAGCCTAAATATTTACTGGGAGCTATAAAACAGTTATTTTACAATTTTACTTAAATTTGAATTGCTCCTTTGAAACAGTTTTTTGTAGTCATGTAACTGGCACAGCACCAATCAGGACTGTTCAGACACAGACTTATACTTTTAGAGAACAGCTTTACATCAACAGAGTAATAGAAGAACCTCCCAAAGATCTTTCCCTGCAGATGCCAAAAAAACGGGGACAGTTCATGTGACTACCTAACAGTGTTGCAGGAAATAAATACTTAGGGGATAAAAAAATAAAATAAATGAATGTGAAGGAATTATGGCACTTAATACTTTTCTAGATCTAGATAGATCATTGAACATAATACCCAAAACTAAGGAATGCATATGTGGCAAATTCCAATATTTGAAAATACTGGTACCAAATATAACAGTATATAAATTTGGTCCGATCAGTGTTTGGTATGGATCAATGGAAAATACACAGAGCAAATCCTAACGTGTTTCACCTACAGGGGGCTTCCTCAGAGGAACAGTGAGGGTTATGTTCTGTTCTTAAAAAAAGAGGAAAGATATATATTATATTTCAACTTTGGTAAATAGTATTGTCAATATTTTGATAAATTGATGTTGTTACTGTATATTGGATTACATATATCCCCTGATGTGAAGACTTTGTCATCATTGTTGTTTTTTAACTGTATGATGAATTGATTTGTTAAAGGGATTGCATATACACTGTGCCCATGGCTTCTGATGATGAATGATGCCACTTTTTTTATTTTATTTTCTTTTGTTTTTATTGGCTTTGTTGGCTTTTGTACCCATTAGGTGGAGATGACTGTCTGTTATATTTGGCCCTGTCTTTTGTGGGTGTGTGTGTATATATATAATTATTTGTAAAAAATAATTGAAACACTATAATAGTACTTTTTTCATTTTTTTCTTCTTTCCCTGCGGTGAGACCCTTATGGTCTGATTCACGTCATACTGGACATGAGCAGTTTTTATGCCTACCCTGTTGTAGACATGTGCATTTCGTTTCGCTCCAAATCAAAATTCGGATGATTTTTTCATTATTCGGAAATTCGTATGCATCCGAATTACAAAAATAATGAATTTAAACGAATACAATACAATAGAATATAAAATAATAAAGCAATAGAATATTATTTATATATATATTTATATATATAAATAAAGAAAAGACGTGGATCGATGCTTTGATGCAAAAAGTGTCCTTTACTGGAAATTTTTCAATTACATAGTCTTAAATGCAAGCCACTGTACAGTTCCGAGCGTAAGTCGCTCTTCGTCAGGCTTTTCTGGCTGTGTGTGAAAAGCCAAACCACATCACGTTCTCTTATCAGCACCCAACCTAGCTCACACATGTGTTCACTTAGCTAATTACTAAAGACAAACTACTTGTACACATTCAAATAATTAACCCCTATTAAATAAACCCAATAAGGTGAACTATCTTATATTCCCTAATACAGAGATTATTTACATCAATTTCATCCTATTGTATATCGTCTTCCATCAGCATGTTATTATGGAGTAAATAAACTCTCTCACATATTTAAATATAGATTTCATTCAATAAATATCATAAATATAATGACATTCTTGATCGTGTCTCAGATCTCATCACAGATTCCAGCTGATATTCTGCTATTTAATATTCCCAACGGGAGTTCATTCCAATCGATCTAAAAAGAATATAATGCATGCAAACCATGATTATAATCACTCTGTACCCAGTATCCAATTCCTATACAAACAAGTATAAATCATAATCTTTGTTCATACCATCAGGATGCAAGGATTGTAATTTGTTGATCCACCAAACCTCACGTTTTTTCAGTTTCAAAATTATATCCCCCCCTCTTTTATCACAAGGAATTTCTTCTAATACCATAAATCGTAGGTCGGTATCTCTGTTCAGAGACACCGACCTACGATTTATGGTATTAGAAGAAATTCCTCGTGATAAAAGAGGGGGGGATAGGATTTTGAAACTGAAAAAACGTGAGGTTTGGTGGATCAACAAATTACAATCCTTGCATCCTGATGGTATGAACAAGGATTATGATTTATACTTGTTTGTATAGGAATTGGATACTGGGTACAGAGTGATTATAATCATGGTTTGCATGCATTATATTCTTTTTAGATCGATTGGAATGAACTCCCGTTGGGAATATTAAATAGCAGAATATCAGCTGGAATCTGTGATGAGATCTGAGACATGATCAAGAATGTCATTATATTTATGATATTTATTGAATGAGATCTATATTTAAATATGTGAGAGAGTTTATTTACTCCATAATAACATGCTGATGGAAGACGATATACAATAGGATAAAATTGATGCAAATAATCTCTGTATTAGGGAATATAAGATAGTTCACCTTATTGGGTTTATTTAATAGGGGTTAATTATTTGAATGTGTACAAGTAGTTTGTCTTTAGTAATTAGTTAAGTGAACACATGTGTGAGCTAGGCTGGGTGCTGATAAGAGAACGTGATGTGGTTTGGCTTTTCACACACAGCCAGAAAAGCCTGACGAAGAGCGACTTGCGCTCGGAACTGTACAGTGGCTTGCATTTAAGACTATGTAATTGAAAAATTTCCAGTAAAGGACACCTTTTGCATCAAAGCATCGATCCACGTCTTTTCTTTATCCATTTATGGTGGAAGGTTGGGAGTCCACCTTGACGGTGCCTTGATCGAACAAGGATTAAAAGAGAAGAGGGTAACCCACCTGAAGTCTATTTATATATATATATATATATATATATATATATATATATATATATATATATATATAAAATATTTTTTTAATTATTCTGTTTTATTGTTTTTCTATGCTTTTCTTTTCTACTATTTTCTATTCTATAAGTCTTTTCTATTCTAATTCAAATTCATTCTATACGAAATTCAAATTTCGGAACATGGCTTCTGAAGTTCAAATTTTTGTATAGAATGCATTCGAATTTGAATAGAAAAGATTAGAATAGAAAATAATAGACTAGAAAAACAATAGAACAGAGTAAAATATATCTTATATATTATATTTTTTTCTATTCTGTTCTATTGTTTCTCTACGCTATTCTTTTCTATCATTTTCTATTCTATTCTAATCTTTTCTATTCAAATTTGAGTTTCAGTCTACATGAAATTCGAATTTCGGAGGATATATATATATTCTGTTCTATTCCAATATTTCAGTCTTTTCTATTCAAATTTGATTTCAGTCTACATGAAATTCGAATTTCGGAAGATGTTTTTATATATATATATATATATATATATATATATATATATATATATATATATATATTTTTTTTTTTTTTTTCTATTCTGTTCCATTGTTTTCCTATTATTTTCTATTCTAATCTTTTCTATTTGAATTTGAATTCATCCTATATGAAATTCGAATTTCAGAAAATGGTTATATAGAAATAGAATGAAATAGAATTCTAATAGAAAAGAGTAGAATAGAAAAAAAAATATATATACACACTTGTACGTCCACATAGTGCCACAATTCTCGTCGGGGGCTGAATTTTCACCCCATACTATAGTGTAGGCAGGAGCCCACACCCAGCACACCCAGCTACTTTAGTTCACCTCAGGATTAGCGCAGCACCTATCCCCACTATCTATAGTTGCTATCTTACCAGGGTTTAAGGCTGGACCCCATTCGGTGCAAGCTGCTTCTCCCAATTCAAAATCACTTATATCAGCACTGATTGGTAGCGCAGGAATAACATTCCCCATATTATATATATATATAACCATCTTCCGAAATTGGAATTTGGTACAGAATGAATTCGAATAGAAAAGATTAGATTTTTCTATTCTGTTCTATTGTTTTTCTATGCTATTCTTTTCTATTATTTTCTATTCTATTCTAATCTTTTCTATTCAAATTCACTTTCATTCTATACGAATTTTGAATTTCGCAAAATGGTTATATATTGTTTACTTTTCAAATTCGGTCAAATTTTTTCGAATCTGATAGTTTTTTTTCGAATGCGGTCAAATTTTTTTGAATACGGGCAAATTTTTTCGAATTCGAATACGAAACAAATCCTAAAAACGAATTTAACAAATGCAACGAATTTAACTAAACGAATTTAGTTAAATAACGAATCAAAACGAAACGAAACAAAACTATTTTTTTCATCCTGCACATGTCTACCCTGTTGTGTGTATGTAATTTGTATATTACTTTGTAACGTTCATTTATACTCCTCCTTTTTTTAATCAACAGAACATAAACCCCATTGTTTCCCTGAGGAAGCTCCCTGACACGTACCTTGGAGGTGAGGCTGGCGTGCAGAGGGAGACCTCTCGTACGGCTCTGGTTCCGGGATCACTGGAGTGGGAACAGTGACCCTCGGAGCACAGCAGGGTAGGAGAGCCTGCAGGGTCCGCTTGACTGGAGATGATGTCCGCTTGGCAGAGACAGGAACAGGCTTGATTGCTGCGGATGCAGGAACGCTGAGGAGTAGCAGACAGGTGCGCACAGATGCAGGACTGTAAGCAGGTGCGCACGGATGCAGGACTTGTAGGCAGATGCACACGGACGCAGAAGTTGTAGGCAGATGCGCACGGATGCAGAACTTGTAGGCAGGTGTGCTTGGATGCAGGACAGCAGGCAGGAGCAGTGCCAGACAAGCCAGGTCACAGCAGCGGATTAATCAGACAGAAGCAGCAGGCAGAGAATGGTCAAAGTCCAGGCAGAATCGGCAACAGGAGATCAAACAAACAGGAACACAGAGCAGGTCAAAGGCAAGCCAAGGGGTCAGAACTGGAGACAGCAGCGAGGTCAGGAGAAGTCGGGTAACACTGGAGCAGATACAGGTTCAGGATCAGGTACAGGATGAGCAGCAGATCAGACAGCAAGGATGCATTCTGAAGAGGCCCCTTTTAAGGATCACTGGGCGCCAAAGCTGCGTTACTGTGCGCTTGTTCGCGGTCTGCGCACGCACATGTGCATTGGCACACGTCTATTCACTGCTGAATGCCTATGGACTGGAACACATCCCAATGCGCCCGTGGCCAGTTGCAGAGCCATGCGCAGTACGTCCATGACACCCCCTGTGGGTGAGATGCGTTGGGATCCTGCATATCTTTCATTGATGCATACCAACACTTTACTGGACCAAATTGATAATGTTTTATATTTGGTACCAGTATATACAGGTGTTGGATATTACCACATATGTAGTCCTATTCGTTTTGGGTAGGGACACCCCCGGTTCGGGTTGCACCAGAACATGCTAACAAGCAAAAAATGTGTGTGAACATGCGAATCCTATTAAAGTCTATGGGACACCAACATGAAAAACCACAAGTGCTCATTTTAAAGGCTTATATGCAAGTTATTGCCATAAAAAGTGTATGGGGAGCCGTGTACTGCCCCAGGGGACATGTATCGATGCAGAAAAAAGTTTTTAAAACAACTGTTTTTTCAGGAGCAGTGATTTTAATAATATTTAAAGTGAAACAATAAAAATGAAATATTCCTTTAAATATCGTGCTGGGGGTCTCCTTAGTCTGCCTGTAAAGTGGCGCATCTGTGTGATGTGTTTTACTGTGCCGCAGCAAAATGACATTTCTAAAGGCAAAACATTTTATTTAAAATTGCTTGCGGCAGTGATATAGCCAGCTCCCAGCAATATAGATAAAAATAAATGAAGAAACCGGCGCCGGGTCCCCCCAGTCCCTTCGGGTCTGGTATGGACTCCACGTCCACATTTTTTTAAAAATTGGCATGGGTCCCCCACAAAATCCATACCAGACCCTTATCCGAGCATGCAGCCTGGAGGTCAGGATGGGGGCTAACGAACTCCTCCCTCCTGAACCATAAAAGGCCACATACCCCCTAAAGCACCTTGTCTCCATGTTGATAGGGACAAGGGCCTCGTCCCCACAACCCTGGCCATTGGTTGTGGGGGTCTGCAGGCGGGGAGGCTAATCGGAATCTTGAAACCCCCCAGATCCCATCTCCCCCCTATGTGAATGGGTATGGGGTAAAAAAAAAAGTGTCAAAAAGCATAAACCACAATACACAATTTTTGAAAATTCCTTTATTAAAAAAAATAAAAAAGTAATGTACAATGTACATCTGTCTTCAATCACGCTGCCCGATGGACCCGAAAAAATAGAAAAAAACCTGAAAATACTCTGCCTTCGATGGGAGGCATCCCACTGACTGCTGTCTTTTCACTGTAACAGGTCTTAGTTAGGTAAGGGTAGGGCCACCCGCTGATGTAACCGGATGACCCTGCCCCCTCTGATGACACATGACATCAGAAGGGGCGGGGTCACTCGGTTACATCACCGGGTGGCCCTGCCCTTGCCTATATAACAGCTGTCACATCGAAAAGACAGCAGTCAGCGGGATGCCTCCCATCGAGGCAGACTTTTTATTTTTGGGACACTTTTTTCTTTTTTAACCACTTCAATACTGGACACTTCCCCCCTTTCTGCCCAGGACAATTTTCAGCTTTCAGTGCTATTGCACTTTGAATAACAATTGCGCGGTCATGCAACATTGTCCCCAAACTAAATTGTTATCATTTTCTTCCCACAAATAGTGCTTTCTTTTGGGGGTATTTGATCACCACTGGGTGATCAAATACCACTCTGCTAAACAAACTAAAAAAGACCAACATTTTTGAAAAAAAAAAAAAGTTTTCTTTGTTTCTGTTATAAAATTGTGTTTTCTCCTTCACTGATGGGCACTGATGAGGCGGCACTGATGGACAACTATGAGTTGGCACTGATGAGGTGGCACTGATAAGGAGGCACTGATATGTAGAATTGATGGGCACTAATAGGCGGAACTGATATGCATCACTGATGGGCACCAATAGGTGGCACTGATGGGCACTGATAGGTGGCACTGATGGGCACTGACAGGCAGCACTGATTGGAACTGATGGACACTAATAGATGGCACTGATGGGCAGCACTGATGATGAGTTACTGACAGGTTTTACTGATGGGCACTGTGTTGGGCACTGATGGGCACTGACAGGTGTTTCTGATGGGGCACTTACTGGCAGCTGATGGGCACTGATTGGCATTATTGGTGGCACATCTGATGGGGCTGTGCTGATAATCAATGTGCTGATTATCAGCACAGACCCCCCTGACAGGGAGAGCTGCCAATCGGCTCTCCCTGTCAGCGTGAACCAAGGAAAGTCATACAGCTCATGTGGTCACTGATGATCACGTGGTAAAGAAGCCTCCATCAGAGTGACACACAGCACCGCTGATCATCACGCTGCGCGCCGGCATGTTATCCTGCTGGACGTCCTATGACGCCCAGTCAGGATAACTGAACCACCGCCCGACCGTCATTCTGCTATAGGCCGGGTGGGAAGTGGTTAGTAAAGGAATTGTCAAAAACTCTGTATTGTGGTTTTTACTTTTTGACACTTTCTTTGGTGAATAGGTAGGGGTACAATGTAGCTATAGCAGCTTTATGTCAGTGCTACCAGGTATGGATGCCCACTGTAAAAAAGCTTGCAAATTTCTGGCACGTTGTACCTTACAGCAGTAATAACACAACTCGGATGTATTTACCTGCGCCACAGCTTAAACAGTACCCCTTTCCACGAGCCGGTCCATAACCCCTGATGATTTGATGACCCCCAGTGGATATCAATACCGATGCAAGTTCCGATTGCCAGTTTTAGCTACTTTGCGATCCATGATCCTCTGTAGTGGGGGATCGTGGCATTCCGGTAAGGAGTGACTCCTTCCATTCTTGGTGGTGGACTGCTTTTCACTGAGGAATTTATTATATTCACTTGGACTCTTTTTATATGAGTGGTTTTATTCAGTTGTCATTATTTTATGACCATTATTCAGTTCACTTAATTTTGGCCTTTTTAGGTTGCATGGGTGGTTAACTTGAATGCCACCGTACTTTTGAGTATATTTACAATTTTGTCCATTTGGATTTAACACTGCTTTCACATTTATGCATTTTGTGTTATTTATTAGCGCAATTTTTTTGTTTTTCTAATCTAGCACTATATGGATGTCATATTGTTATAATCGCTGCTGTCTCACTTATGTTATGCAATTGGTTTCATCACATTATTTAGGTGTTTCACTTATCCATTTATTTTTTTGCGCAGTTTCCCCCACCCTTTTTTTCTCAGGGGTACCCCTACCCATTCACATGGGGGGGTGGGATCTGGGGGCCCCCTTGTTAAAGGGGGCTTCCAGATTCCGATAAGCCCCCACCTGCACACCCCCACAAACACCAGACTTGTGGGGACGAGGCCCTTGTCCCCATCAACATGGGGACAAGGTGCTTTGGTGCAAGGTGTTGAGGGCAAGCAGCCTGGTATGGTTCGGGGGGGCTTGCGCATCCCCGCTATCCTGGCCTGCCAGGCTGCTTGCTCGAATAAGGGTCTGATATATATTATATACTGTACACTGCACTATATACCCTGCACTGTATTATATATACACTACACTGACTGCACTATATACTCTGAACTGCAGTATATATACTATGCGGACTGCACTATATACTCTGAACTGCAGTGTATATACTATATGGACTGCACTATATGCTCTGCAGAAAAATTGGGCCTTATTTTAAAAAAATTACATGTCCAAGTCAAACAGGTGCAGAAAAATTGGGCCTTGGGTGTTGGTGGTGCCTGAACACTGTAACTCATCCTCACAGATACTCTTGTTGGGTGCAGGAATGGGCCCTGCTGTTAAACATTATTTCAAAAATTGTAATTACATGCCCCAGTCAAACAGGTGCAGAAAAATCGGGCCTTGGGTGTTGGTGGTGCCAGAACACTGTAACCCCTCACAGGAACGGGCCCTGCTGTTAAATATTTGAAAAAATGAAATTACATGCCCATGTTAAACAGGAGCAGAAAAATTGGGCCTTGTTAGGTTGTTAGTGGTGCACTAAACAAAAATATTGTTGGAAGATAGCATCATCAAGATTCAGGAGGATAGGCAGCATAGGCAGACTTCAAGGGATCCCAGATCCTTAGCAAATTCAATAAGTTACTGGGGTCTGATAGCTGCTCATCCAGGACTGATTCATTTTTATAAATGTGAGCCTATCAACGGAGTCTGTGGACAGGTGCAACCTTTGATCTGTTGATCCAATACCTCCAGCAGCACTGAATGTCCTTTCAGATTGCACGCTGGATGCAGGACAGGCCAGTAGCTCAATTGCATATTGAGCAAGTTCTGGCCAGTGGTACATCCTCAAGACCCAGTAACCCAGTAGATGCTCTGTTGGAAAGGTCTCCAAGTCTGCTCTTGCTGCACCATATAATGCAGATGCTGGCGATGGTTGCTTGAAAATATCAGCCCTTGGCGCTGAGGACTGAAAACTTGTTTAAAAGGCATTGGTCAGCTGGCCATCTTCTCCACTGCTCAGAAACATGTTGTCCAGCACCAGGAAATGGTAACCTCCCATGGTCCGGAAAGGCGTTACACAAACTTTTCTTCAAGGCCTCCTGAAGATGTTTCATCCTCTGCTCCCTCTGTGAAGGCAGGATGAGTTCTGCAACTTTACCCTTGTAACGTGGACCAAGAAGGGTTGCCTTGATACCACAAATCCTAGGGACCTTTTGCAGGCTTTGTAGAATCAGGGAGCCCATGCAGCGTAAGATTGCAGAGGCATTCAATTCTGAGTCCTCTGGGTCAGAGAGGATAACATTGTCAGGCACTACCTCCTCCCAGCCACGTACAACTCCTTGGGATTCTGGGGACTGAAAAACCATCCCTTGAAGACTGCTGTGTGTTATCCTCCACATCCATACTGTCACAATCCTCCTCCTCCTCTTCTTCTTCCTGTGTGTTTGGCGGCCCTGCAGGAATTATATCTGCATAAGGGGGCCTTGAGAGGAAAGGAAGTCCTCCTCTTCCTGCCTCTGTTCTGCCTCAAGTGCCCTGTCCATTATTCCACGCAGCATGTGTTCCAACAGGTGGACAAGGGGGACAGTGTCACTGATGCATGCATTGTCGTTGCTCACCATCCGTTTGGCCTCCTCAAATGGTGACAGAACAGTGCATGCATCCTTAATCAGTAGCCATCGGCGTGGCAAAAAGAAGCCAAGTTCCCATGAGCCTGTCCTGGTGCCATACTCACACAGGTACTCATTTATGGCCCTCTGCTGTGTGTGCAGCTGCTGCAGCATTGCCAATGTTGAGTTCCACCTGGTGGGCATGTCACAAATGAGGCGGTTGGTGGGCAGGTTGAATTCCCGTTGAATGTCAGACAGCCAAGCACTGGCATTGTATGACTGCCGGAAATGGCCACAGACTTTTCTAGCCTGTCTCAGAAGTTCCTGTAATCCTGGGTACCTGGTCAAGAAACACTCCACTTCCAAATTCAAGATGTGTGACAAGCATGAAACATGGGTCAAGTGTCCCTATCGGAGGGCGGAGAGAAAGTTGGTGCCATTGTCACATACAACCATTCCTGGCTCAAGCTCCCATGGTGTCAACCACCACTAAGCCTGCCCCTGCAGAGCTGACAGAATCTCTGCCCCAGTGTGGCTCCTGTCCCCTAGGCAGACCAACTCAAGCACCGCATGATATCTTTTAGCATGACTGCATGCATAACCCCTTGAACTGAACAAAGATGGTGGTCGTGAGAATGTCAGCAGGGTTTTGTGTCCCCTTGGTGGAACAGAAGCGCGGGATGAAGGAAAAAGTGGAGGACAGGTCAACAACACCCCTCTGGGAGAGAAAGGGCTGACCAGGGAATGTATGTACTAAATATGGAGGAGCTGCGTGGCTGTCTGATAGTGATTCAGATGAAGAAAACATGGAGAGTGTTAGCAGTATTGAATGTGGTCAGAGAATGGAGGATTCTTCTGCTACACCAGAGTTGCCGGACACTTCTACGCAGCGATGGACTGGCCATCGGGACTACCGGGAGTTTCCCGGTGGGCCGATGGCTCAGTGTGGGCCGGTTTCAGCTGCATCTGTGTCGTGCAGCGATCTACCCTTCAAACACCAACAGCTGGCGCCTGACGGGTAGATTGAGATTTAGCCAGCATGCAGAGTAGCGCACGAAGCGCCTGTACTAGTAAGTTCTCTCTCTCGTGTCATCACGCTAATCCCCGGCGGCCCCTCCTCTCTTCTCGTCTATCCCAGATGATCTTACAAGCCAATTGGGATAGAAGAGAAGAGAGGAGGGGCCACCGGGGAACAGCGTGATGACACGAGAGAGAGAACTTACTAGTACAGAAGCTTCCTGCGCTACTCTGCATGCTGGCTAGTAAGATCCCATAATGTGCCATGTGCCCCAATGATGTGCCCCTTAATGTGCCCTGATGATGTGCCCCATCATGTGCCCTGATGTGTCCCCTGCCCCATGCCCTGATGTACCCCATGCCCTAATGTGCCATGTGGCCTGATGTGCCCCGTGCCCTGATGTGCTATGTGCCTTGATGTGCCCCATCATGTGCCCTGATGTGCCATAATGTGCCCTGATGTGCCCCGAGCCCTGATGTGCCCCGTGCCCTGATGTGCCCCATGCCCTGATGTGCCATGTGCCCTGATGTGCCCCGTGCCCTGATGTGCCATGTTGCCTGATGTGCCCCATGCCCTGATGTGCCATGTTGCCTGATGTGCCCCGTGCCCTGATGTGCTATGAGCCCTCATTAGGGATGAGCTTCGTGTTCGAGTAGAACGCTTGTTCGACTCGAACATCGTCTGTTCGACCGTTCATCGAATTGTAAATGATATGGGCTGTTCGCGCCAAATTCGTGTGGCGCGTCACGGCCCATAATTCACTGCGGCATCGCAGTGCATTGCTGGCTGATGATTGGCCAAGCATGCACTATAACCCGCATGCTTGGCCAATCACAGCGCCGTCAGTAGAGAGAGCTGTAATTGGCCAAAGCCAGGGGGTTTAGAACAAGCCCCACACTATATAAGGCCACCTGCACGGCGGCCCTGTGTAGGGTTTTCCGGCGTGCTGAGAGATAGAGAGAGACAGAGACAGTGTCATTTCATTTGAGTCAGATAGATTAGGCAGGACAGTCAGTCAGTTAGCTGCACTTAAAGTGTATTGTGTATATATGCATCCCAGGTGTTGTATATATATATATATATATATATACACTGTATTCAGTTTAGCTAGATCCGTTCCTGTTATCTTCCTACTGACAGGCAGGCTTGTCTTGTTACAGTATTTACAGCTACCTGAAGAAAATAGCTGGTGTTCTTTTGATCCTATTAGTACCACAGTCAGGCAGCTTTACTATTTACAGTTAGTGTAGTGTGTCCTCCTCACAGTGTTCAGCTAAAGCTACAAGTGAGTTTAGTGTGACCTCTGCACAGTGTTCAGCTAAAGCTACAAGTTAGTGTAGTGCGTCCTCCTTACAGTGTTCAGCTAAAGCTACAGGTTAGTTTAGTGTGACCTCTGCACAGTGTTCAGCTAAAGCTACAAGTTAGTGTAGTGCGTCCTCCTCACAGTGTTCAGCTAAAGCTAAAAGTTAGTGTAGTGCGTGGTCCTCACAGTGTTCAGCTAAAACTACAAGTTAGTGTTATGCGACCTCTGCACAGTGTTCAGCTAAAGCTACAAGTTATTTTAGTGCGACCTCTGCACAGTGTTCAGCTAAAGCTACAAGTTAGTGTAGTGCGTGCTCTGAACAGTGTTCAGCTAAAGCTACAGGTTAGTTTAGTGTGACCTCTGCACAGTGTTCAGCTAAAGCTACAAGTTAGTGTAGTGCGTCCTCCTTACAGTGTTCAGCTAAAGCTACAGGTTAGTTTAGTGTGACCTCTGCACAGTGTTCAGCTAAAGCTACAAGTTAGTGTAGTGCGTCCTCCTCACAGTGTTCAGCTAAAGCTAAAAGTTAGTGTAGTGCGTGGTCCTCACAGTGTTCAGCTAAAACTACAAGTTAGTGTAGTGCGACCTCTGCACAGTGTTCAGCTAAAGCTACAAGTTATTTTAGTGCGACCTCTGCACAGTGTTCAGCTAAAGCTACAAGTTAGTGTAGTGCGTGCTCTGAACAGTGTTCAGCTAAAACTACAAGTTAGTGTGGTGCATCCTCTGAACAGTGTTCATCTAAAGCTACAAGTTAGTGTAGTGCGTCCTCCTCACAGTGTTCAGCTAAAGCTACAGGTTAGTTTAGTGTGACCTCTGCACAGTGTTCAGCTAAAGCTACAAGTTAGTGTAGTGCATCCTCTGAACAGTGTTCATCTAAAGCTACACGTTAGTGTAGTGCATGCTCCTCATAGTGTTCAGCTAAAGCTACAAGTTAGTGTAGTGCGTCCTCTGAACAGTGTTCAGCTAAAGCTACAAGTTAGTGTAGTGCGTCCTCCTCAGTGTTCAGCTAAAGATACAAGTTAGTGTAGTGCATCCTCCTCACAGTGTTCAGCAAAAACTACAAGTTAGTGTAGTGCGACCTCTGCACAGTGTTCAGCTAAAGCTACAAGTTATTTTAGTATGACCTCTGCACAGTGTTCAGCTAAAGCTACAAGTTAGTGTAGTGCGTGCTCTGAACAGTGTTCAGCTAAAACTACAAGTTAGTGTAGTGCATCCTCTGAACAGTGTTCATCTAAAGCTACAAGTTAGTGTAGTGCTTCCTCCTCACAGTGTTCAGCTAAAGCTACAGGTTAGTTTAGTGTGACCTCTGCACAGTGTTCAGCTAAAGCTACAAGTTAGTGTAGTGCGTTCTCTGAACAGTGTTCATCTAAAGCTACAAGTTAGTGTAGTGCATCCTCCTCATAGTGTTCAGCTAAAGCTACAAGTTAGTGTAGTGCGTCCTCTGAACAGTGTTCAGCTAAAGCTACAAGTTAGTGTAGTGCGTCCTCCTCACAGTGTTCAGCTAAAGCTACAAGTTAGTGTAGTGCATCCTCCTCACAGCGTTCAGCTAAAACTACAAGTTAGTGTAGTGCGACATCTGCACAGTGTTCAGCTAAAGCTACAAGTTATTTTAGTGCGACCTCTGCACAGTGTTCAGCTAAAGCTACAAGTTAGTGTAGTGCTTGCTCTGAACAGTGTTCAGCTAAAACTACAAGTTAGTGTGGTGCATCCTCTGAACAGTGTTCATCTAAAGCTACAAGTTAGTGTAGTGCGTCCTCCTCACAGTGTTCAGCTAAAGCTACAGGTTAGTTTAGTGTGACCTCTGCACAGTGTTCAGCTAAAGCTACAAGTTAGTGTAGTGCATCCTCTGAACAGTGTTCATCTAAAGCTACACGTTAGTGTAGTGCATGCTCCTCATAGTGTTCAGCTAAAGCTACAAGTTAGTGTAGTGCGTCCTCTGAACAGTGTTCAGCTAAAGCTACAAGTTAGTGTAGTGCGTCCTCCTCAGTGTTCAGCTAAAGCTACAAGTTAGTGTAGTGCATCCTCCTCACAGTGTTCAGCAAAAACTACAAGTTAGTGTAGTGCGACCTCTGCACAGTGTTCAGCTAAAGCTACAAGTTATTTTAGTATGACCTCTGCACAGTGTTCAGCTAAAGCTACAAGTTAGTGTAGTGCGTGCTCTGAACAGTGTTCAGCTAAAACTACAAGTTAGTGTGGTGCATCCTCTGAACAGTGTTCATCTAAAGCTACAAGTTAGTGTAGTGCTTCCTCCTCACAGTGTTCAGCTAAAGCTACAGGTTAGTTTAGTGTGACCTCTGCACAGTGTTCAGCTAAAGCTACAAGTTAGTGTAGTGCGTCCTCCTCACAGTGTTCAGCTAAAGCTAAAAGTTAGTGTAGTGCGTGGTCCTCACAGTGTTCAGCTAAAACTACAAGTTAGTGTTATGCGACCTCTGCACAGTGTTCAGCTAAAGCTACAAGTTATTTTAGTGCGACCTCTGCACAGTGTTCAGCTAAAGCTACAAGTTAGTGTAGTGCGTGCTCTGAACAGTGTTCAGCTAAAGCTACAGGTTAGTTTAGTGTGACCTCTGCACAGTGTTCAGCTAAAGCTACAAGTTAGTGTAGTGCGTCCTCCTCACAGTGTTCAGCTAAAGCTACAAGTTAGTGAAGTGCGTCCTCTGAACAGTGTTCAGCTAAAGCTACAAGTTAGTGTAGTGCGTCCTCCTCACAGTGTTCAGCTAAAGCTACAAGTTAGTGTAGTGCATCCTCCTCACAGTGTTCAGCTAAAGCTACAAGTTAGTGTAGTGCGTCCTCTGAACAGTGTTCAGCTAAAGCTACAAGTTAGTGTAGTGCATCCTCCTCATAGTGTTCAGCTAAAGCTACAAGTTAGCGTAGTGCGTCCTCTGAACAGTGTTCAGCTAAAGCTACAAGTTAGTGTAGTGCGTCCTCTGAACAGTGTTCAGCTAAAGCTACAGGCTAGTTTAGTGTGACCTCTGCACAGTGTTCAGCTAAAGCTACCTGTAGAAGGTTGGTGGTGTTTTCCTGATACTATCACTACCGCAGGCAGCTAAAGTATTTACACATTAGTGTAGTGCGACCTCTGCACAGAGTTCAGCTAAAGCTACCTGTAGAAGGTTGGTGGTGTTTTCCTGATCCTTTCACTACTGCAGGCAGCTAAAGTATTTACACGTTAGTGTAGTGCGACCTCTGCACTGTTCAGCTAAAGCTACCTGTAGCGGGTTAGTGGTGTTTTCCTGATCCTATCACTACAGCAGGCAGCTAAATTATTTACATGTTAGTGTAGTGCGACCTCTGCACTGTTCAGCTAAAGCTACCTGTAAAAGGTTGGTGGTGTTTTCCTGATCCTATCACTACCGCAGGCAGCTAAATTATTTACAAGTTAGTTTAGTGCGACATCTGCACAGTGTTCCGCTAAAGCTACCTGTAGAAGGTTGGTGGTGTTTTCCTGATCCTATTACTACCGCAGGCAGCTAAATTATTTACACGTTAGTGTAGTGCGACCTCTGCACAGTGTTCAGCTAAAGCTACCTGTAGAAGGTTGGTGGTGTTTTCCTCATCCTATCACTACTGCAGGCAGCTAAAGTATTTACATGTTAGTGTAGTGCGACCTCTGCACTGTTCAGCTAAAGCTACCTGTAGAAGTTTGTTGGTGTTTTCCTGATCCTATCACTACCGCAGGCAGCTATATTATTTACACGTTAGTGTAGTGCATCCTCTTAACAGTGTTCATCTAAAGCTACAAGTAAGTGTAGTGCGTCCTCCTCACAGTGTTCAGCTAAAGCTACAGGTTAGTTTAGTGTGACCTCTGCACAGTGTTCAGCTAAAGCTACAAGTTAGTGTAGTGCGTGCTCTGAACAGTGTTCAGGTAAAGCTACAAGTTAGTGTAGTGCTTCCTCCTCACAGTGTTCAGCTAAAGCTACAAGTTAGTGAAGTGCGTCCTCCTCACAGTGTTCAGCTAAAACTACAAGTTAGTGTAGTGTGACCTCTGCACAGTGTTCAGATAAAGCTACAAGTTAGTGTAGTGCGTCCTCCTCACAGTGTTCAGCTAAAGCTACAAGTTAGTGTCCTGCGACCTCTGCACAGTGTTCAGCTAAAGCTGCAAGTTAGTGTAGTTCGTCCTCTGAACAGTGTTCAGCTAAAGCTACAAGTTAGTGTAGTGTGACCTTTGCACAGTGTTCAGCTAAAGCTACCTGTAGAAGGTTGGTGGTGTTTTCCTGATCCTATCACTTTCCAGGCAGCTAATGTATTTACATGTTAGTGTAGTGTGACCTCTGCACAGTGTTCAGCTAAAGCTACCTGTAGAAGGTTGGTGGTGTTTTCCTGATCATATCACTACCGCAGGCAGCTAAATTATTTACATGTTAGTGTAGTGCGACCTCTGCACTGTTCAGCTAAAGCTACCTGTAGAAGGTTGGTGGTGTTTTCCTGCTCATATCACTACCGCAGGCAGCTAAAGTATTTACACGTTAGTGTAGTGCGACCTCTGCACTGTGTTTAGCTAAAGCTACCTGTAGAAGGTTGGTGGTGTTTTCCTGATCCTATTACTACCGCAGGCAGCTAAATTATTTACATGTTAGTGTAGTGCGACCTCTGCACAGTGTTCAGCTAAATCTACCTGTAGAAGGTTGGTGGTGTTTTCCTGATCCTATCACTACCGCAGGCAGCTAAAGTATTTACACGTTAGTGTAGTGCGACCTCTGCACTGTTCAGCTAAAGCTACCTATAGAAGGTTGGTGGTGTTTTCCTGATCCTATCATTACCGCAGGCAGCTAAAGTATTTACACATTAGTGTAGTGCGACCTTTGCGCAGAGTTCAGCTAAAGCTACCTGTAGAAGGTTGGTGGTGTTTTCCTGATCCTACCACTACCGCAGGCAGCTAAAGTATTTACACGTTAGTGTAGTGCGACCTCTGCACTGTTCAGCTAAAGCTACCTGTAGAAGGTTGTTGGTGTTTTCCTGATCCTATCACTACCGCAGGCAGCTAAATTATTTACATGTTAGTGTAGTGCGTCCTCCTCACAGTGTTCATCTAAAGCTACAAGTTAGTGTAGTGCGTCCTCTGAACAGTGTTCAGCAAAAGCTACAAGTTAGTGTAGTGCGTCCTTCTCACAGTGTTCAGCTAAAGATACAAGTTAGTGTAGTGTGTCCTCTGAACAGTGTTCATCTAAAGCTACAAGTTAGTGTAGTGCAACTTCTGCACAGTGTTCAGCTAAAGCTACAAGTTAGCGTAGTGCGTGCTCTGAACAGTGTTCAGCTAAAGCTACAAGTTAGTGTAGTGCTTCCTCCTCACAGTGTTCAGCTAAAGCTACAAGTTGGTGTAGTGTGTCCTCCTCACAGTGTTCAGCTAAAGCTACACGTCAGTGTAGTGCGACCTCTGCACTGTGTTTAGCTAAAGCTACCTGTAGAAGGTTGGTGGTGTTTTCCTGATCCTATTACTACCGCAGGCAGCTAAATTATTTACACATTAGTGTAGTGCGACCTCTGCACAGTGTTCAGCTAAAGCTACCTGTAGAAGGTTGGTGGTGTTTTCCTGATCCTATTACTACCGCAGGCAGCTAAATTATTTACACGTTAGTGTAGTGCGACCTCTGCACAGTGTTCAGCTAAAGCTACCTGTAGAAGGTTGGTGGTGTTTTCCTGATTCTATCACTACCGCAGGCAGCTAAAGTATTTACACGTTAGTGTAGTGCGACCTCTGCACTGTTCAGCTAAAGCTACCTGTAGAAGGTTGTGGTGTTTTCCTGATCCTATCACTACCGCAGGCAGCTAAAGTATTTACACATTAGTGTAGTGCGACCTCTGCACAGAGATCAGCTAAAGCTACCTGTAGAAGGTTGGTGGTGTTTTCCTGATCCTATCACTACCGCAGGCAGCTAAAATATTTACACGTTAGTGTAGTGCGACCTCTGCACTGTTCAGCTAAAGCTACCTGTAGAAGGTTGGTGGTGTTTTCCTGATCCTATCATTACCGCAGGCAGCTAAAGTATTTACACATTAGTGTAGTGCGACCTCTGCGCAGAGTTCAGCTAAAGCTACCTGTAGAAGGTTGGTGGTGTTTTCCTGATCCTATCACTACCGTAGGCAGCTAAAGTATTTACACGTTAGTGTAGTGCGACCTCTGCACTGTTCAGCCAAAGCTACCTGTAGAAGGTTGTTG
The DNA here is from genome assembly GCA_037952835.1 of Lithobates septentrionalis. Classification (NCBI taxonomy): domain Eukaryota; kingdom Metazoa; phylum Chordata; class Amphibia; order Anura; family Ranidae; genus Lithobates; species Lithobates septentrionalis. Next base: position 504,772 of record JBBDGP010003204.1, on the reverse strand, counting down.
GTGTTTTCCTGATCCTATCACTACCGCAGGCAGCTAAATTATTTACATGTTAGTGTAGTGCGTCCTCCTCACAGTGTTCATCTAAAGCTACAAGTTAGTGTAGTGCGTCCTCCTCACAGTGTTCAGCTAAAGCTACAGGTTAGTTTAGTGTGACTTCTGCACAGTGTTCAGCTAAAGCTACAAGTTAGTGTAGTGCGTCCTCTGAACAGTGTTCAGCAAAAGCTACAAGTTAGTGTTGTGCGTCCTCCTCACAGTGTTCAGCTAAAGATACAAGTTAGTGTAGTGCGTCCTCTGAACAGTGTTCATCTAAAGCTACAAGTTAGTGTTGTGCAACTTCTGCACAGTGTTCAGCTAAAGCTACAAGTTAGTGTAGTGCGTGCTCTGAACAGTGTTCAGCTAAAGCTACAAGTTAGTGTAGTGCTTCCTCCTCACAGTGTTCAGCTAAAGCTACAAGTTGGTATAGTGTGTCCTCCTCACAGTGTTCAGCTAAAGCTACACGTTAGTGTAGTGCGACCTCTGCACTGTGTTTAGCTAAAGCTACCTGTAGAAGGTTGGTGGTGTTTTCCTGATCCTATTACTACCGCAGGCAGCTAAAGAATCTACACGTTAGTGTAGTGTGACCTCTGCACAGTGTTCAGCTAAAGCTACCTGTAGAAGGTTGGCGGTGTTTTCCTGATCCTATTACTACCGCAGGCAGCTAAATTATTTACACGTTAGTGTGGTGCGACCTCTGCACAGTGTTCAGCTAAAGCTACCTGTAGAAGGTTGTTGGTGTTTTCCTGATCCTATCACTACCGCAGGCAGATAAATTATTTACATGTTAGTGTAGTGCGTCCTCCTCACAGTGTTCATCTAAAGCTACAAGTTAGTGTAGTGCGTCCTCCTCACAGTGTTCAGCTAAAGCTACAAGTTAGTGTAGTGCGTCCTCCTCACAGTGTTCAGCTAAAGCTACAAGTTAGTGTAGTGCGTCCTCTGAACAGTGTTCATCTAAAGCTACAAGTTAGTGTAGTGCAACTTCTGCACAGTGTTCAGCTAAAGCTACAAGTTAGTGTAGTGCGTGCTCTGAACAGTGTTCAGCTAAAGCTACAAGTTAGTGTAGTACTTCCTCCTCACAGTGTTCAGCTAAAGCTACAAGTTGGTGTAGTGTGTCCTCCTCACAGTGTTCAGCTAAAGCTACAGGTTAGTTTAGTGTGACCTCTGCACAGTGTTCAGCTAAAGCTACAAGTTAGTGTAGTGTGTCCTCCTCACAGTGTTCAGCTAAAACTACAAGTTAGTGTAGTGTGACCTCTGCACAGTGTTCAGCTAAAGCTACACGTTAGTGTAGTACGTCCTCTGAACAGTGTTCATTTAAAGCTACAAGTTAGTGTAGTGCGTCCTCCTCACAGTGTTCAGCTAAAGCTACAAGTTAGTGTAGTGCGACCTCTGCACAGTGTTCAGCTAAAGCTACCTGTAGAAGGTTGGTGGTGTTTTCCTGATCTTATTACTGCCGCAGGCAGCTAAAGTATTTACACGTTAGTGTAGTGCGACCTCTGCACAGTGTTCAGCTAAAGCTACCTGTAGAAGGTTGGTGGTGTTTTCCTGATCCTATCACTACCGCAGGCAGCTAAAGTATTTACACGTTAGTGTAGTGTGACCTCTGCACTGTTCAGCTAAAGCTACCTGTAGAAGGTTGGTGGTGTTTTCCTGATCCTATCACTACCGCAGGCAGCTAAATTATTTACACTATTAGTGTAGTGTGACCTCTGCACAGTGTTCAGCTAAAGCTACCTGTAGAAGGTTGGTGGTATTTTCCTGATCCTATCACTACCGCAGGCAGCCAAAGTATTTACACATTAGTGTAGTGCGACCTCTGCACAGTATTCAGCTAAAGCTACCTGTAGAAGGTTGGTGGTGTCTTCCTGATCCTATCACTACCGCAGGCAGCCAAAGTATTTACACGTTAGTGTAGTGCGACCTCTGCACAGTGTTCAGCTAAAGCTACCTGTAGAAGGTTTGTGGTGTTTTCCTGATCCTATCACTACCGCAGGCAGCTAAAGTATTTACACGTTAGTGTAGTGCGACCTCTGCACTGTTCAGCTAAAGCTACCTGTAGAAGGTTGGTGGTGTTTTCCTGATCCTATCACTACCGCAGGCACCCAAAGTATTTACACGTTAGTGTAGTGCGACCTCTGCACAGTGTTCAGCTAAAGCTACCTGTAGAAGGTTGGTGATGTTTTCCTGATCCTATCACTACCGCAGGCAGCTAAATTATTTACACGTTAGTGTAGTGCGACCTCTGCACAGTGTTCAGCTAAAGCTACAAGTCAGTGTAGTGCGTCCTCTGAACAGTGTTCATCTAAGCTACAAGTTAGTATAGTGCGTCCTCCTCACAGTGCTACAAGTTAGTGTAGTGCGTCCTCTGAACAGTGTTCAGCTAAAGCTACAAGTTAGTGTAGTGTGACCTTTGCACAGTGTTCAGCTAATGCTTCCTGTAGCAGGTTGGTGGTGTTTTCCAGATCCTATTACTACCGCAGACAGCTAAAGTATTTACATGTTAGTGTAGTGTGACCTCTGCACAGTGTTCAGCTAAAGCTACCTGTAGAAGGTTGGTGGTGTTTTCCTGAACCTATCACATACTTTAATGTGTAAAGTATTTACACATTAATGTAGTGCGACCTCTGCACAGAGTTCAGCTAAAGCTACCTGTAGAATGTTGGTGGTGTTTTCCTGATCCTATCACTACCGCAGGCAGCTAAATTATTTACATGTTAGTGTAGTGCGTCCTCCTCACAGTGTTCATCTAAAGCTACAAGTTAGTGTAGTGCGTCCTCCTCACAGTGTTCAGCTAAAGCTACAAGTTAGTGTAGTGCGTCCTCTGAACAGTGTTCATCTAAAGTTACAGGTTAGTTTAGTGCAACTTCTGCACAGTGTTCAGCTAAAGCTACAAGTTAGTGAAGTGCGTGCTCTGAACAGTGTTCAGCTAAAGCTACAAGTTAGTGTAGTGCTTCCTCCTCACAGTGTTCAGCTAAAGCTACAAGTTGGTGTAGTGTGTCCTCCTCACAGTGTTCAGCTAAAGCTACAGGTTAGTTTAGTGTGACCTCTGCACAGTGTTCATCTAAAGCTACGAGTTAGTGTAGTGCGTCCTCCTCACAGTGTTCAGCTAAAGCTACAAGTTAGTGTAGTGCGACCTCTGCACAGTGTTCAGCTAAAGCTACCTGTAGAAGGTTGGTGGTGTTTTCCTGATCCTATCACTACCACAGGCAGCTAAAGTATTTACACGTTAGTGTAGTGTGACCTCTGCACTGTTCAGCTAAAGCTACCTGTAGAAGGTTGGTGGTGTTTTCCTGATCCTATCACTACCGCAGGCAGCTAAATTATTTACACGTTAGTGTAGTGCGACCTCTGCACAGTGTTCAGCTAAAGCTACCTGTAGAAGGTTGGTGGTATTTTCCTGATCCTATCACTACCGCAGGCAGCCAAAGTATTTACACGTTAGTGTAGTGCGACCTCTGCACAGTATTCAGCTAAAACTACCTGTAGAAGGTTGGTGGTGTCTTCCTGATCCTATCACTACCGCAGGCAGCCAAAGTATTTACACGTTAGTGTAGTGCGACCTCTGCACAGTGTTCAGCTAAAGCTACCTGTAGAAGGTTGGTCGTGTCTTCCTGATCCTATCACTACCGCAGGCAGCTAAAGTATTTACACGTTAGTGTAGTGCGACCTCTGCACTGTTCAGCTAAAGCTACCTGTAGAAGGTTGGTGGTGTTTTCCTGATCCTATCACTACCGCAGGCAGCCAAAGTATTTACACGTTAGTGTAGTGCGACCTCTGCACAGTGTTCAGCTAAAGCTACCTGTAGAAGGTTGGTGATGTTTTCCTGATCCTATCACTACCGCAGGCAGCTAAATTATTTACACGTTAGTGTAGTGCGACCTCTGCACAGTGTTCAGCTAAAGCTACAAGTCAGTGTAGTGCGTCCTCTGAACAGTGTTCATCTAAGCTATAAGTTAGTATAGTGCGTCCTCCTCACAGTGCTACAAGTTAGTGTAGTGCGTCCTCTGAACAGTGTTCAGCTAAAGCTACAAGTTAGTGTAGTGCGACCTTTGCACAGTGTTCAGCTAATGCTACCTGTAGCAGGTTGGTGGTGTTTTCCAGATCCTATTACTACCGCAGACAGCTAAAGTATTTACATGTTAGTGTAGTGTGACCTCTGCACAGTGTTCAGCTAAAGCTACCTGTAGAAGGTTGGTGGTGTTTTCCTGAACCTATCACTACCGCAGGCAGCTAAAGTATTTACACATTAATATAGTGCGACCTCTGCACAGAGTTCAGCTAAAGCTACCTGTAGAATGTTGGTGGTGTTTTCCTGATCCTATCACTACCGCAGGCAGCTAAATTATTTACATGTTAGTGTAGTGCGTCCTCCTCACAGTGTTCATCTAAAGCTACAAGTTAGTGTAGTGCGTCCTCCTCACAGTGTTCAGCTAAAGCTACAAGTTAGTGTAGTGCGTCCTCTGAACAGTGTTCATCTAAAGTTACAGGTTAGTTTAGTGCAACTTCTGCACAGTGTTCAGCTAAAGCTACAAGTTAGTGAAGTGCGTGCTCTGAACAGTGTTCAGCTAAAGCTACAAGTTAGTGTAGTGCTTCCTCCTCACAGTGTTCAGCTAAAGCTACAAGTTGGTGTAGTGTGTCCTCCTCACAGTGTTCAGCTAAAGCTACAGGTTAGTTTAGTGTGACCTCTGCACAGTGTTCATCTAAAGCTACGAGTTAGTGTAGTGCGTCCTCCTCACAGTGTTCAGCTAAAGCTACAAGTTAGTGTAGTGCGACCTCTGCACAGTGTTCAGCTAAAGCTACAAGTTCGTGTAGTGTGTCCTCTGAACAGTGTTCAGCTAAAGCTACAAGTTAGTGTAGTGCAACTTCTGCACAGTGTTCAGCTAAAGCTACAAGTTAGTGTAGTGCGTGCTATGAACAGTGTTCAGCTAAAGCTACAAGTTAGTGTAGTGCTTCCTCCTCACAGTGTTCAGCTAAAGCTACAAGTTAGTGTAGTGCGTCCTCCTCACAGTGTTCAGCTAAAGCTACAGGTTAGTTTAGTGTGACCTCTGCACAGTGTTCAGCTAAAGCTACAAGTTAGTGTAGTGCGTCCTCCTCACAGTGTTCAACTAAAACTACAAGTTAGTGTAGTGCGACCTCTGCACAGTGTTCAGCTAAAGGTACACGTTAGTGTAGTACGTCCTCTGAACAGTGTTCATCTAAAGCTACAAGTTAGTGTAGTGCGTCCTCTGAACAGTGTTCAGCTAAAGCTACAAGTTAGTGTAGTGCGACCTCTGCACAGTGTTCAGCTAAAGCTACAAGTTAGTGTAGTGCGTCCTCTGAACAGTGTTCAGCTAAAGCTACAAGTTAGTGTAGTGCGACCTTTGCACAGTGTTCAGCTAAAGCTACCTGTAGAAGGTTGGTGGTGTTTTCCTGATCCTATCACTACCGCAATCAGGTAAAGTATTTACATGTTAGTGTAGTGCGACCTCTGCACAGTGTTCAGCTAAAGCTACCTGTAGAAGGTTGGTGGTGTTTTCCTGATCCTATCACTACCACAGGCAGCTAAAGTATTTACACGTTAGTGTAGTGTGACCTCTGCACTGTTCAGCTAAAGCTACCTGTAGAAGGTTGGTGGTGTTTTCCTGATCCTATCACTACCGCAGGCAGCTAAATTATTTACACGTTAGTGTAGTGCGACCTCTGCACAGTGTTCAGCTAAAGCTACCTGTAGAAGGTTGGTGGTATTTTCCTGATCCTATCACTACCGCAGGCAGCCAAAGTATTTACACGTTAGTGTAGTGCGACCTCTGCACAGTATTCAGCTAAAGCTACCTGTAGAAGGTTGGTGGTGTCTTCCTGATCCTATCACTACCGCAGGCAGCCAAAGTATTTACACGTTAGTGTAGTGCGACCTCTGCACAGTGTTCAGCTAAAGCTACCTGTAGAAGGTTGGTGGTGTTTTCCTGATCCTATCACTACCGCAGGCAGCTAAAGTATTTACACGTTAGTGTAGTGCGACCTCTGCACTGTTCAGCTAAAGCTACCTGTAGAAGGTTGGTGGTGTTTTCCTGATCCTATCACTACCGCAGGCAGCCAAAGTATTTACACGTTAGTGTAGTGCGACCTCTGCACAGTGTTCAGCTAAAGCTACCTGTAGAAGGTTGGTGATGTTTTCCTGATCCTATCACTACCGCAGGCAGCTAAATTATTTACACGTTAGTGTAGTGCGACCTCTGCACAGTGTTCAGCTAAAGCTACAAGTCAGTGTAGTGCGTCCTCTGAACAGTGTTCATCTAAGCTATAAGTTAGTATAGTGCGTCCTCCTCACAGTGCTACAAGTTAGTGTAGTGCGTCCTCTGAACAGTGTTCAGCTAAAGCTACAAGTTAGTGTAGTGCGACCTTTGCACAGTGTTCAGCTAATGCTACCTGTAGCAGGTTGGTGGTGTTTTCCAGATCCTATTACTACCGCAGACAGCTAAAGTATTTACATGTTAGTGTAGTGTGACCTCTGCACAGTGTTCAGCTAAAGCTACCTGTAGAAGGTTGGTGGTGTTTTCCTGAACCTATCACTACCGCAGGCAGCTAAAGTATTTACACATTAATATAGTGCGACCTCTGCACAGAGTTCAGCTAAAGCTACCTGTAGAATGTTGGTGGTGTTTTCCTGATCCTATCACTACCGCAGGCAGCTAAATTATTTACATGTTAGTGTAGTGCGTCCTCCTCACAGTGTTCATCTAAAGCTACAAGTTAGTGTAGTGCGTCCTCCTCACAGTGTTCAGCTAAAGCTACAAGTTAGTGTAGTGCGTCCTCTGAACAGTGTTCATCTAAAGCTACAAGTTAGTGTAGTGCGTCCTCTGAACAGTGTTCAGCTAAAGCTACAAGTTAGTGAAGTGCGTGCTCTGAACAGTGTTCAGCTAAAGCTACAAGTTAGTGTAGTGCTTCCTCCTCACAGTGTTCAGCTAAAGCTACAAGTTGGTGTAGTGTGTCCTCCTCACAGTGTTCAGCTAAAGCTACAGGTTAGTTTAGTGTGACCTCTGCACAGTGTTCATCTAAAGCTACGAGTTAGTGTAGTGCGTCCTCCTCACAGTGTTCAGCTAAAGCTACAAGTTAGTGTAGTGCGACCTCTGCACAGTGTTCAGCTAAAGCTACAAGTTCGTGTAGTGTGTCCTCTGAACAGTGTTCAGCTAAAGCTACAAGTTAGTGTAGTGCAACTTCTGCACAGTGTTCAGCTAAAGCTACAAGTTAGTGTAGTGCGTGCTATGAACAGTGTTCAGCTAAAGCTACAAGTTAGTGTAGTGCTTCCTCCTCACAGTGTTCAGCTAAAGCTACAAGTTAGTGTAGTGCGTCCTCCTCACAGTGTTCAGCTAAAGCTACAGGTTAGTTTAGTGTGACCTCTGCACAGTGTTCAGCTAAAGCTACAAGTTAGTGTAGTGCGTCCTCCTCACAGTGTTCAACTAAAACTACAAGTTAGTGTAGTGCGACCTCTGCACAGTGTTCAGCTAAAGGTACACGTTAGTGTAGTACGTCCTCTGAACAGTGTTCATCTAAAGCTACAAGTTAGTGTAGTGCGTCCTCTGAACAGTGTTCAGCTAAAGCTACAAGTTAGTGTAGTGCGACCTCTGCACAGTGTTCAGCTAAAGCTACAAGTTAGTGTAGTGCGTCCTCTGAACAGTGTTCAGCTAAAGCTACAAGTTAGTGTAGTGCGACCTTTGCACAGTGTTCAGCTAAAGCTACCTGTAGAAGGTTGGTGGTGTTTTCCTGATCCTATCACTACCGCAATCAGGTAAAGTATTTACATGTTAGTGTAGTGCGACCTCTGCACAGTGTTCAGCTAAAGCTACCTGTAGAAGGTTGGTGGTGTTTTCCTGATCCTATCACTACCACAGGCAGCTAAAGTATTTACACGTTAGTGTAGTGTGACCTCTGCACTGTTCAGCTAAAGCTACCTGTAGAAGGTTGGTGGTGTTTTCCTGATCCTATCACTACCGCAGGCAGCTAAATTATTTACACGTTAGTGTAGTGCGACCTCTGCACAGTGTTCAGCTAAAGCTACCTGTAGAAGGTTGGTGGTATTTTCCTGATCCTATCACTACCGCAGGCAGCCAAAGTATTTACACGTTAGTGTAGTGCGACCTCTGCACAGTATTCAGCTAAAGCTACCTGTAGAAGGTTGGTGGTGTCTTCCTGATCCTATCACTACCGCAGGCAGCCAAAGTATTTACACGTTAGTGTAGTGCGACCTCTGCACAGTGTTCAGCTAAAGCTACCTGTAGAAGGTTGGTGGTGTTTTCCTGATCCTATCACTACCGCAGGCAGCTAAAGTATTTACACGTTAGTGTAGTGCGACCTCTGCACTGTTCAGCTAAAGCTACCTGTAGAAGGTTGGTGGTGTTTTCCTGATCCTATCACTACCGCAGGCAGCCAAAGTATTTACACGTTAGTGTAGTGCGACCTCTGCACAGTGTTCAGCTAAAGCTACCTGTAGAAGGTTGGTGATGTTTTCCTGATCCTATCACTACCGCAGGCAGCTAAATTATTTACACGTTAGTGTAGTGCGACCTCTGCACAGTGTTCAGCTAAAGCTACAAGTCAGTGTAGTGCGTCCTCTGAACAGTGTTCATCTAAGCTATAAGTTAGTATAGTGCGTCCTCCTCACAGTGCTACAAGTTAGTGTAGTGCGTCCTCTGAACAGTGTTCAGCTAAAGCTACAAGTTAGTGTAGTGCGACCTTTGCACAGTGTTCAGCTAATGCTACCTGTAGCAGGTTGGTGGTGTTTTCCAGATCCTATTACTACCGCAGACAGCTAAAGTATTTACATGTTAGTGTAGTGTGACCTCTGCACAGTGTTCAGCTAAAGCTACCTGTAGAAGGTTGGTGGTGTTTTCCTGAACCTATCACTACCGCAGGCAGCTAAAGTATTTACACATTAATATAGTGCGACCTCTGCACAGAGTTCAGCTAAAGCTACCTGTAGAATGTTGGTGGTGTTTTCCTGATCCTATCACTACCGCAGGCAGCTAAATTATTTACATGTTAGTGTAGTGCGTCCTCCTCACAGTGTTCATCTAAAGCTACAAGTTAGTGTAGTGCGTCCTCCTCACAGTGTTCAGCTAAAGCTACAAGTTAGTGTAGTGCGTCCTCTGAACAGTGTTCATCTAAAGTTACAGGTTAGTTTAGTGCAACTTCTGCACAGTGTTCAGCTAAAGCTACAAGTTAGTGAAGTGCGTGCTCTGAACAGTGTTCAGCTAAAGCTACAAGTTAGTGTAGTGCTTCCTCCTCACAGTGTTCAGCTAAAGCTACAAGTTGGTGTAGTGTGTCCTCCTCACAGTGTTCAGCTAAAGCTACAGGTTAGTTTAGTGTGACCTCTGCACAGTGTTCATCTAAAGCTACGAGTTAGTGTAGTGCGTCCTCCTCACAGTGTTCAGCTAAAGCTACAAGTTAGTGTAGTGCGACCTCTGCACAGTGTTCAGCTAAAGCTACAAGTTCGTGTAGTGTGTCCTCTGAACAGTGTTCAGCTAAAGCTACAAGTTAGTGTAGTGCAACTTCTGCACAGTGTTCAGCTAAAGCTACAAGTTAGTGTAGTGCGTGCTATGAACAGTGTTCAGCTAAAGCTACAAGTTAGTGTAGTGCTTCCTCCTCACAGTGTTCAGCTAAAGCTACAAGTTAGTGTAGTGCGTCCTCCTCACAGTGTTCAGCTAAAGCTACAGGTTAGTTTAGTGTGACCTCTGCACAGTGTTCAGCTAAAGCTACAAGTTAGTGTAGTGCGTCCTCCTCACAGTGTTCAACTAAAACTACAAGTTAGTGTAGTGCGACCTCTGCACAGTGTTCAGCTAAAGGTACACGTTAGTGTAGTACGTCCTCTGAACAGTGTTCATCTAAAGCTACAAGTTAGTGTAGTGCGTCCTCTGAACAGTGTTCAGCTAAAGCTACAAGTTAGTGTAGTGCGACCTCTGCACAGTGTTCAGCTAAAGCTACAAGTTAGTGTAGTGCGTCCTCTGAACAGTGTTCAGCTAAAGCTACAAGTTAGTGTAGTGCGACCTTTGCACAGTGTTCAGCTAAAGCTACCTGTAGAAGGTTGGTGGTGTTTTCCTGATCCTATCACTACCGCAATCAGGTAAAGTATTTACATGTTAGTGTAGTGCGACCTCTGCACAGTGTTCAGCTAAAGCTACCTGTAGAAGGTTGGTGGTGTTTTCCTGATCCTATCACTACCACAGGCAGCTAAAGTATTTACACGTTAGTGTAGTGTGACCTCTGCACTGTTCAGCTAAAGCTACCTGTAGAAGGTTGGTGGTGTTTTCCTGATCCTATCACTACCGCAGGCAGCTAAATTATTTACACGTTAGTGTAGTGCGACCTCTGCACAGTGTTCAGCTAAAGCTACCTGTAGAAGGTTGGTGGTATTTTCCTGATCCTATCACTACCGCAGGCAGCCAAAGTATTTACACGTTAGTGTAGTGCGACCTCTGCACAGTATTCAGCTAAAGCTACCTGTAGAAGGTTGGTGGTGTCTTCCTGATCCTATCACTACCGCAGGCAGCCAAAGTATTTACACGTTAGTGTAGTGCGACCTCTGCACAGTGTTCAGCTAAAGCTACCTGTAGAAGGTTGGTGGTGTTTTCCTGATCCTATCACTACCGCAGGCAGCTAAAGTATTTACACGTTAGTGTAGTGCGACCTCTGCACTGTTCAGCTAAAGCTACCTGTAGAAGGTTGGTGGTGTTTTCCTGATCCTATCACTACCGCAGGCAGCCAAAGTATTTACACGTTAGTGTAGTGCGACCTCTGCACAGTGTTCAGCTAAAGCTACCTGTAGAAGGTTGGTGATGTTTTCCTGATCCTATCACTACCGCAGGCAGCTAAATTATTTACACGTTAGTGTAGTGCGACCTCTGCACAGTGTTCAGCTAAAGCTACAAGTCAGTGTAGTGCGTCCTCTGAACAGTGTTCATCTAAGCTATAAGTTAGTATAGTGCGTCCTCCTCACAGTGCTACAAGTTAGTGTAGTGCGTCCTCTGAACAGTGTTCAGCTAAAGCTACAAGTTAGTGTAGTGCGACCTTTGCACAGTGTTCAGCTAATGCTACCTGTAGCAGGTTGGTGGTGTTTTCCAGATCCTATTACTACCGCAGACAGCTAAAGTATTTACATGTTAGTGTAGTGTGACCTCTGCACAGTGTTCAGCTAAAGCTACCTGTAGAAGGTTGGTGGTGTTTTCCTGAACCTATCACTACCGCAGGCAGCTAAAGTATTTACACATTAATATAGTGCGACCTCTGCACAGAGTTCAGCTAAAGCTACCTGTAGAATGTTGGTGGTGTTTTCCTGATCCTATCACTACCGCAGGCAGCTAAATTATTTACATGTTAGTGTAGTGCGTCCTCCTCACAGTGTTCATCTAAAGCTACAAGTTAGTGTAGTGCGTCCTCCTCACAGTGTTCAGCTAAAGCTACAAGTTAGTGTAGTGCGTCCTCTGAACAGTGTTCATCTAAAGTTACAGGTTAGTTTAGTGCAACTTCTGCACAGTGTTCAGCTAAAGCTACAAGTTAGTGAAGTGCGTGCTCTGAACAGTGTTCAGCTAAAGCTACAAGTTAGTGTAGTGCTTCCTCCTCACAGTGTTCAGCTAAAGCTACAAGTTGGTGTAGTGTGTCCTCCTCACAGTGTTCAGCTAAAGCTACAGGTTAGTTTAGTGTGACCTCTGCACAGTGTTCATCTAAAGCTACGAGTTAGTGTAGTGCGTCCTCCTCACAGTGTTCAGCTAAAGCTACAAGTTAGTGTAGTGCGACCTCTGCACAGTGTTCAGCTAAAGCTACAAGTTCGTGTAGTGTGTCCTCTGAACAGTGTTCAGCTAAAGCTACAAGTTAGTGTAGTGCAACTTCTGCACAGTGTTCAGCTAAAGCTACAAGTTAGTGTAGTGCGTGCTATGAACAGTGTTCAGCTAAAGCTACAAGTTAGTGTAGTGCTTCCTCCTCACAGTGTTCAGCTAAAGCTACAAGTTAGTGTAGTGCGTCCTCCTCACAGTGTTCAGCTAAAGCTACAGGTTAGTTTAGTGTGACCTCTGCACAGTGTTCAGCTAAAGCTACAAGTTAGTGTAGTGCGTCCTCCTCACAGTGTTCAACTAAAACTACAAGTTAGTGTAGTGCGACCTCTGCACAGTGTTCAGCTAAAGGTACACGTTAGTGTAGTACGTCCTCTGAACAGTGTTCATCTAAAGCTACAAGTTAGTGTAGTGCGTCCTCTGAACAGTGTTCAGCTAAAGCTACAAGTTAGTGTAGTGCGACCTCTGCACAGTGTTCAGCTAAAGCTACAAGTTAGTGTAGTGCGTCCTCTGAACAGTGTTCAGCTAAAGCTACAAGTTAGTGTAGTGCGACCTTTGCACAGTGTTCAGCTAAAGCTACCTGTAGAAGGTTGGTGGTGTTTTCCTGATCCTATCACTACCGCAATCAGGTAAAGTATTTACATGTTAGTGTAGTGCGACCTCTGCACAGTGTTCAGCTAAAGCTACCTGTAGAAGGTTGGTGGTGTTTTCCTGATCCTATCACTACCGCAGGCAGCTAAATTATTTACACGTTAGTGTAGTGCGACCTCTGCACAGTGTTCAGGTAAAGCTACCTGTAGAAGGTTGGTGGTGTTTTACTGATCCTATCACTACCACAGGCAGCTAAAGTATTTACACGTTAGTGTAGTGCGACCTCTGCACTGTTCAGCTAAAGCTACCTGTAGAAGGTTGGTGGTGTTTTCCTGATCCTATTACTACCGCAGGCAGCTAAATTATTTACACATTAGTGTAGTGCAACCTCTGCACAGTGTTCAGCTAAAGCTACAAGTTAGTGTATTGCATCCTCCTCACAGTGTTCAGCTAAAACTACAAGTTAGTGTAGTGCGACCTCTGCACAGTGTTCAGCTAAAGCTACAAGTTATTTTAGTGCGACCTCAGCACAGTGTTCAGCTAATGCTACAAGTTAGTGTAGTGCATGCTCTGAACAGTGTTCAGCTAAAACTTCAAGTTAGTGTAGTGCGTCCTCTGAACAGTGTTCATCTAAAGCTACAAGTTAGTGTAGTGCGTCCTCCTCACAGTGTTCAGCTAAAGCTACAGGTAAGTTTAGTGTGACCTCTGCACAGTGTTCAGCTAAAGCTACCTGTAGAAGGTTGGTGGTGTTTTCCTGATCCTATTACTACCGCAGGCAGCTAAAGTATTTACACGTTGGTGTAGTGCGACCTCTGCACAGTGTTCAGCTAAAGCTACCTGTAGAAGGTTGGTGGTGTTTTCCTGATCTTATTACTGCCGCAGGCAGCTAAAGTATTTACACGTTAGTGTAGTGCGACCTCTGCACAGTGTTCAGCTAAAGCTACCTGTAGAAGGTTGGTGGTGTTTTCCTGATCCTATCACTACCGCAGGCAGCCAAAGTATTTACACGTTAGTGTAGTGTGACCTCTGCACTGTTCAGCTAAAGCTACCTGTAGAAGGTTGGTGGTGTTTTCCTGATCCTATCACTACCGCAGGCAGCTAAATTATTTACACGTTAGTGTAGTGCGACCTCTGCACAGTGTTCAGCTAAAGCTACCTGTAGAAGGTTGGTGGTGTTTTCCTGATCCTATCACTACCGCAGGCAGCCAAAGTATTTACACGTTAGTGTAGTGCAACCTCTGCACAGTGTTCAGCTAAAGCTACCTGTAGAAGGTTGGTGGTGTTTTCCTGATCCTATCACTACCGCAGGCAGCTAAATTATTTACACGTTAGTGTAGTGCGACCTCTGCACTGTTCAGCTAAAGCTACCTGTAGAAGGTTGGTGGTGTTTTCCTGATCCTATCACTACCGCAGGCAGCCAAAGTATTTACACGTTAGTGTAGTGCGACCTCTGCACAGTGTTCAGCTAAAGCTACCTGTAGAAGGTTGGTGGTGTTTTCCTGATCCTATCACTACCGCAGGCAGCTAAATTATTTACACGTTAGTGTAGTGCGACCTCTGCACAGTGTTCAGTTAAAGCTACAAGTCAGTGTAGTGCGTCCTCTGAACAGTGTTCATCTAAGCTACAAGTTAGTATAGTGCGTCCTCCTCACAGTGTTACAAGTTAGTGTAGTGCGTCCTCTGAACAGTGTTCAGCTAAAGCTACAAGTTAGTGTAGTGCGACCTTTGCACAGTGTTCAGCTAATGCTACCTGTAGCAGGTTGGTGGTGTTTTCCAGATCCTATTACTACCGCAGACAGCTAAAGTATTTACATGTTAGTGTAGTGTGACCTCTGCACAGTGTTCAGCTAAAGCTACCTGTAGAAGTTTGGTGGTGTTTTCCTGATCCTATCACTACCGCAGGCAGCTAAAGTATTTACACGTTAGTGTAATGCGACCTCTGCACAGTGTTCAGCTAAAGCTACCTGTAGAAGGTTGGTGATGTTTTCCTGATCCTATCACTACCGCAGGCAGCTAAAGTATTTACACGTTAGTGTAGTGCGACCTCTGCACAGTGTTCAGCTAAAGCTACCTGTAGAAGGTTGGTGGTGTTTTCCCGATCCTATCACTGCCGCAGGCAGCTAAATTATTTACACGTAGTGTAGTGCGACCTCTGCACAGTGTTCAGCTAAAGCTACCTGTAGAAGGTTGGTGGTGTTTTCCTGATCCTATCACTACCGCAGGCAGCTAAAGTATTTACACGTTAGTGTAGTGCAACCTATGCACTGTTCAGCTAAAGCTACCTGTAGTAGAAGGTTGGTGGTGTTCTCATACTGTAGGCAGGCAGTTGATTTTGCTAGCTGCAGTATATATATATATATATATATATATATATATATATATATATATATATATATATATATGTATCCCAGCTTAGTGCAGCTACAGGCCATTAGTATGTCTGGAAGGCCAACAAGGAAAGGCAGACAGTCACAAGCCAATAAAAGAGGGCAAGCAGACTCTGTGTCTAGATGCAATGGTGCTGGTTGTGGAGACGGTGCATCCTCATCAGCACGTGGCCGTGGGACACGCTTGGCCTTTTTGAGCCGTGTTGGCCGTGTTGAGCTGCAACATGCGGAAGACTTGGTCGAGTGGATGACCAAGCCGTCCTCATCATCCCTCACCCATGCTCAGGGTACTTTGTCTGGCAAAGCAGCTGCCAACGCGGCCTTTTGTCCTCCTGAGGAGTCCCTCGAACTGTTTGACCACAGTATTGGGTACATGCTCCTGGAGGATGCCCAGCGTTTAGAAGGCTCTGATGATGATACTGAGCTTGATGAAGGCAGTAACGTGAGCATGGACAGAGGGTGTGCCCAAGAAGGACATCAGTCTGGCAGTCATGCTCCCCCTGCTGCAGCATACTGCCAGGTTTGCTCCAGTGATGAGGAGGGAGGGGTTGATGAGGTCACTGACTCAACGTGGGTGCCTAATAGGAGAGACGAGGAGGCACATCACCAATGAGGCAGGATGCCCTCCAGGGGCCAGCCTAAGGGCAGCACTCTGACTGCATCACACCGTAAAGCTCCGCATGTGCAGGGCGCTGCTGTCTGCGCGTTATTCCAAAAGTTCTTTGGTGTGGGCCTTTTTTGAGATGAGTGCATCAGATCGCACTGCTGCTATTTGCAACATATGTCTCAAGCGTATCTTGCGTGGCCAAAACATCTCCCACCACCACATGCTTGACCAGACATATGTTGACCTGCCATGCAGTTCGTTGGCAAGCATATCTGAAAGACCCACACCAAAGAACAAAGAGGACCTCTCCTTGCTCCTCATCAGCTGAGATCTCCAACCGCACTATACCTTCAGTCCTCTCTGAGACTTGCACTGAGAGGAATGAAGGTGTAGAATTAGGTGTGTCACAGCCAAGTACTTGTGGGCAATCTGCTTTCGGTACACCGACGTCAGATTGTACCAGGCAAATTTCCCTGCCCCAGCTGCTGCACCGCCGAAAGAAGTTCGCTCCCAGCTATCCACATGCCCAGCGGTTGAATGCTAGCTTGGCAAAATTGCTAGCACTTCAACTGCTACCTTTTTAGTTGGTAGACTCTGCCCCCTTTCATGAGTTTGTGGAATGTGCGGTTCCTCAGTGGCAGGTACCCAAACACCACTTTTTCTCTTGGAAGGCGATTCTGGCTCTCTACCAGCATGTGGAAGGCAATGTCTTGGTCTCGCTGGACAGGGTGGTCAGCGGTAAGGTGCATGTTACCACTGACTCATGGTCCAGCAGGCATGGACAGGGACATTACCTAAGTTTCACGGTGCATTGGGTCACTCTGCCGGCAGCTGGGAAGGATGCAGGACAAGGTGCAATAGTGTTGGAGGTTGTTCCACCACCACGCCTCCAAAATGCCACTACTAATGAATGTGACACGCCTCTCTCCTCCACCCCCTCCTCTTCTTCTTCCTCCATGGCCTCTTCCTGTGCTTTGTCCTCGAAACCAGTGGTGCTCCATAGGCATTCAAGGGGCTACGCAAGTACGCAGGCCAAAAGATGCCATGCAGTGCTTGAGCTGGTGTGCTTGGGGGACAGGAGCCACACTGGGGCAGAGGTTCTGTCAGCTCTGCAGGGGCAGGTTCAGAGGTGGTTGATGCCATGCCAACTTAAGGCAGGAATGGTGGTTTGCGACAATGTCACCAACCTCCTCTCTGCCCTCCAACAGGGATAACTGACCCATGTGCCCTGTTTGGCTCACGTCCTTAACTTGGTGGTGCAGCGGTTCTTGGGCAGGTACCCGGGCTTACACGATGTCCTGAGGCAGGCCAGGAAAGTCTGTGTGCATTTCCGCCGGTCATATAATGCCAGTGCTCGGCTGGCAGACCTCCAAAAGGAGTTTAACCTGCCCAAGAACTGCCTAATCTGTGACATGCCCACCAGGTGGAACTTAACGTTAACCATGCTGCAGCAGCTGCACACGCAGCAGAGGGCCATCAATGAGTACCTGTGTGACTATGGCACCAGGACAGGGTCAGGGGAGCTTGTTTTTTTTCCCCACGCCAGTGGGCCATGATCAGGGATACATGCACTGTCCTGTCACCATTTGAGGAGGCCACGAGGATGGTGAGCAGAGACAGTGCATGCATCAGTGACACTGTCCCCCTTGTCCACCTGTTGGAGCACACGCTGTGTGGAATAATAGACAGGGTACTTGAGGCAGAACAGAGGCAGGAAGAGGAGGACTTCCTTAGCTCTCAAGGCCCCTTTATCCAGACAGTGTTCCTGCGTGCCCGCCGATCACACAGGAAGAGGACGAGGAGGAGGAGGAGGAGGAAGGAGGAGGATTGTGTCAGTATGGAGGTGGAGCCTGGCACTCAGCATCAGCAGCAGTCTTTAAGGGATCAGTCCCAAGAAACACATGGACTTATACGTGGATGGGAGGAGGTGGCTGCGGACCATGTCATCCTTAGTGACCCAGAGGACTCTGGACCGAATGCCTCAGCAAACCTACGCTGCATGGCCTCCCTGATCCTGCAAAGCCTGCGTAAGGATCCTTGCTTTCGTGATATCAAGGAGAAGGACCAATACTGGCTGGCAACCCTCCTTGATCCACGTTACAAGGGTAAGGTTGCGGACCTTATCTTGCCGTCGCAGAGGGTGAAACATCTTCGGGAGGCCTTGCAGAAAGGTCTGTGCAACGCATTCCCAGAGACTGGGAGGTTACAAACTCCTGTTTCTGGACAACCTGTTGCTGGGGCTTCGGTCAGTCAAAGAAGGAGCGGTGGAGAAGATGGCCGTCTGACCGATGCATTCAGACAATTTTTTAGTCCGCAGCCCCAAGGTATGATTAGTTCCAGCAACCATCGCCAACGTCTGTTTTACATGGTGCAGGAATACCTAGGGGCAAGATCTGACTTGGACACCTTTCCCACCGAAAATCCTCTGGGTTACTGGGTCTTGAGAATGGATCACTGGCCAGAGCTTGCACAGTATGCAATTGAGCTACCAGCGCCTAAGGCTCAATTTTTCAGCCCCTGCTTAACAGGGGTGTGTAATTACAATTTTTGATGCAATTCTTTTGCAGCAGGGCTCGTTCCTGCGTTCCAACTAGAGTATCTGTGAGGGGTTGCAGTGTTGTGGCACCAGCACCAGTGCCTAAGGCCCAATTTTTCAGCCCCTGTTTAACAGGGGTGTGTAATTATAATTTTTGACGCAATTCTTTTGCAGCAGGGCTCGTTCCTGCGTTCCAACTAGAGTATCTGTGAGGGGTTGCAGTGTTGTGCCACCAGCACCAGTGCCTAAGGCCCAGTTTTTCAGCCCCTGTTTAACAGGGGCGTGTAATTACCATTTTTGATGCAATTCTTTTGCAGCAGGGCTCGTTCCTGCATTCCAACTAGAGTATCTGTGAGGGGTTGCAGTGTTGTGGCACCAGCACCAGTGCCTAAGGCCCAATTTTTTAGCCCCCGTTCAACAGGGACATGTAATTAAAATTCTTGATCTAATATTTCACAGCATGGCCCGTTTCTGCGCCCACCAAGATTAACTGTAAGGACTTACAGTGTTGTGGCACCAACACCACCACCACCACCAAAGGCCCAATTTTTCAGCCCCTGTTCAACAGGGGCATGTAATTACAATTCTTGATCGAATATTTCACAGCAGGGCCCGTTTCGGCGCCCACCAAGAGTAACTGTGAGGACTTACAGTGTTGTGGCACCAGCACCACCACCACCACCACCAAAGGCCCAATTTTTCAGCCCCTGTTCAACAGGGGCATGTAATTACAATTCTTGATCGAATATTTCACAGCAGGGCCCGTTTCTGCGCCCACCAAGATTAACTGTGAGGATTTACAGTGTTGTGGCACCACCACCACCATCACCAAAGGCCCAATTTTTCTGACCCTGTTCAACAGGGGCATGCAATTACAATTCTTGATCTAATATTTTCACAGCAGGGCCCTGTGAGGGCTTACAGTGTTGTGGCCACAACAACACCTAAGGCCCAAATTTCTGCTCAGTATATAGGGCAGGCCCCTACTTTCAAACATCCAACTTACAAACGACTCCTACTTGCAAACGGAAGGAGACAAGAGGAAGTGAGATGAAATCTACCCCATAGGAAGGGAAATTCTCTCCTGTAAGAGTTGATATGGTAAAAACTTTTCTCCTTTCCACTGATGCTTTATCACCAATCCTTGTTTCACTAAAAACCCCAAATTTTCAAAAAACATTTGTCATTGGGACAAAAAGTGAGGTGAAATCTTCTGAAGAGGAGCACAGACAGCAAAACAAATGTCACAGGGGTGATAACCCTTCCCTATGTTTTCCAAAAAGCTTAACAATAGATTTTTTGGCTGGAGATAAACATGTTAAAAATGTACCAGTTCAAAATTACAAACAGATTCTACTTAACAACAAACCTACAGTCCCTGTCTTGTTTGCACCGCCTGTATACTGCTGTTTAGAGTATATAGGGCCTGGGGGCCCCACGCCTTTCCTTTTTTTAATTTGGGTGCGGGGTTCCCCTTAATATCCATACAGGACCCAAAGGGCCTGGTAATGGACTGGAGGGTACCCATGCCATTTGTCTCACTGATTTTCATCCATATTACCAAGACCCAACATTACATTAAAGTCGCAAGCAGTTTTAAATGACTTTTTTCCCTTTAAAAATGTCATTTTGTGCAGGGACTGTTCTAAGCACGGGAAACACGCGCCACTTTACAGGCATACTATAGACACCCCCCAGGTACGACATTTAAAGGAATATTTCACTTTTTTTTTTTTACTTAAAGCATCATTAAAACACTGCTCCCAAAAAAAGTCAGTTTTTAAAAGTTTTTTTTTGCATTGATACATGTCCCCTGGGGCAGGACCTGGGTCCCCAAACCCTTTTTAGGACAATACCTTGCAAATTAGCCTTTAAAATTAGCACTTTTGATTTAGAACGTTTGAGTCCCATAGACGTCAATGGGGTTCTAACGTTCATGCAAATTTTCGGTCCGTTCGCAGATACCTGTGAACCGGACTGGGGGGTGTTCGCCTCATCCCTAGCCCTGATGTGCTTTTTGCTCTGATGTGCCCCATAACATGCCCTGATGTACCCCATCATGTGCCCTGATGTGCCATAATGTGCCCTGATGTGCCCCGAGCCCTGATGTGCCCCGATGTGCTGTGCCCGATGTCCTGTGCCATGATGTCCTGTTCCCTGATGTCCTGTGCCCCGGTGTGCTGTGCCCCAATGTCCTGTGCCCTGATGTTGTGTGCCCTGATGTACTGTGACCTGTACCCTAATGTCCTGTACCCTGATGTGCTGTGTCCTGATGTGCTATACCCTGATGTGCTGTGCCCTGTACCCTGATGTGATGTACCCTGACGTGCCCTGATGTGTTGTGCCCTATTAGCTGATGTGCTGGGCTCTGTACCCTGATGTGCTGTGCCCTGATGTACTGTGACCTGTGCCCTGATGTACTGTGACCTGATGTCCTGTACCCTGATGTGCTGTACTCTGATGTGCTGTGTCCTGATGTGCTGTGCCCTGTACCCTGATGTGTTGTGCACTGTACCCTGATGTGTTGTGCCCTGATGTGCCCTGTACGCTGATGTGCTGGGCTCTGTACCCTGATGTGCTGTGCCCTGTACCCTGATGTGGCCTGGTGTGCTTTACCCTGATGTGCTGTTCCCTGATGTGTTGTGCCCTGATGTGCTGGGCTCTGTACCCTGATGTGCTGTGCCCTGATGTGCTGTGCCCTGTACCCTGATGTGGTCTCATGTGCTGTGCCCTGATGTACCGTGCCCCGATGTGTTGTGCCCTGGGCCGGTCTGGATGAAATCCAGGGCCACATTTTTGTCCCAGTCCAGCCCTGCTTCTACTAGTAAAAGGACCAGGTCAGATAGGTCCTGGACTGGTGGGGTGGAGGGAGAAGGAGTAATGCCTGAAAAAGGGGGTTCTGAAGAAGAATCCGCTAGCTCTCTAGTCCCTGGAGGAGACAGAAAAGCCAGCCTGAGGTGAATGAGGCAGAGAGCAGGATGGACTTTTAATAGCTTCATTATGGCTGTGTCTATTTTTTTTCTCATGATGGCTCTGACAGTAGGGTCTATCAATGTTAGAAGTATTGTGGCAAAAGACAGGAGGGTGGCTGTTTTTGATGAAGTTAGTAAGTACAATATGGATGTTGCATGTTTTCAGGAATGCAGGGTAATGTGTGACCCTTCAGCAGATTGGTCTTGGGGTCCTCCTGTGTGGGCACCAGCATGTGTGCCTAGGAGTGATGGGGTTGGTGTGGCAGTAAAGAATCAGAATGTTAAACTTGTGATGCATGAAATTATTATCCCTGTACAGTTACATGTAGTGACTTTGGATTTCCTAGGACAACATGTGAGGTTGATAAATTGCTATGCCCCTGCTGAAAAAAGAGAAAGGATTACATTTTTAGACATTTTAAAAATATACTTACCTTGGAGAATTCCAATTGTCCTGGTGTGTGACTAACTGCAGAGATAAAACGATAATTCTCCCGCTCTACAAGACTCTGGTCCGCCCGCACCTGGAGTATGCTGTCCAGTTCTGGGCACCAGTCCTCAGGAGGGACGTACTGGAAATGGAGCGAGTACAAAGAAGGGCAACAAAGCTAATAAAGGGTCTGGAGGATCTTAGTTATGAGGAAAGGTTGCGAGCACTGAACTTATTCTCTCTGGAGAAGAGACGCTTGAGAGCGGATATGATTTCAATTTACAAATACTGTACTGGTGACCCCACAATAGGGATAAAACTTTTTCGCAGAAGAGAGTTTAATAAGACTTGTGGCCACTCATTACAATTAGAAGAAAAGAGGTTTAACCTTAAACTACGTAGAGGGTTCTTTACTGTAAGAGCGGCACGGATGTGGAATTCCCTTCCACAGGTGGTGGTCTCAGCGGGGAGCATTGATAGCTTCAAGAAACTATTAGATAATCACCTGAATGACCGCAATATACAGGGATATGTAATGTAATACTGACACATAATCACACACATAGGTTGGACTTGATGGACTTGTGTCTTTTTTCAACCTCACCTACTATGTAACCTACTATGTAACTATGTGTGAGGAGGTGTGAGGACCAACAGGGGACCAGTAGTGATGGAGGGATGGATGCTTCATCCAGGGTCCTGAACGATATAATTAATGACTTTAGTATGCATGATGTAGCGTTGAAGGTGGAAAAAGGGGACATTACTTATACGTACCATTCTGACAAAGGAACTGTGAGGTCACGGATAGACTTTATTTTTTGTCCCGGTTTCTAAGGAGTGAAGCATATCAAGTTTTCCCAATGGTCTTTTCAGATCACTCTTTGATTTGTGGTACCTTTAAGTTGGAGGTGGGGGTGGAAATTGGCAGAGGTATGTGGAAACCGAATTGCTTACTTCTGGAAGATGAAGAGGTTGCTGAGCGTTTTGCTTCCTTTTTCAAAACGCTGGAAGATAAGAAAAGTATTTTTGAAGATCTGTTGGAATGGTGGGATTAGGTTAAATATGTAGCTTCCTTTTTTAAGAAGGTGGGGGTGAAAAGGAAAGAGAGAAAAAGAGAGTCAGGGAGAAGGTTGATAAAAAGAGTGCATTTTCTGTACCTGTGTAAAAGGTTGGGTTTGGAGGTAGGAGGATTTAAAGGAGGTGTAGGAGGAGAGGAGGAAGATAAGAGAGAAAGGGAAAAGTATAGTTTTCAGTGCAAAGGTGCAGAATATGGAGGAAGATGAAATATATTCCAGGTTTTTCTTTAAAAAGGCTTTTAGTCCCAAAGAAATAATGAAGAAGATGTTGGACGGGCAAGAGGAAGTTGAAGGGAAAAGAATGAGAGATGGCGTGAGGAATTTCTACAAGGACCTGTATGGAGGAGAAGATGGGGCCACTCTGGAAGAAGTGAAAGAATATTATGACGTGTTACAAGGACGGTTGGAAAAGGATGAAGGTGCCTTTTTGGTGGATGCGGTAGGAGAGGCTGAAATCGAGAAAACGCAAAAAAGTATGGCAAAGAATTAAATCCCAGGAGGGGATGGAATACCAGTGGAGTTTTACCTCAAGTTTTGGCCATTTATTAAAACTCATCTTGTTGAGGTGTTAAGGTATTGCATGAGGTCAGAGAGGTTGGCTACTTCTATGAAGTAGGGGTTATTGTGTTATTATATAAAAAGGGAGAGGAAAAGGATGTCAAGAACTGGAGACCAATAACTCTTTTAAATTTGGACTATAACATTTTTGCCAAAATTTTGGCCGATAGAATGAAGGAAGTGATCAGGAGGGTGATCGGTGACTGGCAGGTGTGTGCTATCCCAGGGAGAAGGATCGCTGATAATTTGGTGCTTTTGAGAGACTTGGCATAATATGAGCAGTGCAATAATTTACCTTTGGCAGTGGCTAGGTTTGATTTAGAGAAGGCATACGATAGGGTCTCTCATCAATTTATGTTTCATGTCCTTGGAAGGTTGGGTTTCCCAAGTGATTTTATAAGTATGGTTGGAAGCCTATATGCAGATGTGAGTAGTAGGGTTTTGATAAATGGGATCTTGTCGGAACCTTTTGAGGTAAAATATGGGGTAAGGCAGGGATGCCCCCTGTCCCCAGTGTTGTTTATCTGTATCATGGAGCCTTTCCTTCTGCAAGTCCAACAAGATAAAGCCTTTGAAGGCTTTTTTGTTCCTGGTGGAAATGGAAGCAGTTTAAAATCATTATGCTATATGGATGATGTGACGTTTTAATGCAAGTCCCGAAGAGATTTCGCTAGGGCAGAATTGCAGTTACAGCTGTTCGGGAGTCTTGCAGGAATGCAGATGAATTGGGGCAAGAGTGTAGTCTGCATTCTAAGCGGGCTGGATGATGTCCCTTTAGTTAGGATTAAGAACGTTGATGCAATAGAGGTACTAGGCATCCATTTTGAGAGGAATTTGCAGAATCAAGAAAACGCTGTTAAATCTGTCAAACTGTCAAAGAAGCTTGATTTGTGGAGATTACGGCGGCTTACTTTGACGGGTAAAACACTTATTACACTTATTTTGCTTTATTTTGGCATTATTTTTCATTTTATTAAGAGGTGGCTACAAAAGATTGAAAGACTGTTATTTTTTTTCCTGGGGAGCAAAGATGGAACGGGTGGCAAGATCTACCATAGTAAAAGAGAAGAAGTTGGGAGGTTATAATTTCCCCAAGGTGGAGTCTTTCATGGGATGCATTCTTGGCTGTTATACCATAAGGCTTTCTTGAGTGGAGGCAAAACTATGGGATTGATTTACTAAAGGCCAATAGAGTGTGCACCTTGGCAAGTGTAATTGCACTCTGCACGTGCAGTTGCTCCAGAGCTTAGTAAATGAGGTAAAGCTTCACTTTGCAAATAATACCCAATCACATGCAAGGAAAATATAAAAAACAGCATTTTTGCTTGCACATGATTGGTTGATGAAAGTCAGCAGAGCTTCTGCTCATTTACTAAACTCTGGAGCAACTGCTCTTGCCATGTGCAACTGCACTTTCCAAAGTGCACAGTATTTTTGCCTTTAGTAAATCAACCCTTATATGTTTCATGTGGTACCTGATGGGATCGTTTGTGGTTGTGGGGTTGGGGAAAACGGGATCTAACTAAGCCAGTGGCTCTTGTGCCCCCTCCCTATTACACCAAACTGAAGACATGGTACGATAAGAATGATTTAAAGTGGGGTTCCACCCAAAAAAAAAAAACTACATGAAAAATCTTAAAAAAAACAAACAAAAAAAAACATTTGGATATTTTTTTTTACTTACCTCTAAATGCCTGTTGCTAGGGGGTCCCATGTAGTCTGCCTCTTCAAGTGCCTGGGCTGGTGACATCACTTCCCCCTCGGCACAGGAAGGGCTCAGCTCTGCTCCCTCCCTCCTGTGAATCATCTGGGACCCATTACAGGTCCCAGGTGACTGAGCGGCCAATCACGGCGCGCGGCGCCGCTCGCGCATGCGCAGTGGGTGCCAGTCTGTGAAGCCACAGCCCGGCACCCACAGTTGCAATGCCGGCGCCGCTGAACGGAGGGGGAGACGAGCAGGGCTTCGACCCCCCGCATCGCTGGACCCTGGGACAGGTAAGTGTCCAATTAAAAGTCAGCAGCTGCAGTATTTGTAGCTGCTGACTTTTACTTTTTTTTTTTTGACTGGACCTCGGGTGGAACTCCTCTTTAAGTAATTTGAGTACTGGTGCGGTAGTTAAAAATATTTTGGTCAGATGGTTAAGAAAAGAGGAGTTGGTTTCAAATATTGCTGACCTAAGCCCAAAACAGGTGGAGGAGTGTTGGAGGAATTTGGAGACAGAAGGGGTGACCAATAAACAAAAAGAGATCATTTGGATGATCACGAATGCTTGCTAACAATGGCCTTTTTAAAACTTAGAGATTTAGTAAGAAATGAGAGGTGTATAAGGGAAGGATGTGGGGGTATTGAAAAAGTAAGACGTGTTTCTGTAGTTCTTTTTGTAAAAAAAAAATTGAGGCAGGTTGGCTGGCTTTGTGAAAAATGTGTTGGGAGTGAGGGCGGTCACACCAGAGTTATGTCTGTATTGTTTGGTGGGTGGTGGGTCTGATGTGAGGAGGAGAGGGTAGATTTTGTCAGCAATTGTAAAAGAAGTGGTTTGGGAAGCAAGATGTGGCTACAGGAAAGGAAGTTTTGTATTGTCTGAAGAGGAGTGGGTGTTAAGCAAAATGTACTATGTTTTGTTATATCATAGGAAGGTGTTAGGTGTGGAGGAGGCAGATGTTTTTTGGAATTTTGGGAGGTGGAGGTTGGGATGAGAAGGTGGGGATGTGTTTTTTTCATGTATTTTTGTGTTTTTAATGTTGTTGTTCTTTTTAAACCTTTTTGTGATAAAATACTTACCTGAATGATGTAAAAAACATTGCTCAGTCTCTAGAAAGTTAATTGAAGGAGTTCAGAGTATGTGATTCATGCTGACGGGAAACGAAAAATAAAAATAAAAATAAAATTCCAGCCACTCGGTCCCCTCCTGGTGACGTCACATCCGCCTGAGCATTCCATGCTGGTTTTGCATGGACTTCCTACACACCATTGGAACTTTCTTCCATCTCCACTTCTTTCCAGGGAACTTGTACCCGGCAGACCATGCAGGAGTAAGGATTTAGGACCCTCTGGTGGAGGAGCCAGTTTACGATAAACCTTTTTATATCCTACTTCTTGTAAGTGTTTTTAAACCCTTGTTTTAATAAAAACCCCTGTGATACTGCACTTAGGTGGTGCTTCCCCCCTTCTTCCTTGTGGAACAGACACAGAACAATACACTCAGCATCTTTCCAAATCACTGTCCCTCTGATGGGGACACAGATATGGAGGAGACTCTGATGGGGACACAGATGTGCAAGGATAATGATGGAGACTCAGTTCAGTAGAATCTTGAAATTCAAATATTAGCTCCATCACTTTTATTAAATTTGTCAAATAACATGAAGCATACAATACTTTGCATTATGTTTTGCTGTTTACTTAAAATTGCTGGATCTGTGTTGGAAGGTGCAGACTGAATCTATGTTTGCGCAACCTTTATTAAAGGCTCAAGTTTATTTAGAATGTCTTCTCTTTGCCTTACTAAATTTGATTCTCTTTTGTTCTCAATCATAGCATGCTGATTACATGAAAAAAGTTCAGTGTAAAATGTTTTCATTTATTTAAAGTAAGTAACTGATTTTTTCCACCTGTGAACATTTGTAAAATCTATGATGTGGCCCTTGGCTCTTATACTGAAAAATTTGGAGCCCTCTCATCTAGGGGCTCAGTATAGGCGGAACCGCACCTTCGGTTCTAGCACTCCTCTTGCACATTCCCTTAATTAATTTATTGGCCATAATGACTCTCTTCCCTATGTGTGCTTGTTCCCTTTTGCCTCAAAACTACTATTACAGCAGATGTGTGCTTCATATAACCTGTTAACAGCAAATTTCTTCCTTTTCTTATCTATAACACTCTGATGGACAGTAGACAGTGACGACATAACATATACCACAAATAAATACAGTTTGATTAAGGGGAGTAAAATAGGTACCCTTTGTCCCAAAAATGCCTTACCGATCAAGGAGTTCTCAAAAGTAAGTAAAGGACTCACCTCAGCCAGCTGATTATGAGGCCAGACCGCCTCAAGCTCCTTGTTTTGGATTCTCAGAGTCACCTGTAAACTGCAGTAGGAACAGACACAGAACAAAAAGTCAGGCGCATGGAGTATATACTGGACAATAATTCTGTCAAAAGTATGCAGCAGTAGCTGCTGGGGTGGTGATGGTAGTCTCTGATGCCTGGACACAAGTTGAGCCAGCTCTGCAAACAAACACAAGGAAGAAGAAGGGGGGGGAGCGCCACCTAAGTGCAGTATCACAGGGGGTTTTATTAAAACAAGGGTTTAAAAACACTTACAAGAAGGAAGATATAAAAGGGTTTATCGTAGACTGGCTCCTCCGCCAGAGGGTTCTAAATCCTTGGAATGCTTGGGCGGATGTGACGTCACCAGGAGGGGACCGAGTGGCTGGAATACTGTACTGGATAGTGACAGGCTACATGCTCTGAGCTGTCTGCTGCTTCTGAAGGCCCGGGGTGGTACTGCAGGCTAAAGGTTTATATAGGGAGAAGCGTGCAGTGACACTTGTGGGACTATAAGGACCAGCAGCACCAGTAAAGGAACCCAAGGTACCACAACAAGACAAAAAATACAAAATATGGCACAATAGAACATGCTGAACAATTGGACAATGGTAATAAACTGGTATTTGGACAATGCAAATTGAGCTAATATGTAAATGGCCCAAATGAGACAGGGAAAAAAAATTAGAAGAGTATGACCCGATTAATATGAAACATAAAAAAATAGGGGGGCGTGGCCTGGAGCGGAGCCAGATGGCAGCATAACTCCGGAGCTCCGGTATCCTCGTGGACACAGCGGCTTAAAACGGCAAAAAAGACAGTTTTTGACCATCCCAGCTGGCGATCCGATCCGGGCACCTCTGGAGACCAACAAACAAAAAGGATCATCCAAACCCCAACGGCTGACGGACTATTTGACACAGTGGCGGCATGGAGGTAGGCAAAATGGCACTGGATCCTCATCCACCCTGGCCCACAAACACCAGCCTAAATCACACACAATGGCCACATCACTTCAGCATAATGAGTCCCATAGCAGCCAGTAATCCATCCCTTCCTCCTCACCGTCAGGAATCCCGGCCAAAGCCAAATTAAGGCTGGATGGGGCTGGATGCAGCCCAGCCATGAGTCCTGTAACAGACTCAGGGGATGACACCAGAGAACTGCCCGACTCAATCACCTCATTTCCCACTATGAACCAGTCTGTGATGTACACTGTCCTCAAAGACATGCTGGTATTGCTGAGAAGTACACTGCAAACAGACATGATTAACTGTATGCACAGATTCAGCTGAGAATTAAGAGCAGTGGAGACCAGGGAGGACCACATTGAAAGCAAGATGGGGGAGTATGCCTCCACCATAAACGAACTGGTGGACGCTAATGAGGAACAAGAAGAGGAATCAGCATGGATTAAAAACAAATTAGCGAATATTGAAGACAGGTCTAGAAGGAACAATCTAAAAATAAGAGGGATCCCTGAATCTGTACAACAATCAGACCTGCGATCTTATGCGATCAATTTATTTACATCCCTCTTACATGACTTTTCTGTCATGGAAGTCACCATTGATAGAATACATCGCTTACCAAAACCATTGTATCTCCCGGATAAAGTCCCCAGGGATGTGATTCTGCTCCAACATTTTTTCATGTAAAAAAAGCAATGAATGTAAGTGATGCACAAACAGGAACAAATCCCATCCCAATACCAAAACCTACAATTTTACGCTGATCTATCACAGCATACTCTGCAAAAGAGAAGAAATCAAAACACAATCACAAAAGTGCTCAGGAACCATAACATACCCTACAGATGGGGTTATCCTACCAAAATCACCATCACTAAACATGATCAAACATACGTTGTGGACTCTCTGGAAAAAGGTATTTCCTTGCTGAAAGATTGGAAAATCCTTCCGGATCCTAGCGATGACAACAATGATACAGCCAATAGACGAGCGCCCACTGCTGATTGGAAAACAGTAACACAAAGGAACGCCAAATGACATAATTAATCTCCATTAGTGAACAGGGGTTACTATGTGTCCCTACGAGGGGACCCGGAACAGCCCTTAGACTTGAACTTACCCCCCAATCCACTTGAGCAGCAGTTAGCTGCACACGGCTAAAAACCCACTGCACCCACTTGGAGGAGTTTCTCCATATGTGACACAATATGGCGAATGAAAAGTTGAAATTTTACCTAACCAACTATGTTTTATCTTGTTGGATTTTTTTGTCTTTTTTCTCTTTTTTATTTTTGGACCTACACAGATGAGTGTCAAACCTCAAATACAAGCTATTTCAGATTCTACAAAGCGCGGAAACCAGACAAAGCCGAGATATGGAGGAAACAATATACGTCCAGATGTGGACTCATAACCACAGTGAGTAAACATAAAACAGAACTGGCACTGCCTTTCTCACAATGGCCACATCTACAACTCCTATCACCATGGCTATAAATTTCTTATCTGTAAATGCCAAGGGTCTTAATCACCCTGTATAAAGGAAATCCATGTGGAAAGAAGCCCTGTCAAATAGAAGTGATATCCTGTGTGCTCAGGAAACCCACTTTTGTAAGGTGTCCCCTCCGTCATGTAAACACAGGAGCTTCCCACACACTTTTACTGCTAATGCAGATTCTAAAACTAGAGGAGTCCTAACTGCAATACGTGACACTGTAGCGTCTGTTTTGCATACAGAATACAAAGATCCTCACAGCCGCTACCTGATCCAATATGCAACATCAACATGGTAACGTACACCATTGTGAATGTGTACGCTCCAAATATGCACCAGATTTGCTTCTTTCACAAACTAATGAAAAAAATAAATACTCACAGAAAAGGCCTTTTGGTGCTCTGCGGAGATTTTAATACAGTGCCAGACCCTACCATAGATACTACAACAAAAACGAAACGTCCAACTACATCCCTTCAAAAAACCCTCTATAAAGAAGATCTATATGATGTGTGGCGGTGCTTACACTCTGGAGAAAAAGACTTTACATTCTTCTCCACCCACATCGTATATACACAAGAATTGACTTATTCCTAGTGAACCAACAAACTTTGACTAGAATTGTTTCCTTATCCGTAAATAACATCACGTGGTCTGATCATGCCTCCATAACACTTTCTCTATCCGATGCTTCTACAGTCAATTCAATCCCATTGTGGAGAGCTAACTCATTCCTCATGCAACAACCATAAACCAAACAAATTATTGAGGACCACGTAAAATAATTATTTTCTATAAATGACTCCTCTGTGCAAAACCAATTTACTTTGTGGAATGCCCATAAGGCATATATGAGAGAGATCTTCATAAAACTGGGGGCCAGGGCAAAGAGGCAGTACCAAAAAAGATTACGAGAAATTACAGACGAAATTTTTAAACTAGAATCCAAAAACAAAAAAACAGTCATCCTCCTCAATATCCAATAGACTAACTCAATTGAGATATGACCTCAGACTGCTTTTAATAGAGACGTTTGGAAAAAAAAGACCAAAAGACTGTTGCCTCGTACACAAGATTGTAAATTCCACCAGAAAAAGTCAGATGTGAGCTTTTGGTCGGAAATTCTGACCATGTGTATGCTCCATCGGACTTTTGCTGGCGGAATTTCCGCCAGCAAAAGATTGAGAGCAGGTTCTCTATTTTTCCGTCGGAAAAAGTTCCTATCAGAAATTCCGTTCGTCTGTATGCAATTCCGACGTGCAAAAAAACACGCATGCTCAGAAACAAGTATGAGACGGAAGCGCTCGGTCTGGTAAAACTAGCGTTAGTAATGGAGATAGCACACTTGTCACGCTGTAAATTTTTGGATTTTAATGCAGCGCATTCTTTTGTTCTTTCTAATGCTAGAAGAATGAAGTTTTGCTGCTAATATTCACACGGAGTTCTGACAAACTTATTTCTTTATTATTTCTTGTGATCTCCTTAATAATATTTTTATTTTTTAAAGCCAGATCTCCATAATAATGTTTAGAATTATTTTTGTAGTGATTTTTTTTTCCTTTTTTAATTTAAATCACGATCTCCTTTTTTTTGATTATTTTAAAATTATTTTCTAGTGATCTCCATATTTTTTTTTTTGTGTGTGTCAAGTTACCACAACATTATTATCTTGTATTTTTTAACCTCAAGGAGGTTGGTGTCCCTTGTTAATTTGACATTGCATTTTTGAAATGTACCTGCCTACTCACAAACAAACTGTCCTTTTTTAATAAAAACACGTATTTGCTGAAAACAAAATTACCATTTATTATGGGCCATAACAAAAGAAAGAGGGAAGGCAACACTGAAGAAACTACAGAAATTTGCGAAGCCTTTGGACCCCAGGGCACACATCAACTATTTGAAAAAGAAAATTGGTAGCCTGAGGAATCCATACAATAGGGAGCACAATCTGGTCCTGGACTCCGAGAGATCAGGAACAGCAGCAGATCACATATATGTCCCCAGGCTGTGGTACTACAACAGCCTGTGTCTTCTGTCAGACCAGACTGAACCAAGGCCATCACACTCTTGTCTTACTTGCACGCTTCCCTGCACGCTGTGGCTTTGTTCGTCGAGTTGTGGCAAGAGGTGAAGGAGGAGGATGGACGAACTCAGAAAGAGGTGTATTTTCTGTCAGATGGCTACTGAACCCCTTATTTAGGGTCTGTAAAATGATGTTCTCACAGATGAGGTTTTGGCCCTCCTCCATTTCCTGCATTTTCGCTGCTACTATGCAGCCATAGCTCTCTTGAACGCTGGGGGGGTCACTCAGGGTCGCATGAGCATCCCGAATGAAGGCAAGTGCTGCCTCCTCCATGTTCCTCCCCTTCCTGGGCCTTTTGGGTGGAAGGCAGAGGGGAGGGACCTGGGATTGGGTCAGTCCACTGGGCCCAGCCACCTCCTGGCTGCCACTTCCCCCTGCCACCTCCTGGCTGCCACATTCCAGACCCTCATCCTGGCTGAGGCTTTCCTGTGTATAAAAAAGGGACATAGTTTTAGTTTTTGCTTCATCAATCACACACAATTTTCAGCTCATGACTGTTGCAAATTGAATGTTAATAAATAGTAAGGACTATCATTCTGCCCCTAGCATTTTTCATTCTTGTCCCAATCATTTTTGGCCACTACTGTCTACTGATATGTAAAACACTTTTTGTTCAATAATTAATTTCTTATCAATAATAACATCTAGTTAACATTATTCATTTTAGGACAAGAAATATGTAGAAAAATACTTTACCTGCCTCAAGCTGGGCTCCTCCACTTCTTCCTGGATGGCCGGCCCAGGTTGGTCCTCGGAAGCCTCAGCTGGGGGGGAAGGAAGTGTGGAAAGTGATGACCTCACTTCAGTCTGGTCTTCCAGAAAACGCATTTTGTGGTAGTACCACAGACTGGGTACATACACATCCTCTGCTGCTGCTCCTGACCTCTGGGATGCCAGGACCTTATTACGCTCCTTCTTGTATGTGCTCCTCAAGCTACCAATTTTCCTGTCCAAAAAAAAATCGCTGTCTGCGTTGGGGACCTCCGTCTTCACAAGATCCAGCAGTTTTTCCAGTGCTGCCTTCCTAGCTGGTCTGTTATGATATAAATTATGTTTGACTTGCCAAAAACTGGGTAGCTCCCTGTACCTATCGATAAACGGGCTCATAAACTCAGGCTTTTTGAACGGATTCATTATTTCTGCAAGACAAAAAACAAGAGAAAAATACTGATGTCAGGCTAAACTCTCATAATCTTATCACAATATAGGCCTCAATCTAGAAGCAGTATATGCCACTCATGCCCCAAGTTAAAATGTTAACTTCGTTCTCACGATCGGCACTTCCTCCACTCACAGATCGTACGTCTGACGCACGCACGTTACGTTTTATATACATGGCGCATGCGTGAAACTCCACCCGCCCCGACGTTCTTTTTAGAATATTCCCTGTCCCTTCTCTTTCGGCGCAGTGGGTGAGGACATGGTGGAGACACAGCAGGTGCGTAATTCGAGTAACGACAAGGAAAGCCTGGAGCCAGAAACGTCCCGATCCCGGAGGAGATATAAGGCCTCAAATATGTCCTTTGTAGAGATGGTGGAGATGGTGGACATCTTGAAGAGGACCGACTATGACGGACCTTACCTAAACCCAAATGTGAGAAATGCCAAGATCAAAGTTGTGAAAAGTCTGCACAGGAATTTTGGGGTACGGTGATCCAAGGAGCAATTAAGGAAACGCTGGTCAGACCTGAAATTGAGGGAGCAGGATCAGTACAGAAGGATCAAGAAACTGCCTCTAAAAAGTAAGTATTTGTCCTGTGTTCCTATTATTATTACTTGCATGCTGCTCCATGTGCTTTTCTTTACTGTTGTACAGTTTTAAATGGCAACTTTCAGGCTCGTGGGCACAGTAATCGGTCGTAGTAAACATCGTTCATTCGCCCACTAATAATACAATGTTTTTTGCAAATACAGGGTTAACTACATTTGGTCATGCCTATTTGTATTAAAATAAGTTTAGTACATTGTTGTCTAGCTGTGTTTGTAACTAGAATGGAATGCAAACTTGATTCAGTGTAATGTAAGGAGAGGACACTCAGCAGCTGTTTACACATCTGGACTCAGGAGCACTAGTGTGGGACACCAGAACAAACTTTTTAGGGTGTCCCACACAGGTGCTCCAGGGGATACTAGGGGTGTCTCCATGTGTGAATATTGTCCAAAAAAGGTAATTATTCCAGCTTTGGTAAGGGGAAAAATCATGTATTCAGCTTGGAACTCTGCCAAAACAGAAAATTGTACAACACTTCCAAGCAATGTTTCATATTCCTATTTCTGGCCTCAAATATCTGTGGGCTAAGTATACCTTTTGTTTAATTCTCATAGGGGAGAAAAGACTCGGGACGTCTGAGGACACCAGGAACCCCCAACCTCATAAAGAAGGGGAACTCAGCACACCACAACCTGAGGATGTGGAGGAAGGAGAGGTGGATGACGTGGTTGAAATAGTGACCACAACAGGTGAGTGTCTGAGACCACAGCTTCAGAAAATAGATGGATGCCTGCATATTTATAATATATGGTGTGTTTTTTGATTTTAGGTGATGTGCATGTTGTGGAAGAACAATCTCCTCATTTCACCAGTGAAAGTGCACAAATGCTAATCGGGATTTAGACATCATAAAGCAAAAAAAAATGATGTTGAACAAAAAATGAAGAACATGATTGATGTATTAGGGAGAATCTAAATAACAACAAAATGACACAATTTTAGAAGTTTTTGGAGAAATTTCCTAAAGTTTTAAAAATTTTGAAGATGCACACAGTATGTCAGCATGTGCTATCTGCCATCATGGGATATCAATGTACGTGTTTTGTGGGTGCAAACCCTTCCTCACAACTCAAGTAGGTGAGAGGAAGGGGTTGCACCCCCAAAACACGTCCTTTGATTCCCCATGATGGGAGCTGGCACATGTTGACATTAGGCATGGGATGAAATCCCAATTTTGAATCCCAATTTTTGTGCATCTTCAAAATTTGGCTTTTACAGGGGTGACATCACCCCATCTGATGAAGGCAAGATCAACACAGTTTTGACATACTCATGTCTGATATTGCCTTCACTTTTTGTATGTTGAACTTTGTAAGTTCCAGAGTTGTGTATGTTATGGTTTGAAACATGCCTGTTAAAGCAAAATATAAAACTAAAAATGTCAAACTTAATTAAACAAAGATGTATTTTTGGTGGAAAAATGTTTTACAACGCACATGTGAATGTGCACACAGTAAAAGTTTTTGATTGTCTTTTTTTTTAGTTCAATGTTTTTTTATTTATTTAAAATATTTTTATTGGTTTTATATGATAAACAGTGTATACAAGAAAAATGAACGTACAGAAATGAAGTACCAAAACAATATCATTGTGTGTACCGGAATATGAGTAGTTAGACAAAGAAACATGCTAAGGTACACTCTAAATGAGTGAAGATAAACTTTTTGCAGTGTAGTCCTGTTTCCTAGACAGGACTGCCAGGGGGGCCAGCAGTCACCTCCGGGATATGGGCTCTGGATGGACCAGGAAGCCCCACACACACCTCCCCATTGGGATCTTCCTGTAGGCATGTGCAGTGACCCCCCGAAATCCGTCTCCACTCCCTTAGGGGAGGTCGCCGTGGAGGAAATGGAAGGCTATAAAAGTGGAGCCCTCCTTTTTAAAGTACATCCATGAGGGCCGGAAATTACTGAAAGTGAGGGAGGAGCGAGGTCCCCCTGCAAGTCTTATTCTTCGCAGCTTACCCCGTGAGGGTAATTACAGGTCATTACTCACTGCAGGGATGGATGGAACTAGATAGCCCCAGAGGAGATAGAGAGAAAACGTGGGAAATGAAGAGGGGGAAGGAAGAGAAGGACCGAGTTGGGTCAGGGAGAGGAGGGGGTAAAACCAGAACCCAATGTTATTCCTGGAATGAGTGTTATGTTACAGAATGTGGCCCACGGTTCCCAGGTGGTCATGAACCTCCCCACTTTATCATTGAGTTTTGCTACTATATCTTCCTGGGACATAATCCATGAAATTTTCCTAATACAACTCTGGGATGATACAGTGGGCTTCTTCCAACATTTAGCAATGGTAATTTTAGCTCCCAACAAGATGAAGAAGGATAGAGCTTGTGAGTGTTTAGGTAAACTAGAGACATTATGATTAAGAAGAGCTATGTGGATGTTGGGGGCTACTGTTGTTTTAGTTACTGTACTGATAATTCAGAAGATTTTCTGCCAAAATGTTCTAATACGAGGGCAGGTCCACCAGGTATGAACCATTGTGCCCTCGAGCAAGCAGCCTCTAAAGCATAGAGAGGATGTTCCAGGGAAAATCAATGCCAATCTAGAGGGCACATAATACCACCTTGACATAACTTTTAGACTAGCTTCTATAAGAGAGACGTTGCAAATACCTTTATAGGAGTGGGTCCAGGATCTGGACCATTCCGCTGGTGTCCATGTTCTGCCAGTGTCCTCCTCCCAGGTCCTAGCGTAAACTGGTTTGTCTGGTTTTGTCAGGAGCACCACATAAATCAAGGATATGCCCCCTTTCTGATCTGGGGCATTGGAGCACCAATGTTCGTAAGGGGTTATTGACAGAGGTTCCGGTTTGTTAGACCAAATAGAGTGTAGGAAATGTGAGATTTGGGCGAATCTAAACCTTTCCGAGTCTGGCATGTCCAGTTTATTTTTACAGTAGGATAGGGTAAGAGGGCCCGTTGGTGTAAGGAAGTGACCAATCCGGTAGAGACCTTTATCTGTCCACCATCTAAATGATTGTATGTTTACTCCAGGGGGAAATCAGCATTATGAAAAATGTGGGATAGAGGTTTTAGAGGAGAGGTCAGGGCTGATTGTCTAAATAGCTTGGTGCTTAATGAGATGGAGTGTGACAGGGTGGGAGCCATTATGGCTGGCCTAATCTTTGCATCAAACCACAGAAGGAAGTCAAGGGTGTTGAGGGGGTTGCCCTCCTTTCTATGGATAGCCAGTCAGGCTTTGGGCCCTTATAAAAGATCACTGAGATTTGTGCCATTTGTGTGGCCTGATAGTATCCCCAGAGATCCGGTAGTCCCAAACCACCCTGGGATTTAAGTAGAAGAAGAACGCTGGACGGGCATCTATATCCCTTCTTTCCCCAGACAAAGCGTGCAATCTCGGACTGAAATTTGCGGAGGAAACTTTTTGTGACTGGGATTGGTAGGTTGCGGAATAAATATAGGAGGCAGGGGAGGAGTGTAATTTTCACCACGTGTACCCTTCCCAGCCAGGACAGACCACATCTTGACCATTTTTCAAGTTCTCCCCTACATTTGTGAATCATGGGGGGGGTAATTGGCTTTAAAGAGGCTACTTATATCCGACGTTAGGTTAATTCCAAGATATCGGATGACCCCGGGGGCCCAGGGGAAGGTAAAGTTGCTAGTGAGTTGTGAAAGAAGGTGTCATGGAACGTCCTACACTAGGGATGAGCTTCGTGTTCGAGTCGAACCCATGTTCGACTCGAACATCGGCTGTTCGACCGTCCGTCGAATTGCGAACGATATGGGCCGTTCGCGCCAAATTCGTGTGGCGCGTCACGGCCCATAATTCACTGCGGCATCTCAGTGCATTGCTGGCTGATGATTGGCCAAGCATGCACTATGACCCGCATGCTTGGCCAATCACAGCGCCGTCAGTAGAGAGAGTTGTAATTGGCCAAAGCCAGGGTGGCTTTGGCCAATTATGGCTCAGGGGATTTAGTACACGCCCCACACTATATAAGGCCGCCTGCACGGCAGCCCTGTATAGTGTGTGTTCCGGTGTGCTGAGAGATAGAGAGAGAGAGAGACAGTGTCATTTGATTTGAGTTAGATAGATTAGGCAGAACAGTCAGTCAGTTAGCTGCACTTACAGTGTATTGTGTATATATATGCATCCCAGGTGTTGCATATATATATATACACTGTATTCAGTTTAGCTAGATCCGTTCCTGTTATCTTCTATCTAGACTATTTACATTTAGTGCAGTGCGCCCTGCTCACAGTGTTCAGCTAGATCCGTTCCTGTTATCTTCTAGACTATTTACATTTAGTGCAGTGCGTCCTGCTCACAGTGTTCAGCTAGATCCGTTCCTGTTATTTACATTTAGTGCAGTGCGTCCTGCTCACAGTGTTCAGCTAGATCCGTTCCTGCTATTTACATTTAGTGCAGTGCGTCCTGCTCACAGTGTTCAGCTAGATCCGTTCCTGCTATTTACATTTAGTGCAGTGCGTCCTGCTCACAGTGTTCAGCTAGATCCGTTCCTGCTATTTACATTATAGTGCAGTGCGTCCTGCTCACAGTGTTCAGCTAGATCCGTTCCTGCTATTTACATTTAGTGCAGTGCGTCCTGCTCACAGTGTTCAGCTAGATCCGTTCCTGTTATCTTCTAGACTATTTACATTTAGTGCAGTGCGTCCTGCTCACAGTGTTCAGCTAGATCCGTTCCTGTTATTTACATTTAGTGCAGTGCGTCCTGCTCACAGTGTTCAGCTAGATCCGTTCCTGCTATTTACATTTAGTGCAGTGCGTCCTGCTCACAGTGTTCAGCTAGATCCGTTCCTGCTATTTACATTTAGTGCAGTGCGTCCTGCTCACAGTGTTCAGCTAGATCCCTTCCTGCTATTTACATTTAGTGCAGTGCGTCCTGCTCACAGTGTTCAGCTAGATCCGTTCCTGTTATCTTCTAGACTATTTACATTTAGTGCAGTGCGTCCTGCTCACAGTGTTCAGCTAGATCCGTTCCTGTTATTTACATTTAGTGCAGTACGTCCTGCTCACAGTGTTCAGCTAGATCCGTTCCTGCTATTTACATTTAGTGCAGTGCGTCCTGCTCACAGTGTTCAGCTAGATCCGTTCCTGCTATTTACATTTAGTGCAGTGCGTCCTGCTCACAGTGTTCAGCTAGATCCGTTCCTGCTATTTACATTTAGTGCAGTGCGTCCTGCTCACAGTGTTCAGCTAGATCCGTTCCTGTTATCTTCTAGACTATTTACATTTAGTGCAGTGCGTCCTGCTCACAGTGTTCAGCTAGATCCGTTCCTGTTATCTTCTAGACTATTTACATTTAGTGCAGTGCGTCCTGCTCACAGTGTTCAGCTAGATCCGTTCCTGTTATCTTCTAGACTATTTACATTGATTGCAGTGCGTCCTGCTCACAGTGTTCAGCTAGATCCGTTCCTGTTATCTTCCTACTGACAGGCAGGCTTGTCTGGTTACAGTATATAAAGCTACCTGAAGAAAATTACAGGTGTTCTATTTGATCCTATTAGTACCACGGTCAGGCAGCTAGACTATTTACATTTAGTGCAGTGCGTCCTGCTCACAGTGTTCAGCTAGATCCGTTCCTGTTATCTTCCTACTGACAGGCAGGCTTGTCTGGTTACAGTATATAAAGCTACCTGAAGAAAATTACAGGTGTTCTATTTGATCCTATTAGTACCACGGTCAGGCAGCTAGACTATTTACATTTAGTACAGTGCGTCCTGCTCACAGTGTTCAGCTAGATCCGTTCCTGTTATCTTCC
Organism: Lithobates septentrionalis; assembly: GCA_037952835.1. NCBI lineage: Eukaryota > Metazoa > Chordata > Amphibia > Anura > Ranidae > Lithobates > Lithobates septentrionalis. The sequence goes on along the minus strand of JBBDGP010003204.1, from coordinate 465,653 downwards.
TACTGACAGGCAGGCTTGTCTGGTTACAGTATATAAAGCTACCTGAAGAAAATTACAGGTGTTCTATTTGATCCTATTAGTACCACGGTCAGGCAGCTAGACTATTTACATTTAGTACAGTGCGTCCTGCTCACAGTGTTCAGCTAGATCCGTTCCTGTTATCTTCCTACTGACAGGCAGGCTTGTCTGGTTACAGTATATAAAGCTACCTGAAGAAAATTACAGGTGTTCTATCCCAGCTTAGTGCAGCTACAGGCCATTAGTATGTCTGGAAGGCCAAGAAGGAGAGGCAGACAGTCACAAGCCAATAAGAGAGGGCAAGCAGGCTCTGTGTCTAGTGCTGGTCGTGGAGACGGTGCATCCTCATCAGCACGTGGCCATGGGACACGCTTGGCCTTTTTTTCGGCAGCTGGCCGTGTTGAGCCGCAACATGCGGAAGACTTGGTCGAGTGGATGACCAAGCCGTCCTCATCCTCCTCATCCTCTCTCACCCATGCCCAGGGTGCTTTGTCTGGCAAAGCAGCGGCCTCTTCCCTCAGCTCAATGTCATCAGTGACTCCTTCCCTAGCTCCACCATGTCCTCCTGAGGATTCCCTCGAACTGTTTGACCACAGTGTTGGGTACATGCTCCAGGAGGATGCCCAGCGTTTGGAAGGCTCTGATGATGATACTGAGCTCGATGAAGGCAGTAACATGAGCACGGACAGAGGGGGTGCCCAAGAAGGACAACAATCTGGCAGTCATGCTCCCCCTGCTGCAGCATACTGCCAGGTTTGCTCCAGTGATGAGGAGGGAGGGGATGATGAGGTCACTGACTCAACGTGGGTGCCTGATAGGAGAGAGGTGGAGGAGGAGGAGGAGGAGGAGGAGGAGGAGGCGGCACATCACCAACGAGGCAGGATGCCCTCCAGGGGCCAGCCTAAGGGCAGCACATTGACTGCATCACACCCCAAAGCTCCACATGTGCAGGGCGCTGCAGTCTCTGCGCGTTATTCAAAAAGTTCTTTGGTGTGGGCCTTTTTTGAGACGAGTGCATCAGATCGCACCGCTGCTATTTGCAACATATGTCTCAAGCGTGTCTCGCGTGGCCAAAACATCTCCCGCTTGGGTACCACATGCTTGACCAGATATATGTTGACCTGCCATGCAGTTCGTTGGCAAGCGTATCTAAAAGACCCACACCAAAGAACAAAGAGGATCTCTCCTTGCTCCTCATCAGCTGAGATTTCCAACCCCACTAGACCTTCAGTCCTCTCTGAGACCTGCAGTGAGAGGAATGAAGGTGTAGAATTAGGTGTGTCACAGCCAAGTACTTGTGGGCAATCTGCTTTCGGTACACCGACGTCAGATTGTACCAGGCAAATTTCCCTGCCCCAGCTGCTGCACCACCGAAAGAAGTTTGCTCCCAGCCATCCACATGCCCAGCGGTTGAATGCTAGCTTGGCAAAATTGCTAGCACTTCAACTGCTGCCTTTTCAGTTGGTAGACTCTGCCCCCTTCCGTGAGTTTGTGGAATGTGCGGTTCCTCAGTGGCAGGTACCCAAACGCCACTTTTTCTCACGGAAGGCGATTCCGGCTCTCTACCGGCATGTGGAAGGCAATGTCCATGCCTCGCTGGACAGGGCGGTTAGCGGTAAGGTGCATATTACCGCTGACTCATGGTCCAGCAGGCATGGACAGGGACGTTACCTAAGTTTCACGGCACATTGGGTGACTCTGCTGGCAGCTGGGAAGGATGCAGGACAAGGTGCAGTAGTGTTGGAGGTTGTTCCGCCACCACGCCTCCAAAATGCTGATTGTGACACACCTCTCTCCTCCACCCCCTCCTCTTCTTCTTCCTCCATGGCCTCTTCCTCGGAACCAGCGGTGCTCCGTAGGCGTTCAAGGGGCTACGCAAGTACGCAGGCCAAAAGATGCCATGCGGTGCTTGAGCTGGTGTGCTTGGGGGACAGGAGCCACACTGGGGCAGAGGTTCTGTCAGCTCTGCAGGGGCAGGTTCAGAGGTGGTTGACGCCACACCAACTTAAGGCAGGAATGGTGGTTTGCGACAATGGCACCAACCTCCTCTCTGCCCTCCGACAGGGACAAATGACCCATGTGCCCTGTTTGGCTCACGTCCTTAACTTGGTGGTGCAGCGGTTCTTGGGCAGGTACCCGGGCTTACAGGATGTCCTGAGGCAGGCCAGGAAAGTCTGTGTGCATTTCCGCCGGTCATATAATGCCAGTGCTCGGCTGACAGACCTCCAAAAGGAGTTTAACCTGCCCAAGAACCGCCTAATCTGTGACATGCCCACCAGGTGGAACTCAACGTTGGCCATGCTGCAGCGGCTGCACACACAGCAGAGGGCCATCAATGAGTACCTGTGCGACTATGGCACCAGGACAGGGTCAGGGGAGCTTGGTTTTTTTCCCCACGCCAGTGGGCCATGATCAGGGATGCATGCACTGTCCTGTCACCATTCGAGGAGGCCACGAGGATGGTGAGCACTGACAGTGCATGCATCAGTGACACTGTCCCCCTTGTCCACCTGTTGGAGCACACACTGCGTGGAATAATGGACAGGGCACTTGAGGCAGAACAGAGGCAGGAAGAGGAGGACTTCCTTAGCTCTCAAGGCCCCCTTTATCCAGACAGTGTTTCTGTGTGCCCGCCGATCACACAGGAAGAGGACGAGGAGGAGGAGGAGGAGGAGGAGGAGGAAGATTGTGTCAGTATGGAGGTGGAGCCTGGCACTCAGCACCAGCAGCAGTCTTTAAGGGATCAGTCCCAAGGAACACATGGACTTGTACGTGGCTGGGAGGAGGTGGCTGCGGACGTTGTTGTCCTTAGTGACCCAGAGGACTCCGGACCGAATGCCTCAGCAAACCTACGCTGCATGGCCTCCCTGATCCTGCAAAGCCTGCGTAAGGATCCTCGTATTCGTGGTATCAAGGAGAAGGACCAATACTGGCTGGCAACCCTCCTTGATCCACGTTACAAGGGTAAGGTTGCGGACCTTATCTTGCCATCGCAGAGGGAGCAGAGGATGAAACATCTTCGGGAGGCCTTGCAGAAAGGTCTGTGCAACGCGTTCCCAGAGACTGGGAGGTTACAAACTCCTGTTTCTGGACAACGTGTTGCTGAGGCTTCGGTCAGTCAAAGAAGGAGCGGTGGAGAAGGTGGCCGTCTGACCGATGCGTTCAGACAATTTTTTGGTCCGCAGCCCCAAGGTATGATCGGTTCCAGCAACCATCGCCAGCGTCTGTTTTACATGGTGCAGGAATACCTAGGGGCAAGATCAGACTTGGACACCTTTCCCACCGAAAATCCTCTGGGTTACTGGGTCTTGAGGATGGATCACTGGCCAGAGCTTGCACAATATGCAATTGAGCTACTGGCCTGTCCTGCATCCAGCGTTCTTTCGGAACGCACATTCAGTGCTGCTGGAGGCGTGGTAACCGATCACAGGGTGCGTCTGTCCACCGACTTGGTCGATCGGCTGACCTTCATAAAAATGAATCAGTCTTGGATCACCACCAGCTACCAAGCACCTGATGCTGATGTAACCGAATAATTTTTTTTGAAATCTCAGATCCCTTCAAAGACTGCCTATGCTGATGCTGAGTGACTATCCCTGAGTAACTATCCTCTTCCTCCTCAATCATCACGCTGATAGCTTGTAAGAACATTTTTGGTTCTGGGCGCCACCACCAGTGCCTAAGGCACAATTTTTCTGCCCCTGTTTAACAGGGGCGTGTAATTACAATTTTTGATGTAATACTTTGCAGCAGGGCTCGTTCCTGCATTCCAACTAGAGTGTCTGTGAGGGGTTGCAGTGTTGTGGCACCAGCACCAGTGCCTAAGGCCCAATTTTTCTGCCCCTGTCTAACAGGGGCGTGTAATTACAATTTTTGATGCAATACTTTGCAGCAGGGCTCGTTCCTGCGTTCCAACTAGAGTGTCTGTGAGGGGTTGCAGTGTTGTGGCACCAGCACCAGTGCCTAAGGCCCAATTTTTCTGCCCCTGTCTAACAGGGGCGTGTAATTACAATTTTTGAAGCAATACTTTGCAGCAGGGCTCGTTCCTGCGTTCCAACTAGAGTGTCTGTGAGGGGTTGCAGTGTTGTGGCACCAGCACCAGTGCCTAAGGCCTAATTTTTCAGCTCCTGTTCAACAGGGGCATGTAATTACAATTCTTGATCTAATATTTCACAGCAGGGCCCTGTGAGGGCTTACAGTGTTGTGGCCACAGCAACACCTAAGGCCCAAATTTCTGCTGAGTATATAGGGCAGGAACCTACTTTCAAACATCTAACTTACAAACGACTCCTACTTGCAAACAGAAGGAGACAACAGGAAGTGAGATGAAATCTACCCCTAGGAAGGGAAATTCTCTCCTGTAAGAGTTAATATGGGAAAACAATTTCTCCTTTCCACTGATGCTTTCCAATCCTTGTTCCACAAAAAAACCCAAATTTTCAAAAAACATTTTTCATTGAGACAAAAAAGTGAGGTGAAATCTTCTGAAGAGGAGGAAAGACAGCAAAACAAATGTCACAGGGGTGATAACCCTTCCCTATGTTTTCCAAAAAGCTTAGAAAAGATTTTTTGGCTGGAGCTAAACACGTTAAAAATGTTCAAAATTACAAACAGATTCTACTTAACAACAAACCTACAGTCCCTGTCTTGTTTGCACCGCCTGTATACTGCTGTTCAGAGTATATAGGGCCTGGTGGCCCCACACCTTTCCTTATTTTAATTTGGGTGCGGGGTTCCCCTTAATATCCATACAAGACCCAAAGGCCCTGGTAATGGACTGGGGGGTACCCATGCCGTTTGTCTCACTGATTTTCATCCATATTGCCATGACCCGACATGACATTAAACCCGCAAGCAGTTTTAAATGAGATTTTTTCCTTTAAAAATGACATTTGGTGCAGGGACTGTTCTAAACATGGGAAACACGCGTCACTTTACAGGCATACTATAGACACCCCCCAGGTACGATATTTAAAGGAATATTTCACTTTTTTTTTTTACTTTAAGCATCATTAAAATCACTGCTCCCGAAAAAACGGCCGTTTTTAAAAGTTTTTTTTGCATTGATACATGTCCCCTGGGGTAGGACCCGGGTCCCCAAACCCTTTTTAGGACAATACCATGCAAATTAGCCTTTAAAATGAGCACTTTTGATTTCGAACGTTCGAGTCCCATAGACGTCAATGGGGTTCTAACGTTCGTGCGAACTTTCGGTCCGTTCGCGGGTTCTGGTGCGAACCGAACCGGGGGGTGTTCGGCTCATCCCTATCCCACACTCCAATTGAGTGCTTCCGTCAGTATACCACTTCCTTGTAGTCTGGATACAGATATCAGATATTCCAACCGCTCCCAAGCATAAAACAAGGCGAGACTTGCTTAGATGCTAACATGGACTATTTTTATTAGAACCAGAATACAGTCTTATATACAGTAGAAGAGGAGGTTCCCCTCTCCTGCTCATATTACTCTAACAATACACCTGTAACCTAAATTAACCTAATTAACATGAGCTAGTTTACTAAATCATTTGCCCAGACCAGATGACTTAGAGACATGGCCTGTAGGACACAGACTTGTGGTCACCGAGCTTCACACAGTAGTATAAACACAATAGCAGGAGCTAATTACAATTAACAATACAAACAACAGACTCTCCCCTCCTCAGCCTAGTCATCAACAAACTATAGTAGGAGTAGACTGTTCGTCTCCTAGCCAGTCCTAGAGGCCAATGTGATCAGCTCACACAATTAACATGTTGAGTTCAGAATCAAACAAACCAATAATAGTCTCTACATACATCCTGGGAGATATTGTGGACAAAAATTACTGTCCCATTTTAAGTAGTCCAAGATATATTTTCTCACTCATCCTGTGCCAGGATAGCACAGGGTGACTTAGACATAAGAGGTGTATGGGGAGCTGAAACAAGGGCATCCCCTACTTTCCAAGGGATTCTGAGTTCCAAGGGCCCTCCCGTCACATCTCACCCCTTTCGGCAGAAGACTAACACAGGAGGAGACCCCAGACTGGTTGACTCCGAAGTTAGTCAGTAGTTCCAGTCTTCTAATGCCTGTACCCACACAGTACCCCAAATAAATTGTTCCAAACAAAGCATTACTCACCCAGCCAACCTCTGCCTCTCTCAGAGAACATATCTGCTGCTGGGGAGAGGCCTGGACTGGCCCTTCTCCCTGGAGTCCTTTCTGCCACTGGAGAGAAGACAGGGTGACTGGGCTCACTCCGTCATGCTGTTGGGGATCTGGGCCGACTGCCCAGCATCCCTGGGGTATACAGGTGGAGACTGAAGTCCCATCCACCTTCATAGGAAATCCATCCTCTGTTAGTTGAGGGCAGAGTCCAGCAGTACTCGGCCCTGTTGCCAGCCCTTCTGCTGGAAACCCCACACCATCTGCTCCGCTAACTGTTGGGGAGGGAGGCCGACTGCCCCGCCTCCCTGGAACTCTGTAGTTGTTGCCGGTGCTGGGCAGAGGTTGGTAGCACTCTGCCCGGTTGCTAGTGCTTCAACTGGGGAAGTTCCTTGTAACTCCACAGATACTACTGTTGGTGCTGGACAGAGCACAGTTAAGTTTGGCCCCAATACCAGCTCTTCTTCTGGAGGCTCATCAGGTTGTTCTTCCTCAGCAGAAAAGTCTGTCAAATCCCCTGTCTCTGCAACTGGTGTCTGGGGATAGAGATTCACCATCTCCTGTCCATGGAGCTCAGAAGATGCTATCAGTGCTGGGCAGAGGTTAGCAGAGCTCTGCCCTGTTGTCGGCACTTCAGGTTTGGGGATGGCAATCTCCAGATTTTCCACTGCCGATTCTCTGGCATGCTGCTGGACAGGCACATTCCTCCATCCAAGGTCATCCCATGCAGAAACAGGATCATCAAGGTCAGTCAGCACTTGCTGCATCCGCCATAAGACCTCCGCCTCCATAGCTGTGGGGGCAGGTTGGCAAGGCACACTATTACTCTGCCACATTGCCGACTCTTCAGCCAGGATTTTAGGGTTGTCAATTGGTATTTCCTGATAGTCCCAGGCAAAGGGAGCCCAGCCCTGGCACTGAGCAGCGTCTAGCAGCCGTTTGTAGGCGATCTCCAGCTCCCATTCCTGAACGGCCAGAAACTCCAAATCTTCCTGTGCCCAGTGCACTCCTGAAATGTTCAGTAGCCCTTCTCTGAAATCCATGATTTCGTCCACCCGCCACTCCAAATCACTCCCAAAGTTAGAGTCCCCTGTCAGCTTCACATACAACTGTCCCAAGCCGCCATAGCTTAAGCCTTCCATTGGGCTGTCATCCGCTATCCAGGGACATGCTTGGGATATATGCCACCGGAGGGCTCTGTAGCTCTCATCCAGCTTCATCTCTGCCCAGACCAGCCTGCTTAATCCAGCTGTCTGCTCCTTGTGCGGTTTTTCTCCCAAAAAACGCACCCACAATCCGTACTGCGACCAGTACCTTTCCTGGATGGAGGGGAGAACTTTTCTCTGGTGTCGCTGCTCACGGGCTAGCGCTTCTTTCCAGAGTTTGCAGCGAATAGAATCACACCATCCCAGCAGGACCTGCTCTGATACTGGTCCTCTGTGCTGCATCTGCATCTCTCGCAACCTCCTTCTGAATTCCTCCTCCATGGCGGCTGGTATCTGTACCTCTCCTCTCCTGCTATCCGGACCTTGGATCCAGGTGGAAGTTTGGATGTCCCAGACTGCAGGAAGCATCTCACTGCTTGCCACCAATGTCACGGAACGTCCCACACTCCACTTGAGTGCTTCCGTCAGTATACCACTTCTTTGTAGTCTGGATACAGATATCAGATATTCCAACTGCTCCCAAGCATAAAACAAGACGAGACTTGCTTAGATGCTAACATGGACTATTTTTATTAGAACCAGAATACAGTCTTATATACAGTAGAAGAGGAGGTTCCCCTCTCCTGCTCATATTACTCTAACAATACACCTGTAACCTAATTAACCTAATTAACATGAGCTAGTTTACTAAATCATTTACCCAGACCAGATGACTCAGAGACATGACCTGTAGGACACAGACTTGGGGTCACCGAGCTTCACACAGTAGTATAAACACAATAGCAGGAGTTAATTACAATTAACAATACAAACAACAATCTCCCCCCTCCTCAGCCTAGTCATCAACAAACTATAGTAGGAGTAGACTGTTCGTCTCCTAGCCAGGAGGCCAATGTGATCAGCTCACACAATTAACATGTTGAGTTCAGAATCAAACAAACCAATAATAGTCTCTACATACATTCTGGGAGATATTGTGGACAAATATTACTGTCCCATTTTAAGTAGTTCAAGATATATTTTCTCACTCACCCTGTGCCAGGATAGCACAGGGTGACTTAGACATAAGAGGTGTATGGGGAGCTGAAACAAGGGCATCTCCTACTTTCCAAGGGATTCTGAGTTCCACGGGCCCTCCCGTCACAGAAGGCCAGGTGGTACCGTAACATTCAATGCAGTTGATTTGTTCATGTTTACCGTCAGGCCTGAAACTGCACTGAATGCTCTCAGCACTTTGTATATTCCTGGAATGGAGATTAGGGTGGAGGTAATATACAGTATGAGGTCATCTGCATAAAGTCCCCGCACGTCATCCCTTTAATGTCTGGATTCATTCTGATAGCTATGGCCAGGGTTTCTATAGCTATTGCGAAAAGGAGGGAAGATAGTGGGCACCGAGTATCTACCCATCGGGCGGACTTGGGTTGACGGGTTACAGTACAAGGAGTGAATTAGATTTAGGCAGTACGGGCCAAATCCCCATCTTCACAGGATGTCAGACAGGTATGTCCAATCTATAGAATTGAAAGCCTTGTGTAGGTCAATCAATAAAAGGAAGCCCTTTTGAGGGGGGCTACCATCCCAACGGAATTATAGTAGGGATATAATATTTACGGTCCGTCTAATCTGGTCCGTACCTTGCCATCCAGGGATAAAACCCACCTGGTCTCTATGGATATTTGAGGGGATAAAGCTTGCCACCCTATTTGCCAGAATTTTGGTTAAAACCTTAATATCATTGTTGATTAATGATATTGGGCGATAATTTCCAACCTCGCTGGAGTCTTTCCCTGGTTTGGGGATCATCGACATATAAGCTGCATTCAGGTCTGTTCCTAAAGGAGAGCCCTTTCTAAGGAAGTTAAAACATTTTGATAGGTATGGGGCTAGTGTGGAGGCAAATTTCTTATAGTACCCAGTGGAAAACCCATCCGGTCCCGGTGCAAAGCCAAGTTTTAGGGATTTAATTTTATCTAAGACCTCTGAGTGGGAGAAAGGACTTTCAAGTAGGTCACTATGTTCTTTAGATAGGGAAGGCAATGAGAGGGAGTCTAAACAACTCTTGCTGTGATTTTCTTATCTGAGGGGGCCGTGGTTTGTAGAGTGGGTTTATGAGAAACGTCCCCTGATTGTAGCCTAACTCTCGGGAAAACTAAGGATCGAGGTTTGGGACTGAGCTTAACCGCTAGTTTCGAGCCAATCCTTTCCTTTTGGGAGTAGAATTTTGCCCCCGTCCATCTGAAGTGTTTTTCAGCGGTTGTAGTGAAATTCAGATTTAGAAGTGCCCGGGCTTTGTCTAATTTAGCTAGCAATTCTAGGGAAGGTTTTAGCTTGTGTGCCCATGCGAGGGACCGGAATTATGCTGTTAGTTTAATCGTATCCGCTTTGTGATCCGCCTTAAGTTTGGCTGTTATTTGGATTAGCTTCCCCCTGATTACTGATTTATGCGCGGCCCACACAGTCTCAGGTGAGACTTCATTTGTAGAATTGATATTAAAGTATTCCTTAATGGAGCCTTCTATAATAGTACACTGTATTGGGTAACTTAGTAAAGATTCCTGTAGACGCCAGCGAGGAGGATCAGTACATCCCAAGGTTCTTAGAGTTACCAGAGTGACCATCGAGTGGTCAGAGAGGGAGGAATCAACTATCTTAGAGCTCACAACTAAAGGGATCGTAGCGTGCCTAGTGAAGATGTGGTCTATCCTGGCATAGGAGCTATGGGGTGCTGAATAATGCATGTAGTCTTTAGAATGAGGATTAGTCTCCCTCCAGATGTCTATTAATCCCATTTCATGTAGAAGTTTCACTATTTTAGCACTTTGTTTGGTAGGGCGTTTAGGTTTAGGAATTCCAGAACCCGTCTTATTCATGGAGGTGTGGCTGACGTTTATGCATTAGGGATTCGAAAAAGGCTTTCTGACCCTTGTTGGGAGAGTTGTAAGAAACAAAAGTATATAATTCTCCATCAATGTTCCCTGAGACTAAGATGAAATGTCCCTGGGGGTCCAACACAGCTTCTGATTGCGAGATATTTACGTGTTTGGCAAAGCAAATGGCAACACCCTTCGTTTTGTTATTTGCAAAGGAGAGAAAAAAGTGGGGAAAGTACTGATGAAGAAATGTGGGTTGGTAGGATGTGGGGAAGTGAGTCTCTTGGAGGAAGAGGAGATCCGTATGCATAGACTGGTAAAGTTGGAAACGTTTTCTGCGTTTGATGGGGGAGTTGAGTCCCTGGACATTATGCGATACGATTTTAAGTGTAGGTGTCTTAGTGCGAGGTTTAGCCATTATGTGAGGGAGGTGAGGTCAAGCTTGCATTATAAGTCTTACCTTGCCGACTGGAGGCCTGAACCCCGAAGAGCCCTAGTGGGGTGAATGTCACCATATTAAGACCTGGGAGGAGAGATCGGAGCCGAACATGGAACCTGTGAACACTCAGATGATTAGTGCAAGAGAGGGGGAAAAAAAGGGATGAAAGAGAGAAGGAGAGAAAACACGAAAGTTATATCAACCTGCATTAGAAAATATACCTGTAGATAAAAATAGCATAACTTAGTAACTCGGGGGTCCCTAGACCCCCCCAATTCCCAGGGCAGGATGAGGGAGCCCATCCTAACCCTATGAGAGGGCCGGCGCCCCACCCATAGGGAAACTGGACAAAAAACCAATTACATAAACTGCACTCTTGGTTCCTAATGGAGGTGCACTGGTTCCACCACTGCCCCGCCACCAGTAATATATAATAAAGGAAGTCATGAAGGTAGTCTTCCTTGTGTTAACTGACAAAACGACCCAACGAACATGATCATCCTAAATACAAAAAACTAACTGAGAACTTTTCATCTGACCTCCCCCGGGGACCCCATTTCTTCTCCCCGGGGCCCAGGGGGAAAGGCAGATCAAGATGGGGAGACCACTGTGTCCTAAAGCATGAGGGAGACAGTATTCCCTTACTGCGTATTATAAGAGTTCTATCGTTATGTCAAATTAAAGAGACACATCCATAGCTTCTAGAATTCAGAGTGAGGGGAAACACGACCAAGAAGAGCATTTTAAATAAACTCATGCCCCCCTGCCACCCCGAAATAACACATTTGGAAACCATCTGATGGGAATGCAAAGCTAGTTATATAGTCCCGATAAAGGTCCCAACAAGCTAGTATGATCCAAGCCAGGAGTTCCCCTCTTTCTCACCATCCCAGAAGACTCACAGAAGAGGCAGTCGTCAGAAATAGTTTCGGCAGGGAGCCTGATTACGGTTAAGGCCATAGCTTAGGTATGTCCATAAAGCCATTGGGGCAGCAAGAGGGGTAAATCATGAGAAGACCCAAAAGAACATCTCGGATCTGGAGTTGACAAAAGGGAAGTTCCGGATCAGGGCCCTGATCCTAATGGATGCCAGAACATCTAGTTGGGAAATTTTCCTTGGAGCATTTGGAGCTTTGTTTCAGCCAGGAAAGTTGCAGTGGGCTCGCTGGTGGTGGTCTTTTCGTAGATGTGGGAGTGCTCCGGCCCGACTGGGAAGATGATGGGTCATGTGTGATCAGGCCTAGATGCAACAGGAGACGTTCTCCTTCTGCGAGGGTTGAGAAGCCATAGTTTTTATTTCTGTATGAGAAATTCAATCGCAGGGGGAAAGACCAGCGGTATGTAATTTCCCTCTCAATCAACTGTTGGATTAACGGTTTGAGAGAACGTCTCTTCTGTACCGTGTATGGCGATAAATCAGCGAAAATCTGTATCCTGTGACCGAGCAGCTTGAGATCATCTGAACTCCTAGACCTCCTCATCACCTCCTCCTTAACAGAGTAAAAGTGGGGCTTCACGATTATATCGCGTGGGAGACCATCTGAGCGGGGGGGGGGGGGTTGCAGGGGGCTCTGTGGGCTCTGTCTAGCTCCAGACGCTGTTCTGATATATCAGGAATAAGGTCCCTCAGCAGCCTCTGCTGAGATATTTAGCTATATCTAATATACTTTCTTACTGCTGATTGAACTTTCTCATGCTACCGTGACTTGCATGATTTTGCATTCCAATTTAAGATAGAGGGACATATTTCCTTCTCTGTCTCATCTGTGAACCTTGGCCATGTCCTGAGGAAGCCTAACGGTGAAACGCGTAGACATACAAGGGTTCACTGCACAATAATCATAGATGCTATATGTTACAATTGTCATTGTTTTTTAGATATTTTATTTTTCAATAAATTTATATTTTTTATACTGCTATATCTTCTCCACTGTTCCTTAGCCTAAAAAGTCCGCCTCCCTGGTAATACCCAGTACTACCTTATTTTGGTCCCTCAGCAGCCTTTTCACTGATGCGTGTACATCTTTCTCAGCTTTGGTGAGCCCTCGAATTCGGAAATTATAACGTCTCAATCTATTTTCGAGGTCAAGTTGATCCTGCATGTCTTGTATTCTGGCTGAGTTTTGATTAATACGGGAGACTGCTTGGTCAGCTTTCTTTTCAATTGTGTGCATCCTCTGCCCCAGTTGCTGCAGGTCAGCATGGGTGGAGGAGGTTATTTGGGCCGCATTCAGGGCCAGGCTCTTGGATAGTAATTGGGAGAAAGCTTCCATCATAGATGGGAAGTCTATGGGTACAGGGGAGGTGGTAGATGATTCAGTCACTGACAATAATAAACCTGTATGGGGGTCCATAATGGGAGTGGAGGGGAGGCCGGATCCCAATCTTCCCAGCAGGGACTCAGTGGATGTGGGTGAAGTGACCAGGGGCAGGGGTGGAAAGTCTGTACCTGGGGAAGGTGGATGCTGTGAGTCCTGATCCGCAATGGATTCCTCTGCATCCCCTGTGTTGTGTGAGCCTCGTGGAACCGCCGCCATCTTAGCTCTGGCTCGAGAGGCTTCTCCGGACTTGTGCCGTTATCCTGTGTGGGTTCCTGGGGGTCTCCCCCACTCATGTGTCCCGGTATGGTGCTCAGGGGTCCACTCTAGTGGCTCCGGTGGCGATCTATGGGCAGCGGTGGAGCGGAGCTCTAGTAGCCAGCGGCCATTTTAAAAGCTGACGAGCATTCGCCTCGACCGCAGTAAAAGTTTTTATACTCAACAATGTGTGGCTTTTTCTTTCAATGCTCAATACCAGTTTTTGTATTGAGTTGGTGTTTACAGTGACAATGGGGGTTATTTAATAAATCAAAATCCACTTGGCACTACAAGTGCACTAGGAGAGCCTAGGAGACAGCTAAAAGAAACACAAGCAGTAAATCAAATTCAAGATGATTTCAGATCAAAATAATTTTTAATTTTAGAAAAGAATCAAAAATTTGCTGGCATAGCAATGGCCCCCCTACCCGTAAAATAGTCCAGATACTTTTGCCACCCATCACGGGCCCTTTGGAGGGGCAAGCCAAGACGGCCAGCTTCCAGGGCAGTCATTGGATTTTTGTCCTGAATTGCGGCCTCAGGCCCAACTGAGGCCACATAATTTGGAGCATTTCTCCTATAATAATTATGTAGAATACAGCATGCTAGCACTATGTGATTCAGTTTATACTCCGCCATGTTGATTTCCGTAAGGAATAGGCGGAACCGGCTAGCCATTATACCAAACGCAGTCTCCACCACTCTTCTGGCTCTGGCCAGCTGGTAATCAAAAACCCTCTTCTCCGGGGTGAGGGTCCTCTGGCGGAATGGCCTCATCAGATGTTCACCCAGACCAAATGCTTCATCTGCGACAAACACACATGGGAGTCCTTCCACGTTCTCTTCAGTAGGTGGCAATCCCAAGCCACCACTCTGGAGACGTCGGTAGAACTCGGTCTGGGCAAAGACTCCACCATCCGACATCCAGCCATTGTTCCCCACGTCCACATATAAAAACTCATATGTCGTTGACACCACCGCCAACAACACAATACTATGAAACCCCTTATAGTTAAAATAGTATGACCCGAGTGGTGTGGTGGTATGATGTGGTCATGTTTCCCATCGATTGCCCCTCTGCAGTTGGAAAAGTCCCACCACTCGGCAAACTGGGAGGCCACAGTCTGCCATTCCTGTGGCATTGAAGGAAACTGTGGAGTCAAACCACAAAAAATAAAATTACTACTTTTGCACATAAGATTGCAAGCAGATTAGACACAAACATTCTTGGCCAACATCAGTATAACATTTATTTTAAGGAGTATTTAAAGACAAAAAGATAAGGTACACTTATCAGATTCCTCACCCCCTCTGATGGCCCATTGTAAACATTTTCGGGGGGGGGGGTTCTAGATGAGTTTGGGACCCCCATAAAAAGATTATGGCACTCTGCCTTAATTTAAGGACAACAATAACATTTGTATACATTTTAGGGGGTGTTTAGGGTAAAGCACTACTATGGAGCTGACAAAATACATTGTTAAGTGACTAGGCTAGGTGTGTATGGGCCCAGGATACCATGCTGGGGAGGTTAGTGAAGGCAAATATGCATGAAGGACAAAAAAGGAGCATTACAAGCTTACAGCATGCATGAAGACAAAGAGGACAATCACAGCATATTGCAATCATTGTAATTAGGGAATGATGAAAGAAATACAATACATTAGCAAACATTTAATGCATAGAATGTGATGTTAAAGGAGAAAACTTACCTTAATATAGTCCTTCTGCAGGACCTGTATAATGGCAGAACAGGTCTCTGGAATAATGATCCCCAGAGCCTGGGGGGAGATGCCTGTTGAGAACTTGAGGTCCTGCAGACTTCCCCCTGTCGCCAAGTACCGCAAAGTGGCGACGAGCCTCCATTCAGGAGTGATGGCTTGCTGCATGCAGGTGTCCTGCTTCGTAATATAAGGGGACAGCAAAGCCAACAGATGGTGAAAAACGGGGTCCATCATCCAGAGAAAATTCTTGAAATCATCAGGATTATTCTCCTGGATCTCCCGCAACAAAGGCATATGACAGAATTGGTCACGCTGGAGCAACCAATTCTTGGTCCATGAACTCCTCCCCGCCTTGTTCATGGACTGGGCTTGGGTCAAAGCAAGAACCCTAACACCAAGCCCCCGCACAGCACGAACTCTACGATGAGTACATAACCGCAACATGGCTTCAAAGCGGTCGGCTGGTCAGAACGAACTAACAGAAAGCACTGAAAAAACAGAAAGGCCTGAGAAGAGCGAGCTGAACATCAGGAACGAGCGGACAAGAACGCACTGAAAACCAAAAACGTACTATAGTAATACACACTGAAACCCAGATGAACAGATACGAACCCACAAGCACAAACTGTAGAGCAGTAACTATCTGAAAAGCACGAGGCTGAAAAGCGCGAATCGTCTCTCACCAAACTTTTACTAACACGAGATAAACACAAGATTAGCAGGAGCCCAAAGGGTGGCGCGCTTCGTATGGAACTTCCCTTTTCTAGTGCCATCGTATGCATTGTATGTCACCGCGTTCTTGATGGTCGAAAGTTCACAGAACTTTTGTGTGACCGTGTGTATGCAAGACAAGCTTGAGCAGAATTCCGTCGGAAAAACCATTCAAGTTTTCCAACGAAAATTCTGATCGTGTGTCCGCGGCATTAGAATGACTCACCGTGCCTATGAAAATAGAGCAGGGAAACTATTAGCGTATCAACTTAGACGTAGACGTAAGACTAAAATTTCCTACATACTACACCCTGTGAATAAAACCAAAATGCAACACCCACAGGATATAGCAGATGCATGTAGCCATTATTACGGAACCCTCTATAATAAAAAAGACGACGCAGCGACAACCCGACCTGAAACGATTAACAAATTCTTAAAGCAAATGTCCCTGCCAATGTTGTCCCCACAACAAATATTGTCTCTAAATTTACCATTCACCGTGGAAGAAATCCACAAAACAATAGAATCCCTGCCTGCTAACAAATCTCAAGGACCAGATGGTTTTATAGGGGAATATTATCAAACATACAAACTCCTCTTATCGCCTTATCTAAGCAAGCTATTCAATGCAGCCGCGGCCTCTTCTTCCTTTCCCCCAGAAATGCTTAATGCTTTGATAGTGACTTTACCCAAGCCAGGAAAAGAACCAAATACTCCGGCTAATTTCCGTCCTATATCGCTACTAAATACTGATCTAAAATTGTACGCTAAACTGATAGCCAATCACCTAATAGATATTCTACCCCTTTTGATACATTCGGACCAGACTGGGTTTACCAGGGGACGTCAGACCTCCGACACTACTAGGAGGTTGACAAATTTTATTGTCAGGATGCACCCGCCAGCAGACAAATTCATCTCCCCAGAAGAACCCTGAGGTGCAGAAGAATGTGCATTCCTATTGCTCATAGGAATCAGACTATGGCGCATAGAAGTGCGCATGCACGAACTGGAGCGCAAACAGAAGCCATCGCTCACCTTCATGCACGCCGGCGCTTGCGTGCACCCATGATTGACGCTGGCGCCAAGTGAGCCTATTTGAACCCAGCCAGTACCTAGCCCCAGTGCTGCCTTGTCTTCAGCTTCTGTGTATCCTGTTTCCTGAGAACCTGCATCCTGATCCCCGTTATCCACCCGGCTTGTCTTGACCATCCCTCGAACTCCACCTGTACTGACCTCGGCTTGTCCTGTGACCATCTCCTGTCTTCTCCTTGGCACCTGCACTACTGATCCGGCTTTGACCTGGCTTGTCTCTTGACCACGATCCTGCCCGAACCCTGTATCCGATTCTGACAGCCGTGTACGACCCTGCCTGTCTGACCTTGCTACTTGTTGCTGTCATCTGCACCAGCTGCCTGCCTGTCGGTCTTCTTGCTGAAGCCTTCCCGTGACTTCACCAGCCCCACTTAGACAAGCCACCTGCTGCCAGCAAAGACTTCTTGGCGCTTGTGCGACTCTGCACTCTGGCGCCCTCTGTTTACACTATCAGGGGCCCTGAGTCAGAGTGGTAAGGGAGGCCTTGCTCGTCCATTTAGGCTTTTCTACCAGGTACGTGATAATTATTCACTTAGCCAGGGTCCAGCAAAGGCCTTCTCTGCTACTAGCCTTACGGCAATAGTGGCACTTTACTCAGAGCCCTCTGCTTGAGTATATACATCGGGGGGTACTCTCCAAGCCATTCAACAGTACGAATGGGACCCGCCAGGGCTGCCCTCTTTCCCCTTTAATTTTTAATCTAATATTGGAACCTTTGGCTACATATATTAGATCCCACCAGAACATCAAAGGATTCCCGATTAACAAATCCGACCATACCATCAGCTTATTTGCTGATGATATCATTCTAATGCTTACAAACCCTGAAACATCCCTGGCTTCGGTACAGGCAGCACTACAATTGTTCAACAAAATGTCTTACTATAAAGTGAATGAAAGCAAATCCTACATATCAGGACTGGGCATAAACGCACAACTAAAGAATAAACTCAGTTCACGGTTTCCATATACATGGAGTAATGAAGGTATAAAATATCTGGGAATAACCCTAACCACATCTACAGAGGATCTATTTACAGCTAGCTATGTTCCATTTCTCAGCTCCGTGACCTCAGGACTTCAGGACTTGGCTAAAACTGAACTTTTTTGGTCAGGTCGTTTAGCGGCTTTTAAGATGGTGATACTACCACAACTAATCTAATTGTTCAGAACACTTCCTATTCCAATTCCCAACTCTTATTTCTCCAAAGTTCAAACTATAGTAAACAGGTTTTTATGGAAGGGAGAGAAGGCAAGATGGTTTTTCAAAAAATCAATAGCAGCAAGAAAGGTGGGAGGAGTGGGTAATGTATTGATTAAGGATTACTATGTTGACTCGATTCTTGCGCAATTGAGAACATGGTTCCCTAACTCACGTAGACCAAGAGGTGACGCAAACACCAAACAATAACCTTTATGACTACTTAATGGCAAATACATTCAACTCAACCTACATCACTACTTTGGCTTCCTCGTTGAAAGCATCACTCCAGGCATGGAAAATACTGATATAAACACGACAAACAAACTCCCCTACATCTTCACTACCAATTCTTTTCACCAGTATACCTGGAATCACACCGGATCTCCACATAACACACTGGGTAAAAAAGGGAGTCACAAACATTACAGACCTTATGATAAGTCCCACCATGAAAACATTTAGAGCAATACAAATAGAATTTAATCTAGGGGAGGCTGAATATTACAGATACCTCCAGATTAGTAATTTCCTCCAAACTAATCCTCCACTTTTCATCCAACTACCTTGGAGAATAGTACTATACCTTACCAAGCATTCTACCAATATCAAAATAATATCCTTATTCTACAACACCCTAAACAACAAATTAATATTTACTAAACTCTCTAATATCAAAGCCTGGGAACAGGAATTGGGGGGCCTCCTACACCCCAGAACAATGGCAACGTGCATTTCAAACAACATATTCTGCCACTAAAAACATTAATCTATGGGAACTAACTCAAATAATATTATTACGCTAGTATCTAACCCCATTTAGAATATCTAAATTTGACACCCACACTTCTCCATTATGCTGGAGGGAATGTGGCTCTGTAGGTACTTTATACCATATATTGTGGGATTGTCCACACATATGTGCACTTTGGGACAAAGTGTTTGACATGATAGCACAAATACTGAAACTACATGTTTCCAAAAACCCAGGATTGGCTATTCTATCTTTGGGTATAGATTTACTACCAAAAGATACCAGGGTAATAACGACCCACATTTTACTACGTATTAGACTAGCGATTATGGGACATTGGAAGGACAGAGAAATACCCACAATAAAATAAATAATATTAACGACCAACACACACGTTACATACAAAATAATGTTCACATTATCACAAGGCAAATTCCAAACAACACACAAACAATGGAAACCGTGGACTGACTGGTACCAGACAAAAAAGCTCTAAATACTATTTATGACTTGCATACACTCAAATGACACGAAAAACGGTGTATATGCACGTTTTGTTTCATTTAGGTTAATGTTTTTTCTTTTCTTTTCATTGTTGTTTATTGTACATTGGAATCGTTTTCAAACATCTTGACCTTCTTGCTTAAAGCAAGGACTTAAACTCTTATTGAGATGGGTAAATCAATGTGCTTTGTAGAACGCCTGAAGCTAACACCTATGCAGCATAAAGGGGTACAGAACCTCCCCACCCAAGACACAGTATGAACCCAATAGGGGTGTCAGAGGGGGAGATTCACCCTCTCACAATTAAAAGACAGTAGATATTGTTTCAAAACAGTTTGATAAGAAACTCATCATTATACACAATTGAATAAGTGCCTACAAATTGCTTGGTATGAAGGACCAGATACTGTTATTGTTTTTATATTACTGTGATATACTATGTTTACTGTATACTTTGTACCTTTTTCTGAAAAAATTCAATAAAAAACTATTGAAATTGAAACAAAGAAATGGGGAGAAAAATGTGAATAATAACATAAACAAAATTGGCAATAACACAAAAATAAATAATAATCAAAATAAAATACAAATAAAAATAATTAAATAAATAAAAAAAAGTAAATAAATAAATAAAAATGAAAAAAAAAAATATGAATAAAAATAAAGTAAAACTAATGAAAATAAAAATGGTGATTGTTTAACTGCAAATGATTAAAGGTTTTTGCAAGGTAACCTGTTATACTAAATTAACCACCCCCAGGGGACAAAGACACTGGCCATGTAGGCCCGAGTATCCAGGGCAAAGACCATAGGGGTCCACTGTGGGAAAATAAATGAAAAATGGGTAAGCATGATGGATATAACAAAATACATGACATGAAACTGAATAAATAATAACACTGCAGGCATGAACATGGCCGGGAAGCATGAGGTGTTTAAAGCAGGGTGTGTGTTTCTCTTCATTCAAACCACTGGGCCTGAGAGTATTTAAAGAATAGATCCAATAAGTTTCCTGCTAGCACGAACGTTTAAAACATTCAGCAATGGCGAACGTACTGGGTATGGCCTCAATTATCCACACTTGGAGCCTGCTGGTGGACTTCTGGGGGAAATCCAAAAAATGTCTGGGAACACTGTTTGTCATTACCCTTTTCAATGAATCTCCTATGCTCACCAAACCGTTTCCTGAGGGTCCTGATCGTGCACCCCACATAAAAAAACCCCACAAGGGCAGGTGAGGCAGTAGACCATGAACTTGGTGGAACAGTTGAAAAATTCCCTGATTTGAGGGGCGTGGCTAGCAGCTGAGCTGAATGGAAGCCTGATCTCACAGCTCCTGCACTGAACGGAGAATTGGACCCAAATTACTGTTCCAGACCCCAAACAAAATGCACTCCTCGGACCCCCACAACCTGGGGACCCAGACCGGAACCTCGAGAAAGCGGAAAGAATACAGAATACCCACGAAAATCACGGATTTCCTCATCTTTCCTCAGGGAGATAAAATCCAAGATGGCACCCGCAGCGCCGCTCAGCACACAGAGGATTCCTACACTGACTTGCCTGATGCTGATGAATCCTCCATTTCAGCCCTGCACAACTCTTCAGGCTCCCAGCTATCCTCCAGACCCTCATCCACCTCCAGGAGCCCGGCCAAAGCGAGGATGCGCCTAGATACAGCGGATCAGCCACAGGAGGTAATGCCTGCTTTAGAAAACCTCCTCACACATGCACCTGCATCTTCTCCCATCGCCTTCCCTACTACCAATCAGCCAGTCATAGACACTATGATGAAGGAGATGCTGATGTCGCTTCACAGCTCCCTCCAATCTGACATTTCCTCAATGTTTTCAGCATTTAAAACAGAAATGCTGCATACAGGGCAGAAAGTGGGGCTTATTGAAAAACAGTTGAGCGCCATGACAAACAGTTAATAACCTAGTAGAGGCACATGACCATACCAGAGAAGAACACCGATGGGTGCGTGCCAAAATAGCGGATCTCGAATACCGCTCATGGCGTCAAAATATTAAGATAAGAGGAATCCCTGAAACTATTTTACTAGCAGATCTAACCTCCTACACTAGGAAGTTGATCTCAACACTCCTTCCAGATCTCCCACCGATTGAGACGACCATCGATCGTATCCACCATCTCCCAAAACCTCCTCATCTACCCGCAGAAGTACCTCGTGACACTCTGATGCGCATCC
This sequence comes from Lithobates septentrionalis, assembly GCA_037952835.1. Lineage (NCBI taxonomy): Eukaryota > Metazoa > Chordata > Amphibia > Anura > Ranidae > Lithobates > Lithobates septentrionalis. Next base: position 444,231 of record JBBDGP010003204.1, on the reverse strand, counting down.
ACTTCTACCACACCAAGGATATGTTCCTCACACAATCCAGATGCCTGGGACAGGTCCCACATGCATACGCAAAGCTGCAACTCTTTGCTGACATCTCCCAATACACCCGCCAACAGAGACGTCAACTGCAAACAATAATAAAACCCCTCAACAATCATAAGATCCCATACCAATGGGGTTTCCCCACCAAGCTGATAGTTACCAGAAATGGAGTGCGCCACAATATTCATACCGTAAAAGAGGGCATACAATTGCTCAAAACATGGGGTAACATTCCTGATGGTGACCTTCCAACCCCAGTGGCCCACAAACCAAACCCACAATCCTTCAACTCCGGTCGCTCGCCTCACCACAACAAATGACTTTCAAATCAGTGATGCTGTCAATCTAATCTCAGATAAGCACTCCGATTCAGTGCCTGCTCGTTGCAGTTAGTTTACGAACTTTACCCTCATCCTCATCCAGCAGTCCCTAACACACTGCTGACACTTGTTCTCCTCTACCCTCTTGTTTATCACTAACTACCTTACTGTTTCTCTCCCTTCCTCCCTTATCCACAAGAGCTCAAGTACATCGACCTCAATCCTCTCAAGCAACTCACCCATCTGTGTAACCTTACTCCACTACCTATACACACCACTTTCAAAATGCCCAAATTTATGTCACTGAATGTCAAGGGCCTAAATCACCCTGCCAAACGATCATCCCTGTGGTGAATTGCACAGGATTCTCACTGCGATGTCCTGTGCATCCAAGAAACGCACTTTAAAACCAATGCTGAACCTCAGTGCTCCAACAAAACTTTCTCAAATATCTTTAGAGCCTCGGGTCCTGACAAAAAAAAAATGGAGTCATGATAGCTGTCAGGAATACATGCTCATTCATCCTACACGATGTTGCTGGTAGATATCTAGCATTGAATTGTACATTAAATAATGACAAATACACCATCGTATCAGTATATGCCCCCAACAAGAAACAACAACAAGAAACAAATCCACTTTATGTCCAAATTGATGAAGAAAATCAATCGCTTTAAACAAGGTCATCTTGTCATATGTGGCGATTGACTCTTCCTCCCACTCTACCAGAGCTACATCTCTTATGGGACTGTTTATCAGATCTCACGACCCATTTGATGTGTGGAGATGCCATCACACCACCGAAAGGGACTACTCCTATTTCTCCCCTAGACACAACTCTTACACTCGGATTGACTACTTCCTAGTGGATAAATGGACTTTGCCCAAAATCTCCTCCATGGAGATATCGACCATTACATGGTCAGACCACACCCCGGTAACAATGACCATAGAAGATTCACCGAAGATCTCCCGCACACGGATTTGGAGGGCGAACGCTGCAATTCTGCACTCGCCGACCCATTCTACTTATATTAAAAACCGCTTAATAGAATACTTCAATACTAATACAGGAACTGTTAGCAATGATACCATTCTTTGGAATGCCCATAAGGCATTCATAAGGGGAATCCTTATTCAACTTAATGCTAGAGAGAGATATTCAGATATTAAAACGTTAGAACACCAAAATCAAACTAGTCCAGATCCTTTAACCACGACTAAATTAGACTCCCTTAGACAAGAATTAAAATCTCTCCTTCTAGAATCCTTTGAAAAAGCACATAAGCATTTTAGAGCACAACACTACTCCACGGGTAATAAAGCCAGAAAGGCGATGGCCAACAGAATCAAAGGTCACTATTCCAAAACTAAAATTACTGATCTATTCCACCCATCTACAAAACAGAAGTTGATAGACCCACAAGCTATTGCAGATGCATTTAGTTACTACAATACACTTTACAATCTGAAAGATGACACATCTGTCACACAGCCGTCATTACCTGACATAGAAGCATTTCTCAATGAAATCAACCTCCCCAAACTATCTACAGAACAACTAGACTCCCTGAACACCCCATTTACGGATCTAGAAATCAGAAATATAATTTCATCACTACCCTCTAACAAATCTCCAGGCCCAGATGGTCTTACCAGAGAGTGTTACAAACAATTCGGAACTGTATTGGCACCCTATCTGACCAAGGTGTGCAATGATGCTGCCTCATCCTCCTCTCTCCCCCAGAAATGCTGAATGCTCTGATCGTTACACTACCGAAGCCGGGGAAAGAGCCTACCACTACGCAAAACTTCCGACCCATATCTCTTCTCAATGTAGACACAAAAATTTATGCCAAACTAATAGCTCACAGGTTACTCAACCTAATGCCCCTTCTAATACATAAGGACCAATCAGACTTCACAAAAGGGAGGCAGACAACTGATGCCACTCGCAGAATTATCAACATAATCCATCATGCTGAGACATCTCGAACACCTTCTCTGCTCCCATCCTTGGATGCAGAGAAGGCGCTTGATAAGGTCCACTGGAAATACCTTGAAGCAACCCTTGGCAAATTTGGCTTCCAAGGTCCCATTCTAGCGGCCATAATGGCTCTATATTCCTCCCCATCAGCACAGGTTTACACATCGGAGATGCTGTCTAAGCCATTCTCCATCACTAATGGCACCCGACAAGGTTGTCCGCTCTCACCAATCATTTTTAACCTAAGCATGGAACCCTTGGCAGAGCATGTCAGATCCCACTCTAACATATCAGGCTTCACCATTGGCACCATAGAGCATAAAATAAATTTATTTGCAGACGACATGATAATGATGATCACAAATCCCCACTCTTCCCTGGCTTCGGTTCAATCGCTGTTAAAAGGTTTAGTACTTTATCTTACTATAAAGTTAATGAACATAAATCCTACATTCTGGACCTAGGCATTGATGCAACCACTAGTAATCTACTCCAGACCCAATATCCCTACCCATGGGCGGATGATGGTATTCCCTACCTAGGCATTACTCTTACCAAATCCACTAGAGGACTTTTCGCACACAACTACACAGACACCAAACAAATGATGCTTACTAAAACCCCAAAACTTTCTAAACATTAATTCTCATGGGCAGGCCACCTAGCAGCCTTTAAAATGATGGTAGTACCCCGGTTGCTCTACATATTTCGCACACTTCCTATACCACTCTCATCTACATAACTAAAATCTCTCCAATCCATCCTAAGCCAATTTCTTTGGCAAGGGAAAAAAATCTAGATGTAGTCACATGAAACTTATCAAACAAAGATCAGCAGGTGGGATGGGCTACATAGATATACAAGACTACTATAATGCCACTATTCTATCACAAATGAAAGAATGGATGAATACATCACCCATAACTCTTTGGAGCGACATAGAAAATCACATGACGCCAGGCACAAACCTCGCCAACTGGTTATTTAGTACCTCCACACATAACCCTCACCTTTTCCATTACTCACCAACTGTCCAAGCCTCAGTTAAAGTGTGGCGTGCACTACACATTACCAAATGGTCACAATTGATGAAAAAACCATTACACATTCCTCTAAACACCTTAAAGCTTCTCACACCTGACTTAACATTCCCAACCTAGTATGTAAAATACACACAAGAACTTTGCGACCTAACAACCTGCAAATCCTTCTCACAAATCAGCAAAGACCTCAATGAACCATCCAAAGACTTCCTCACCTACTTCAGATTATAAAAATGCTTAACGGCATTCACATCTATAGAAGGCACACTACCCTTAAGACTTTGGAACTACTTCTTTACAGAACTCTCTAACACTAAGGGGACCTCCCTCATATATTCACTTCTACAAGAAAAAAACATGTTCATCAAATCCAAACCCCTCCTTGATTGGGAAAATGACTTACAAACGCAATTCACAGATGCCCAATGGCAAACGGCAATCGCATCTATTTACAAAGCTACAACTTGCACCTCCCTATGGGAACTCACACAAAAAACACTAGTGAGATTGTACCTAACTCCATCCAGACTGGCCAAGTTCCACAAACACACCTCACATAAATGCTGGAGAAACTGTGGCCACCCGGGCACGCTCCTTCACATCCTTTGGTCCTGTCCACATGTAACACAGCTATGGAAAAATGTGGAAACCATACTCCAAGACATGCTCCATAGCTCGGCAACAATTACCCCACAGTTAGCCATTCTTAATCTGAACATAGAAGACTTTCCAATGCATCAGAGATCAGTGACCACACACATCCTCCTAGCTACCAAACTCTTAATCACTAGAAAGTGGAAATCAGATAATATTCCTTCCCTTACTGAGGTAATCAACTTAGTACAAACTCATTTCACTTATGAAACCCTCCTGTCGCAGCAAACAATCTCACGCAAAATCACTAGCATGTTGGAACCCATGGGTCCTTTGGTACTCAAAACAGATTTAACAATTGTAAAAGTATTACCAATTGAATGTCCTGCCTCACAACCTACCAATCACTTGATGCTCTCTCCCCCCCCCTTATCCATCCCTGCTCCCCCTTCCTCTTGTACCCCCCTCCCTCCCCTCCCTACCCTACCCTTCCTCCTACCATACCAGGTTAACTGTTCTACCCTATATTTTATACTCACTTCGTTAATCAACTTTTTCTTCTTAAGGAACATTGTTCATAAACTCTCTAACCAGACCGTACTTGTAATAACTAGTATGTATAATTACATTTGCATGTTTTTGTTCCTTACTATGACTACATAACCTGTAATATGTAAAACTCAATAAAAATTTATTGGAGAAAAAAAAAAAAATTCCCTGATTTTATATGTTTTACCCTTTACCGTGAAATTGTTCTGACCATGATTAATAAATTGGCATGTTAGACACAATTTCTTCTTACACTGATACATGCCAATTAGTGGTATAAGGACGGTGTGGTGTTGATTGTTGTCAACTGGGATCTTAGTGACATTGTTGGGGGCCACTTTACTTTTGATATTTCTGGCCCTACGATAGGATATAATGGGTTTGGGAGTAAGCATGGGTTTAAGAAAAGGGTCCTCCAAAAGAATGGGCCAATGTTTTTTGAAAACGTTCTCCATTTGTTTGAAGCATGCATGAAACTGAGTCGTGAAACGGGTAGGTTGTGACTCAGTGGAGGGGTCCTTAACCTTATGCTGGGAATTAACAGAGTAGTGCTTAACCATTTCAATACAGGACACTTTCACCCCCTTCCTGGCCAAGCCATTTTTCAGCGCTGTCGCACTTTGACAATTGCACGGTCATGTTACACTGCACCCTAATGAAATTTTTATCATTTTTTTTCCCACAAATAGAGCTCTCTTTTGGTGGTATTTTATCACCTCTGCGGTTTTTATTTATTGCGCTATAAACAAAATAAGAGGGACAATTTTGAAAAAACACAATATTTTTTACTTTTTGCTATAATAAATATCCAATTTTTTTTTTTTAAACAAATTTTTTCCTCAGTTTAGGCCGATATGTATTCTTCTACATATTTTTGGTAAAAAAAAAATTGCGATAAGCGCATATTGATTGGTTTGCGCAAAAGTTATAGCGTCTACAAATTAGCTGATAGATTTATAGCATTTTTATTTATTTATTTATTTATTTTTTACTAGTAATGGCGGCGATCTGCGATTTTTATTGTGACTGTGATATTGAGGCGGACATATCGAACACTTTTGACCCCTTTTTGGGACCATTCACATTTATACAGCGATCCGTGCTATAAAAATGCATTGATTACTGTGTAAAGTGACTGGCAGGGAAGGGGTTAACACTAGGGGGCGATCGAGGGGTTAATGTGTGTCCTAGGGAGGTGATTCTAACTGTGGGGGGAGGGGACTGACTGGGGCAGGTGACCGATCAGTGTCCCTATGTACAAGGGACACACCATCACTCTCCTCTCCTCTCTGACAGGACGTGGATCTGTGTTTACATACAGATCTTATTGTCATCATGACAGAGAAAAGATTAAGAAAGGCTAGTGAGTTGGAATCAACATGGGTGAATGAAAGGCCTAGAGGATTTTTATTACAATGATCAACATATCTGTCAACAGTATCAGATGAACCATCCCATATGATGACCATAGAAGACCACATGTAATGCGAAGGGATTGTTTTGGGTGATGAACAGGGACTCCCAAAAGCCCATGGTGAGGTTGGCGTAACTGGGTGCAAAGGTGGCGCTCATTGGGTCCCGTTAATCTATCAATAATAGGTGCCATTGAATTGGAAATAGTTGTGCTTCAGACAGAACTGGGTTGCTTCCATTATAAAATATGCCTGTCTAGGATTGGTAAGGGGATCTACAGCCAAAAAATGCTTGACCGCTCTTAAACCAACTTCGTGGGGGATGGAGGTATAAAGTGAAGTGACATCAAGAGATACCCACATGTAGGTAGGTTACCATGGATATGAATGGAGTGTATCTAATAAATGGATGCCATCTCTAATATAAGAGGGTAAGTTTTGGGCTAGGGGTTGGAGGAACTGGTCAATGTAGATCAAGAAGCCACTCGTAACACTCTCCATGGCTGCCATGATGGGAAGATCTGGTGGATTATTAAGATCTTTATGTACTTTTGGTAAATGTTAAAAATAGTGGACTTTGTAAAAGTCTCTCTGGGGGAAAGAGGCCTTGGCTCGAGAAACAATGCCTTCCTCCAAGGCCCTCTTGGTGAGATGGGAGGCCTCGATAGAGAACTCAGGTAGATGGTCTCGAGATAATTTTTGCTATGTGTCAGTGTCAGACAATAATCTGTGAGATATGATCCTTTCTATTCTGAACTACTATATCCCTACCTTTATCCACGGATTTAATTACAATGTCATGATTGTGGGCTAGATCATCTAAGGACTTTTGTTTAGAAGAAGTGAGATTAGTGGTACCGGAACGTGAGGAATGACTGGGTTGACACAAGCATATTAAATCTGCATAAATGACTTGAAAAAAAGTTTGAAGGTAGGGACCCTTTTTATGAGTGGGATTAAAGGCGGATTTGGGACGCAATAACGTGTTGAATGGGTGGGGAAGTGGGACAGTGTTGGGTTAACCAGTCAATGTCATCATAATGACTTTCGGCAAACAATTCTTCTAGATGGAATAGGATTGGTCGATCTGCAAGGTCGTCCAATAATGAATATTTTATGGATTTAAAGTGGATGTAAACACGAAAATATTTTTTTTGTTGTATGTCATAATGTAGAGTATAAGATTTCCTATCATTTGAGTCCAGTCTTGCCACAAAGAGTTAATCCAGCTCTGAGCAATCCTCTTTTATTGTTCAACTTGACAAACAGAGAAAAATGTTGTCAAATCCTCCCCTTTGCTGTGAGTGACAGGTGATTTACATATCTCGTGCACCAGCCTAAGACATGCATTGTTTCTTAATTCCCACCCCAACTCCTTTCTTCAGCAGCTCTGCAAGGATTGGCTGTTCCACATCTCAGCATGATTTGGCATGCTGAAGTCATGTGGTTACTTTCCTGTCTTTTCACTTGATATTAGAGATCATAGCAGAAGTTCAGTGTAAGAAATACACAGGGGAAAATGCATATTGACAAGGGGAGTGTAGAGGTGGGCGGGGAGTCTACTGACATCACGACTCCACCCACCGAGCTCCAGACAACAGACCCACCCACAGAATCTGCAGTTTTTCAGGTCTCATAACAGACAGAGGGGAGACATTTGACAGGTAAAGATACATGCAGGAGGCATGTATATCCTTATAGATAACCCCTATGGCAGTAGTTTAGAAAGGATATAAATGGAGAGAACCGCGCTTGACCAGAAAATACAAAACGGCAGCAGCATATAGTGCGATTACACCAAAATAAATAGTCTTGTAGAGAAGGCTGCGCTCAGAAAAAAACAGTCTATGCAAATGACATCAAGGAGATTTTCCAATCCTTTCAAAGTAAAAACACCGCCACCGTGTACTTCTAAGCAGTAGTGACAATCCACCGTAGTAGTTAAGCCTGCTTACCAGATGGCAAGCATAAAAGGGCAGGTGGCTATGGCCCAGCCAAGGCCTTTTAGCTTGCTGGCACTCCCGGTGTTCATGTGGGGGGTAAATCTCCAGGTTCACTTGCGTTGTCACGTATCACCATTCACCACGAGAACCACGGATAACCCAGAAGGAAGAAGAACTCACCATAGTATAAAATCCTTCAGATATTTATTAAAAAAGTAGTCACTTACAGTTAAGTTAGTAAAATTGCATATACGAAAAGCCGGCCGGCATGCAAACAAATGGAGCCCGTCCTCTCACTCCGAAAGCGTGGTGACGTCAGTGCGTACCTTCCCAGACGTGTTTCATCATCATCTGACGTTGTCAATGGGGAATGGGCAACGCAGCGACTCACCACAATATAAAGGGAGCCAAGCCTCGTTCTGAACCACGAGCATCAAGGCGCCATATTAAGTGCGGGAAAAGGTTCACTTAGTTTGCGGACGTCCTGAAAGGGAGTGCATCGCTACACACATCCCTCCCAAAACGGGCAACGACCTTACCCAATTAAGCACATTATTGGTACCTACCACAACCGTATGAGTGTAAAGTTGGATATAAAGAGTGTGATAAGAATTCTATAAGATAACATAAAACAAAACCGCTACCAACCCAAATTAAATGTGTATGAAATATACATAAGAGAACAGTTGAAATTAATAAATGTATGGTGGTCACCATACATTAACAGGAAAAATCCTGTACTGTAATACTAGCAGGAGGAAACCTGTACTGTAATAAGTGTCCTCTCATGAGGTTACAATTATATGTCAATAAATCAAAAATGTGAAAATTGATTAGTGAAAAACTTATTTAAATGTGTAGAGTTTGATGTATTATGTGGACTAAATTTTAGTCATAAAAATTTTAGAAAATTTACATGGAAATCAATTATCAGATCCCGAACATATATCATGCTGTGTGTTTGCCTAATTAAATCACAAACCAGAGCAGTGAATGAAAACGTAATGTATGGTGTATGTGAATAATAAAAAATATGAATCAGAAAAAAGAAATTCCTGATCATCATCAGAAATCTCTTTCAAGATTCTAATGAATGTGTAAAGTGATACGTGCTCATCGGTTAAAACATTATGTACCTGATCAGATGTTATAGTGATACAAGTGTCAAAAGCACCGCCATAGGTTATATTGCATAATGTAAACCCCATCATCAAAAGAGGAGGGGGGGGGGAAGCGTCCGCATACTCGTAATTCAGATCGAGTTCACAAACCCTAAAGACAAAATTTTTGGAAAAATCAAAAAATGATAAAAGTGCAAATGCAGATAAAGAAAATCCAACATTATGGGCCAAATCCTTAAAATCAATACTGCCAGGAAAATCATGAATTGTCGATGAAAGCGTTGACATCGGTATCGATGTTTAGCCCGTAGGGTGCATAAGTTCTTAATCTATGGATCCAGACCATTTCTAACTTCGATATTTCCCTAACTAAGGAACTCCCTCTCCAATGGGGACTATACCTATCTATACCCAGAAAGATTGTATTGGAGGGGTCTCTGTCATGTACTTGTAAGTAATGTTTTGATACAGAGTGGTTCCTAAAGCCACTTTTAATGTTAGTGATGTGTTCGTTGAGGCGGACCTGAAGAGGTCGCTTGGTCCTGCCCACATATTGCAGGCCACAAGGGCACTGCAACATATATACTACCCCCTCCGTAGTACAGGTAATAAATGGTTTGATAGTATATGATTGTTTGGTACTACTAGAAGAAAAAGTGGTAGTCCGTCTGTGTGGACATGCACTGTATGCACAGACCCTACACTTTCTACATTGATAAAATCCCTTTAAATGGCCAAAAAAACTGGGTTTAGAAACTGGTGGATTCAAAATGTTAGGGGCCAACTGATTCCGTATCGAGGGCACACCCCTAAAAATGACTCGTGGTTTTTCTGGCAACACTTAGGTTAAAAATCCCCTTCCCCGTTATTTTCTGGATCTTTTTTGCTGTTCGTAACCGTTGGTTTTGTGAAAACCCCAACTTGTCTGATCCAGGAGGCAGCGGCCCCCCTGGATCAGACAAGTTGGGGTTTTCACAAAACCAACCAGGGTATAAAAAGACAGGGAGAAAGAGGAGAGGAGTCAGAGGGGGGAGGCGGTTACGAGCAGCAAAAAAGATCCAGAAAATAACGGGGAAGGGGATTTTTAACCTAAGTTCTAGAACATTGACGGATCCTGAAAAAGCCATTCTTGATAAAGGTCTGAAATTTGTCACGCCTACCAAGCTGGATAAATTCCATACTTATATGGACATTCATAGATTTGTTAGAAAGTTGAATATAAAACGCTATGTGGCTACTAATCCCATTAGAGATGGTGTGACGTTGGGGACAGGAATTGTTCACTCGGGGCTCTCCAACGCCTCATTATTCAACCCTCCTGGCACATTAGCACCAGCACTCAAAGTATTTAGAGATTTTCTGTTGAAGGATTTGGACCTTTTGGAGGTCAAGAGCGCCAAACTCAACAAAACCTTACAAGAAGGCCTTGATTCTCTTTGTAAAAACAAGGATCTGGTTATAAGACCCGCGGATAAAGGGGGAGGTATTGTGGTTCTTGATCGACAAGACTACATGACCGAGATGTATAGGATTTTGGATGACCAAAGCACCTACACAATGCTTCCCTCTGATCCTAAAATCAAATATGCAAAGACATTACAGAAAATTGTTGATAGGGGGTGTCGTTTGGGCATCCTTAATCAAAAGGAGAGCCTGTAATTGGTTCCTAGGGCCGCACGCACACCCACAATTTATTATTTACCGAAAGTTCATAAGAGTCTGGTCTGCCCCCCGGGACGCCCAATTGTGAGTGGCATTGATTCACTCACTTCCCGGGTGGGCAGATACATAGACTTTTATTTACAACCCCTTGTACAGAGATTGCCATCATATATTAAAGACTCCAGGCATGTCATCAGGCTACTCTCCGATATTGAAGTCAGAGCTGGGATGTGGATGGTTACGGCTGATGTATCTAGCCTATATACCATCATCCCACACTTGTTGGGTTTGGGGGCGGTTAAACATTTTCTCGACAGAGATTCTGGCCTTCCATCCAATCAGGTGTAATTTGTAATGGAGTTGCTGGAATATGCTGCCTCCCACAATTACTTCTGGTTCGATAACAACTTTTACAGGCAAAACACGGGAGTGGCCATGGGGGCTAAGTATGCCCCTAGCCTGGCGAACCTCTTCATGGGGAAATGGGAGGAGGATGTCATCTATGCTCGCGATGTACCCCAGATTATTCTGTGGGCGAGGTACATAGATGACATCCTCCTCCTATGGGATGGTGAACAAGTGGCCTTGAGGAATTTATGGTTTTCCTTAATGCTAATCAGAGGGGCATTACTTTAAACTATGAGATGAGTCAGACCAGCATTAATTTCCTAGATTTAAGAGTCTCTATTAACGAGAACAGTATTGTTACATCAACTTTTTTTAAGGAGACCGACAGGAATTCATTTATACCTGTGGACAGTTGCCATCACCGTCCCTGGTTGGAGTCGGTTCCAAAAAGCCAATATCTCCGTCTTAAAAGGAATTGCTCTAGTCAGATCCAATTCACTGAGCAGGCGAATGTTCTCACGGATAGATTTTTGGAAAAGGGTTATTCTGAGGAATTCCTGGTGACGACCCTGGAAAGGGTCAAGGAGGTGAATAGAGAAGATTTATTGGTAGAAAGGGGGTCCCGCACCAATGATAATTTTTCTTCTGGTGTCCCCTTTCTGACTGCATACTCTCTACAGCACAATTCCATTAGGAACCTCATACACAAACACTGGCACGTGGCACGTAGTGACAGGATCCTGAGTAAGGTGTTGCCAGAAAAACCACGAGTCATTTTTAGGGGTGTGCCCTCGATACGGAATCAGTTGGCCTCTAACATTTTGAATCCACCAGTTTCTAAACCCAGTTTTTTTGGCCATTTAACCACTTGACCACTGGGCACTTAAACCCCCTTAATAACCAGACCAATTTTCAGCTTTTGGTGCTCTCACATTTTGAATGACAATTACTCAGTCATGCAACACTGTATCTATATGAATTTTTTGTCCTTTTTTTCACACAAATAGAGCTTTCTTTTGGTGGTATTTAATCACCGCTGGGTTCTTTATTTTTTGCGCTATAAAAGAAAAAAGACCGAAAAATCTGTAAAAAAATAAATTTTTCTTCGTTTCTGTTATAAAATTTTGAAAATTAGTAATTTTTGTTCATATATTTTGGCCAAAATTTATACCGCTACATATCTTTGGTAAAAATAACCCAAATTAGTGTATATTATTTGGTCTTTGTGAAAGTTATAGCGTCCACAAGCTATGGTACCAATATCTGAAAATTGATCACACCTGAAGTACTGACGGCCTATCTCATTTCTTGAGACCCTAACATGCCAGAAAAGTACAAATACCCCCCAAATGACCCCTTTTTGGAAAGAAGACATTCCAAGGTATTTAGAAAGATGCATGATGAGTTTTTTGAAGTTGTCATTTTTTCCCACAATTCTTTGCAAAATCAAGTTTTTTTTTTTTCGTTTTTTTTTTCACAAAATTGTCATATTAGCAGGTTATTTCTCACACACAGCATATGCATACCACAAATTACACCCCAAAACACATTCTGCTATTACTCCCGAGTATGGCGATACCACATGTGTGAGACTTTTACACAGCGTGGCCACATACAGAGGCCCAACATGCAGGGGAGCACCTTCAGGCGTTCTGGAGCACCCAGGCCAATTCTGACATTTCTCTCCTACATGTAAAAATCATCATTTATTTGCTAGAAAATTACATAGAACCCCAAAACAATATATATATTTTTTTAGCAAAGACCCTAGAGAATACAATAGCGGTCATTGCAACTTTTTATCTCACACGATATTTGCGCAGCAATTTTTCGAACGCGTTTTTTTTGGAAAAAAAACTGTTTTTTGCTTTAAAAAAAATAAAACAGTAAGGTTAGCCCAATGTTTTTGCATAAAATGAAAGATGAAGTTACGCCGAGTTAATAGATACCTAACATGTCACCTTTCAAAATTGCACACGCTTGTGGAATGGCGCCAAACTTCGCCACTTAAAAATCCCCATAGGCGACGCTTTTAAATTTTTTACTGGTTACAAATTTTGAGTTACAGAGGAGGTCTAGGGCCAAAATTATTGCTCTCGCTCTACCGATCGCAGCGATACCTCACATGTGTGGTTTGAACACCGTTTTCATATGTGGGCGGGACTTACGTATGCGTTCGCTTCTGCATGCGAGCACACGGACAGGGGCGCTTTAAAAAAAAATAATTTTTTTTTATTGTTCATTTTACTTTATTTATTTTAGTTTGACACTTTTTTCCAAAAAAAAAAAAATTTGATCACTTTTATTCCTATTACAAGGAATGTAAACATCCCTTGTAATAGAAATATGGCATGACAGGTCCTCTTTACAGTGAGATATGGGGTCAATAAGACCCCACATCTCACCTCTAGGCTGTTCCTGAAATTAAAAAAAAAAAAAAGATCCTGGCTTTGATCGTAGCGGTGAGTTGGTAGAAGCACCGGAGGGCGGCGGGAGGGGGGGCATCCACTCTCGCCTCCAGTAAGAACGATCAAGCAGTGTAACAGCCACTATGATCATTCTTATGGTGTAGGGAATCACCGGCTGAAAAAGATGATATCTGAATGATGCCTGTAGCTGCACCCATCATTCAGATATCCCCGCACAAAGTCAAGGACGTCGTATGACGGAAGGCGGGAAGTGGTTAAAACGCTTTTTTTTTTTTTTAACACAAAGTTGTCCATTTATACAATATTTCTAACACAAAGCATGTACATACCAAAAATGACCCCCCAAAATAGATTCTCCTACTCCTCCTGAGTACGGCGATACCACATGTGTGAGACTTCCACAGCCTGGCCACATACAGAGGCCGAGTATGGCTGAGCATGGCCGAGTATGGCTGAGCATGGCTGGGTATGGCTGAGCATGGCTGAGTATTGCAGAGTATCGCCGAGTATGACTGGGTATGGCAGAGTATGGCTGGGTATCACCGAGTATTGCAGAGTATCGCCGAGTATGACTGGGTATGGCAGAGTATGGCTGGATATCACCGAGTATTGCAGAGTAGGGCTGGGTATTGCAGAGTATGGCAGAGTATTGCGGGTTATGGCAGAGTATTGCAGATTTTTGTGGGGTATTGCAGAGCATGGCTGGGTATGGCAGAGTAAGGCTGGGTATGGCAAAGTATGGCTGGGTATCACTGAGTATTGCAGAGTATGGCAGGGTATTGCGGGGTATTTCAGGGTATTCCAGGGTATGGCAGAGTATTGCGGGGTATTCCAGGGTATGGCAGAGTATTGCGGGGTATTGCAGGGTATGGCAGAGTATTGCGGGGTATTGCAGGGTATGGCAGAGTATTGCAGGGTATGGCAGAGTATTGTGGGGTATTTTGGGGTATGGCAGAGTATTGCAGGGTATTGCAGGGTATGGCAGAGTATTGCAGGGTATGGCAGAGTATTGCAGGGTATGGCAGAGTATTGCGGGGTATTGCAGGGTATGGCAGAGTATTGCAGGGTATGGCAGAGTATTGCGGGGTATTGCAGGGTATGGCAGAGTATTGCAGGGTATGGCAGAGTATTGCGGGGTATTTCAGGGTATTGCAGGGTATGGCAGAGTATTGCGGGGTATTGCAGGGTATGGCAGAGTATTGCGGGGTATTGCAGGGTATGGCAGAGTATTGCGGGGTATTCCAGGGTATGGCAGAGTATTGCGGGGTATTCCAGGGTATGGCAGAGTATTGCGGGGTATTCCAGGGTATGGCAGAGTATTGCGGCGTATTCCAGGGTATGGCAGAGTATTGCGGGGTATTCCAGGGTATGGCAGAGTATTGCAGGGGTATTCCAGGGTATGGCAGAGTATTGCAGGGGTATGGCAGAGTATTGTGGGGCATTGCAGAGGGAATTGCAGAGTATTGCACAGCATTGCAGGGCATGCAGAGTAGTAGGGATGGCTGAGCATGGATGGATGGATGGCTGGATGTCTCTGTGCAGCGCTGTGGGCACTACAGATGCAGCCCACAATGCTGCAGCCATCCATCCATCCGCCTCTCCGGTCACTGTGTACCGATCGGTACACAGGAGGGGAGGAGAGGGGGAGGAGAGGAACCGGCGTCATCAGATGACGCCGGTTTGTTTACATGTGATCGCTCCGTCATTTGACGGAGCGATCACATGGTAAACGGCCACGATCAGCGGCCATTTACCGGGATCTGTGATGCGCCGGGTCCTCTGGACCCGGCGGTCACGGATGCTCTCGAGTGCGCGCCCTAGGGGGCGTGCGAGAGCAGAATTCTGGGAGGACGTCCCTGGACGCCCTCCCAGAGTTAAACAACCGCCCTGTAGCCGTCATTTGGCTATGGGCCGGTTGTTAAGTGGTTAAAGGGATTTTATCAATGTAGAAAGTGTAGGGTCTGTGCATACAGTGCATGTCCACACAGACGGACTACCACTTTTTCTTCTTGTAGTACCAAACAATCATATACTATCAAACCATTTATTACCTGTACTACGGAGGGGGTAGTATATATGTTGCAGTGCCCTTGTGGCCTGCAATATGTGGGCAGGACCAAGCGACCT
This sequence comes from Lithobates septentrionalis, assembly GCA_037952835.1. Lineage (NCBI taxonomy): Eukaryota > Metazoa > Chordata > Amphibia > Anura > Ranidae > Lithobates > Lithobates septentrionalis. The sequence goes on along the minus strand of JBBDGP010003204.1, from coordinate 428,654 downwards.
CTTCAGGTCCGCCTCAACGAACACATCACTAACATTAAAAGTGGCTTTAGGAACTACTCTGTATCAAAACATTACTTACAAGTACATGACAGAGACCCCTCCAATACAATCTTTCTGGGTATAGATAGGTATAGTCCCCATTGGAGAGGGAGTTCCTTAGTTAGGGAAATATCGAAGTTAGAAATGGTCTGGATCCATAGATTAAGAACTTATGCACCCTACGGGCTAAACATCGATACCGATGTCAACGCTTTCATCGACAATTCATGATTTTCCTGGCAGTATTGATTTTAAGGATTTGGCCCATAATGTTGGATTTTCTTTATCTGCATTTGCACTTTTATCATTTTTTGATTTTTCCAAAAATTTTGTCTTTGGGGTTTGTGAACTCGATCTGAATTACGAGTATGCGGACGCTTCCCCCCCCCTCCTCTTTTGATGATGGGGTTTACATTATGCAATATAACCTATGGCAGTGCTTTTGACACTTGTATCACTATAACATCTGATCAGGTACATAATGTTTTAACCGATGAGCACGTATCACTTTACACATTCATTAGAATCTTGAAAGAGATTTCTGATGATGATCAGGAATTTCTTTTTTCTGATTCATATTTTTTATTATTCACATACACCATACATTACGTTTTCATTCACTGCTCTGGTTTGTGATTTAATTAGGCAAACACACAGCATGATATATGTTCGGGATCAGATAATTGATTTCCATGTAAATTTTCTAAAATTTTTATGACTAAAATTTAGTCCACATAATACATCAAACTCTACACATTTAAATAAGTTTTTCACTAATCAATTTTCACATTTTTGATTTATTGACATATAATTGTAACCTCATGAGAGGACACTTATTACAGTACAGGTTTCCTCCTGCTAGTATTACAGTACAGGATTTTTCCTGTTAATGTATGGTGACCACCATACATTTATTAATTTCAACTGTTCTCTTATGTATATGTCATACACATTTAATTTGGGATGGTAGCGGTTTTGTTTTATGTTATCTTATAGAATTCTTATCACACTCTTTATATCCAACTTTACACTCATACGGTTGTGGTAGGTACCAATAATGTGCTTAATTGGGTAAGGTTGTTGCCCGTTTTGGGAGGGATGTGTGTAGCGATGCACTCCCTTTCAGGACGTCCGCAAACTAAGGGAACCTTTTCCCGCACTTAATATGGCGCCTTGATGCTCGTGGTTCAGAACGAGGCTCGGCTCCCTTTATATTGTGGTCAGTCGCTGCGTTGCCCGTTCCCCATTGACAACGTCAGATGATGACGAAACGCGTCTGGGAAGGTACGCACTGACGTCACCACGCTTTCGGAGTGAGAGGACGGGCTCCGTTTGTTTGCATGCCGGCCGGCTTTTCGTATATGCAATTTTACTAACTTAACTGTAAGTGACTACTTTTTTAATAAGTATCTGAAGGATTTTATACTATGGTGAGTTCTTCTTCCTTCTGGGTTATCCGTGGTTCTCGTGGTGAATGGTGATACGTGACAACGCAAGTGAACCTGGAGATTTACCCCCACATGAACACCGGGAGTGCCAGCAAGCTAAAAGGCCTTGGCTGGGCCATAGCCACCTGCCCTTTTATGCTTGCCATCTGGTAAGCAGGCTTAACTACTACGGTGGATTGTCACTACTGCTTAGAAGTACACGGTGGCGGTGTTTTTACTTTGAAAGGATTTGAAAATCTCCTTGATGTCATTTGCATAGACTGTTTTTTCTGAGCGCAGCCTTCTCTACAGGACTAGTTTAGAAAGGATGACATTGGGTTTACATCCACTTTAACCACTTCCCTACCCGCCCATAGTCATATGACGTCCACAGATGGGATCTCCCATCCTGGGTGGGCGTCATATGACGCCCTGGGATTCCCGGCCGCCTAGGGGGCGCGCGCGCGCCGCCGGGAGCACGCGCGCGCGCCCGCCGCGTTCCTCGGGACCCGGTGCGTGTGCCCGGCGGCCGCGATGTCCGCCGGGCACCCGCGATTGTCGGTTAACCGGACCGGCATGTGGATCTGTGTGTGTAAACACACAGATCCACAGCCTGTCAGCTCTGAGGAGAGCGATCTGTGTTCCCAGAACGGAGGAACACTGATCGGTCTCCTCCCCTTGTACGTCCCCTCCCCCTACAGTTAGTAATCACTCCCTAGGAAACATATTAACCCCTCCCCGCCCCCTAGTGGTTAACCCCTTCACTGCCTGTCACATTTACACAGTAATCAATGCAATTTTATAGCATTGATCGCTGTATAAATGTGAATGGTCCCAAAAATGTGTCAAAAGTGTCCGATGTGTCCGCCATAATGTCGCAGTCATGAAAAAAAATCGCGATCGGCGCTAAAAAAATAAATAAATATTTTTTTTAAAAACGCCATAAATCTATCCCGTATTTTGTAGACGCTATAACTTTTGCGCAAACCAATCAATATACGCTTATTGCGATTTTTTTTACCAAAAATATGTAGAAGAATACTTGTCGGCCGAAACTGAGGAAAAAATTAGTTTTTTAAAAAAAAAATTGGGATATTTATTATAGCAAAAAGTAAAAAATATTGTGTTTTTTTCAAAATTGTCGCTCTTCTTTTGTTTATAGCGCAAAAAATAAAAACCGCAGAGGCGATCAAATACCACCAAAAGAAAGCTCTATTTGTGGGGAAAAAAGGACGTCAATTTTTTTTGGGTACAACGTCGTACGACCGCGCAATTGACGTTTGAAGTGCGACAGCGCTGAAAACTAAAAATTGGCCTGGGAAGGAAGGGGGTGAAATTGCCCTGTATTGAACCGGTTAAGGTTGATGGTCTCATCTGTGATGGATTGATCATTGGCAGATTTAATGCTGTAGAACCTTTTGACCGTGAGGTCACAAATTATTTTGAGATCTTTAAAGAGTACAAATGGATTAGGCTGAGAGGTAGGTGCAAACATGAGGCCCTTACTCAATAGGCAAATGTCATGGGGGATAATGCATAATTTGATAGCTTGAAAATTTTTACAGTTTCCTTATTTTTCCTTTTTTGGGGTCTACTTCTGCTCCCCCTTCTTCCTCTTCGTCAAACTTTCATTTGTAGAGGATCTCTGGGGGCGAACCCTTAAAAAATCATCAGAGGGGACAGATGGAATGTTGATGGAGGGAATGTCATGTGGAACGTGTATTATGGGGTCATTAGTAATGGGACTGGTTGGACAAACAGATGATAAGGAGTCCAACAGGACACTGTGTGAGGTAGGAACGGAAGTGGATTCTGTTTGGGTGATAGGTACTACGCTGGATGAGATGGAATTGGTGGTGGCTAACATGTGGTCAGAAATATGTGGGCCTGTGCTCAACTGGAGCAATCCTTGGGGTTGTGAGGCATGAGTATTCATGTCAATGTTACTTTTGGAGATGGTTCTAGGTTTTCTCTTGGTACGGTTGGGTTTGGGGGTGGCCCAGGTAAGACAATTGTTGCAGTCGGGAATGGATTTAAAGAATGGTTTTGAGTTGTGTTGTGGGGGTGGAGATCCACAAACACATGGGGGAGGGGCCCTAGGCAGGGTATGGCGTGACATGAGTGGGACCGGGACAGTGTGGGAAGAGTGTGAGGGAGGATGTCTCCAATTAAAAACATTGTCAAAATTCAAATCATCTATATACCTTCTAAATTTCCCTAGCTTGGTCCTAATCAGGTCGTCTTCATTTTCAAAAAACATTGGCTCATTCTTTTGGAGGACCCTTTCTTACTCCAAAACCCATTATATCCTATCGTAGAGCCAGATAGATCAAAAGTAAGGTGGCCCCAACAATGTCACTAACATCCCAGTTGACAACAATCAACACCACACCGTCCTTATACCGCTAAGTGGCACCACTAATAAGAATAAATTGTGTCTAACATGCCAATTTATTAATCATGGTAAAAAAAAGTCACGGTAAAAGGGTAAAAAATAAAATCAGGGAATTTTTCAACTGTTCCACTGAGTTTGTGGTCTACTGCCTCATCTGCCCTTGTGGTCTTTTTTATGTGGGGCGCACAATCAGGGCCCTGAGTAAACGGTTTGGTGAGCATAGGAGATTAATTGAAAAGGGTAATGACAAACATAGTGTTCCCAGACATTTTTTGGATTTCCACCAGAAGTCCACCAGTGAGCTCCAAGTGTGGATAATTGAGGCCATACCCAGTACTTTCCCCGTTGTTGAACATTTTAAACGTTTGTGCTAGCAGGAACCTTATTGGATCTAATCTTTAACCACCTCAATACAGGGCACTTAAACCCCCTTCCTGTCCAGACCAATTTTCAGCTTTCGGTGCTCTCACACTTTGAATGACAATTACTCAGTCATGCAACACTATACCCAAATTAAATTTATGTCCTTTTTTTCACACAAATAGAGCTTTCTTTTGGTGGTATTTATTTACTAATGGGTTTTTTATTTTTTGTGCTATAAATAAAAAAAGACTGTAAATTTTGTGAAAAATTGCCCTTTTCTTTGTTTCTGTCATAAAATTTAGCAAATTAGTAATTTTTCTTCATAAATTTTGCCCAAAATTTATACTGCTATATATCTTTGGTAAAAATAACCCAAATTAGTGTATTTTATTTGGTCTTTGTGAAAGTTATAGAGTCTACAAACTTTGGCGCCAATCACTGAAAATTGAAAACATCTGATCAGGCCTTCAGTACATCAGATGAATCTCATTTTTTGAGGTACTAACAAGTCAGAAAAGTACAAATACCCCCCAAATGACCCCTTTTTAGAAAGTAGACATTCCAAGGTATTTGTAATTTTTTCCCAATATTCTTTGCAAAATGAAGATTTTTTCTTTTACAAAATTGTCATATTAACTGGTTATTTCTCTCACAGAGCATATGCATACAACAAATTACACCCCAAAATACATTCTACCACTCCTCCTGAGTATGGGGATACCACATGTGTGGGACTTTTACACAGCCTGGCCACATACAAAGGCCCAAAATTGAAGTAGCAAGGCACAACATCAGGCAATCTACGAGCATAAATTGCACATCTCACCTATTACATTTTTGAAGGCCCTGGAGCACCAGGACAATGGAATTGCCCACAAAATGACCCCATTTTGGAAAGCATACACCAAAACGTATAATCTATGAGGCATAATGAGTCTTTTGAACAGTTATTTTTTTCCAGAAGTTTGAAATGAAATGAAAAAATTAAAACGCATTTTCGTAAACCGGGTGACCCCGCCCCCCTTACAATATGGGGAAAGCCACAGGGAAGTCCCCGTGCATCAGAGGAGGGCGGGGTCACCAGGTGGCCCCGCCCTCCATTATATAAAAATTGTCAGAAGAACCGAAGCGTCACAAGGCGGAAGACTCCCACTGAGGCGGATCGTGTGGATGGAGCAGAGAAGAGGCCGGAGGAAGATGTGGGATGAGAAGAGCGGAGGAAGAAGAAGATGGAGAAGAAGAAGAACACCGAAGGAAGACCAGAAGAAAGAAGATGGAAAAAGAAATTACTAAAGGACTTGTCAAAAACCGTCTCATGTGTTTTTTAACCTTTTTGACACTTTTTTGTGAAATGGTAGGGGTACATTTGTACCCCATTACCAATTCACACAGGGGGGGCTAGGATCTTGGGGGTCCCCTTGTTAAAGGGGGCTTCCAGATTCTGATAAGCCCCTGCCTGCAGACCTCCACAACCACTGGGCAAGGGTTGAGGGGATGAGGCCCTTCTCCCCATCAACATGGGGACAAGGTGCTTTGGAGGGCTACCCCAAATCACCCTCCCAATGTTGAGGGCATGTGGCCTGGTACAGTTCAGGAGGGGGGGCGCTCTCTTGTCCCCCCCTTTTTTACTGCGGCCTGCCAGGTTGCGTGCTCAGATAAGGATCTGGTATGGATTTTGAGGGGGACCCCCACGCCATTTTTTTTTAAATTTTGGTGCGGGGTACCCCTTAATATCCATACCAGACCTGAAGGGCCTGGTATGGAATTTAGGGGGACCCCCACGCATTTTTAAAAAAAATTTTGGTTCAGGGTTCCCCTGTTGGGAAATTCCATGCCGTTTTTATCAATTAACTTTTATGTGTATTGCCGGACTGACAATTCATTATAGCCGACGCTAGCAATAGTAGTTTTACATGACTTTTTTCCTTTAGAAATGTCATTCTGCTGTCTAAACGCGGGAAACATGCGCCCCTTTACAGGCATACTATAGACACCTCAAAGGTACAAAATTTAAAGGAATATTACACTTTTATTGTTTCACTTTAAGCATTATTAAAATCACTGCTCCCGAAAAAACGTCAGTTTTTAAAACTTCTTTTTGCATTTATACATGTCCCCTGGGGCAGGACCCAGGTCCCCAAACACTTTTTATGACAATAACTTGCATGTAAGCCTTTAAAATGAGCACTTTTGATTATGCATGTTCATGTCCCATAGACTTTAACGGTGTTCGAACAAATTTTTTGCCTGTTCGCATGTCCTGGATGCGAACCAAACCGGGGGGTGTTCAGCTCATCTCTACTCCTGAGTATGGGGATACCACATGTGTGAGACTGTTACACAGCTTGGCCACATACAGAGGCCCAACATCCAAGTAGCACCATCAGGCGTTCTAGGAGCATACATTACATAGATAGTTTCCTGGCAACCTATCATTTTTTAAGGCCCTTCATATTTCTGACACATAGCATGTACATACCAAGAATTACAATCCAAAATAAATTCTATTGCGGAAAGGTTAAAAAAAAAAGTATTACCTGTGCTTTTAGTAGTGTCCACAGAAGAGAGCACTGGTCCAGGCAGCAGTCAGGGATGTGCTCAGCGATGGCAATAGTAATTATCCAGGCAACAGGCAGGAATATTGTCGGTAACATGGTCAGCACAAGGATATTGTCAGCAAAGCCAAGGCATTTGTCCATAGAAATTGTCCAGGCAGAGACAGCCAGCATAGCCTGTGAAGGCCAGTTATAGGTGGGGACTGGGGCCTTTTGGTTTGTAACTTGTGTAAAATATGGTCCGGGACACACTGTACACCTTTGCTGCCACTGTGCTTTTGCTGGGTGCCCAGTGTGCTCCTGCTCCTTTAAGGGGGATTGGGCTTCCTCCAGGCCCACCTGCCCCCCCGCCTATCAATTTAATGCATGTGCTTCCATTGTGGAGACATTTATAAATTCATTAGCGTTAGGACTGCAAGCATACACAGGGTGCCGTGAAGAGGCCTTGCAGCTTATGCATGCATTTGCAAATGCGTGCTAACTAAACCCTGTTTTTAACGCAGACTGTTGGACATGTTAATTTGGTCAGTTGACAGACTGGTTGGTGAATTGAGCCATGGTATGTTCTGTTTTTGTCTTTCAGAGACAGCCAGCACAGCCATAATATTGGTCCTGGTACACTGTTACCTGCAGACACTCATTATTGTACTGCTCTCCAGCCCTTCATAAACAAACATACTGCCTCTTGCTACAACTAATTATTTGCATAGTCCAGGTAGCAGGCAGAGGTGTGGTCTATTCATGCGGCAGGCAAAGGCATGATGGCAGTAAGTCAGCAGCAGGCTGAGGACCGCAATCGGGTAAGACCTGTGCACAGGGGCACAGGGGTAGAGGCTTCGACCCACCCAAATCTCTATGAAGCCTCCGGACTCCAGACCCTAGTCTGGAAATTACGAAACCCAGAGAAAACAAAAAAAATAGTTTTCTCCATCCGGAAAAGCTATTCTGGAGCAGGGCAACAGATCAGTCCAAGCGGTAGGCAAAAGCATAGTCCATAAAACAGGCCAGGGTCAGTTCACGTGCAAGCAGTCCAAGCGGTAGGCAGAAGCATAGTCACAAAACAGGCCAGGGTCAGTTCACGTGGAAGCAGTCCAAACGGTAGGCAGAGGCATAGTCAAAAAGCAGGCCAGGGTCAGTTCATGTGGAAGGCAGTGGCATGGTTATTTGGGGAAGCATGGAAAATGGTCAGCACAGATGATGAAAATGGGTTAAATATGGGCTAATATTTTAGGGATGTATGATAAAGTTTAGAAAAGGCAAAGGCCAGGTTGGGAGGGACACTGGGGACAATGGCAGCTGGTATATTTTCAAAATCCTCTTCTGCTGCACACGCGACATCTTTTTTGCCGTCTTCGGCCTGCTTCAGATGGGGGAATGTTGTACGGGAAGTGGCGTTCATGAAGTCGACTAACAGCATCAGAGCGAAGGTTTTCTGGGGGGGGTTTTGTTGATAGAGGAAGGACGTGACTACTTCTTCTATGAATTTTAGGAAGGGGGCGGGGCTTTCTGTGGATTTGGTGTAGACTATGTAGGAATTATAAATGGCCAAATGGATGAGATAAATTGCTACCTTCTTGTACCAGAATCGGGACCTCCTTATTGACAAATAGGGCTGAATCATTTGATCATTGAAATCCACTCCCCCATGTAGAGATTATAATCTTGGACACATGTTGGCTTTTCAGTGGGACCTCGTCTTCACTGAACTACAACTGTAGTTTCATCATGAATGGTGGACATCATGTGCACGTTCCTGTTATCCTTCCACCTCAAGGCCAGCACTTCATTGCATCTCAGTGTTGCTCTTTCCCCCCTTCGCAGCTTTTTGTTTACTATGGATTGTGGGAAGCCCTTCCTATTTTTTCTGGAGGTTCCGCAGGCCAGGGTTTTTTCGATGTATGGGTGTTTGAAAAGGGGCAGGCTGGTATAGAAGTTGTCAAGGTATATATGATATCCTTTTTTCAGAAGTGGGTAAGCCAGGTCGCATATGATTTTTCCAGTTGTGCCCATGTAGGCTGGGCACTCGGGGCTGGAGCTGGAAATCTCTTCCTTCATATATGCGTAACGCATAAAGATATCCCGTGACTCTCTCACAGAGCTTGTAAAATTTTACTCTGTATTTGGCCTTTTTGCTAGGAACATATTGTTTTATTCCTAGCCGGCCTGAAAATGGTACCAGGGACTCATCCACACATATATGCTTCTCGGGGACATAGAGTTCTGCAAATCGTTGGGAAAATAAATTTATCAGTGAGCGAATTTTATATAGCTTATCAGAATTTGGATGATTGCGGGGAGGGCACTGGGTATTGTTGTTAAAATGAAGGAATGTCATAATCATCTCGTATCGGGACCTGGGCATTACGGCAGAATACATGGGCGTGTGGTGGATGGGGTTGGTGGACCAATAGGCATGTCCTTCATTTTTTTTGTAAGCCCCATGTTTAGGGTGAGGCCCAAAAACAATTTGAACTCCTCCAAATTCCGATCTCTCCACTCAAATGGATGGGCATAAGATGATTGGGGGTTGTTGGCAATATACTGCTGGGCATATAAATTTGTCTGGTCCACAATGAATTGCGGCGAAGTGTCTGGCAAAAACAGATGAAAGCAATCGATCTCTGTGAAATTTTGGGTGTTGGCCTGCACACCTGGCTGTGCTGTGAAAGGGGGAATAATTGGTGATCCCGAGGTGGAAGGCAGCCATGTAGGGTTGGCAAGACCATCTGGCATGTATGTAGCGGTCCTGGCTCTTGGGGGACGTGACACTTCAGTAGTTAGGGGAGTTGAATTCCCTGTGCTGGTACTCAGGCGTGATGTGGCAGCACTGGTACTGGGCCTGGGCATTGGTTTGCGGGGCATATCGCTGCAGCAGCACTGGTACTGGGCCTTTGTTTTTGGGGCCTATTGCTGGCGGCAGCGCTGGTACTGGGCCTTTGTTCCTGGGGCCTATTGCTGGCGGCAGCGCTGGCACTGGGCCTGGGAGTATAATCCTGGTTTCTGGTGGCTGCCTGGTTTCCAGAGTGCCATGCCCTTTTAGGGGGGACCCATTCTTCATCCGAATCATTACTACTCTCGATTGGTTCAAATGCTGAATTTGATTCGGAATCAGAATTGGAATTGGAATCTGATGAGAACTCCCCGGTGCTCTCATCAGTCATGGAGAGGATATGGAACGCCTCCTCACTGTTATATACTCTTTTGGACATGGCTGTGTGGTGGGTAGCTATGAGGTGACAGATGGGTGGCAGGTGATGGTCACTGATGGGCTGTGCAATGGGTGGCAGGTGACCTTCACTGATAGGTGATGATAGTGTGATGGGCGATGGTCACTGATGGGTGACAGGCGATGGTCACTGATGGGTGACAGGCCACAGATGGTGATGGGTGATGGCCACAGATGGGTGACAGGCGACGGTCACTGATGGGTGACAGGTGATGGGTGACAAGCCACGGTCACTGATGGGTGATGGGTGCACCGCTGACAGTCACTGATGGATGGCAGGTGATGGATGACAGGCCACAGTCACAAATGGGTGACGGGTGCACCGCTGACGGTCACTGATGGGTGATAGGTGACAGGGCACAGTCACTGATGGGTGACGGGTACACCGCTGATGGTCACTGATGCGTGACGGGTGACAGGGCAGGTCACTGATGGGTGACGGGTAATGGTGACAGGGCACGGTCACTGATGGGTGACAGGGCACGGTCACTGATGGGTGTCGGATGATGGTGACAGGTCGCGGTCACTAATGGGTGACAGGGCTTGGTCACTGATGGATGATGGTTGCATCGCTGATGGTCACTGATGGCAGTCTCTTATGTGACAGGTGCACTTTTATGGGTTGACTGTTGGGGGACAGATGACAATTGGGGGGGGTGATGGGACAGGTGTGGTGTTGGTGCAGACACTACTAAACATAGATCTGTAACTCACTGTTCCTAGCTCTTCTCTCCTCACACTGGAAACGGTGTGTAAGGAGAGAAGAGCTGGTAACAGTTAGTCACATCTCTATGTTTACATTTAGTGATCGGCTGTGAATGGATCACAGCTGATCACATAGCACACAGCCCAGGCCAATGGCTGTTTACTATCGTCAGTGGCGAGCAGTGTTCCCGGGAACAGCTGCCACCGATGGACGCACGCATTGCGCTCGCGATGGCGCGCATGTGCCATGTAAAGTGGTGGTGGTGGAGTTAACATCCGTGATCGGCCGTGTCTTCATCACGGCCGATCACATGGTAAACAGCCATGCCCAGTGGCTGTTCACCCCTGTCGGTGACGAGCGGTGTCTCGGTGACATGCTGCCACCGACAGTACAGGGCTGCGCGCACACGATCGCGCGCATGCCCTGTTTAAATGGGTTTATGTCATATGACGTCCGCCCAGAACGAGAGCCTTACCGTCCCACCGCCATATGACAGTGGGCGGTAGGCTAGTGGTTAAATACTCTTGTAACCGGTGGTTTGAATGAAGAGCTAGAGACACACGCCCTGCTTTAAACACCTCATGCTTCCCGGCCATATTCATTCCCGAAGTGTTATTATTCATTCAGTTTCATGTCATGTATTTTTGTTATATTTATCATGCTTACCCATTTTTCATTTATTTTCCCACAGTGGACCCTTATGGTCTTCTCCCCGGATACTCAGGCCTACATGGCCAATGTCTTTGTAGCCTGGGGGTGGTTATAGTAAATAACTCTAGTGGCAAGTTTAGTATAAGAATATTGGTTACCATGCAGAAACCTTTCACCATTTGCAGTTAAACAATCATCATTTTTATTTTTGTTTTCATTAGTTTTACTTTATTTTTATATATTATTTTTACTTTTATTTATTCATTATTGATTTTTGTATTCATTTTATTTTAGTTATGTTTATTTTATTTTATTTTTATTTGATTATTATTTATTTTTGTATTATTTCCATTTTTGTTTATGCTATTATTCAAATTTTCTCCCCATTTCTTTGTTGCATATGGGTCATGTACATATTAGCTCAATTTGCATTGTCCAAATTACCAGTTTATTACACTTGTCCAATTGATCAGCATGTTCTATTGTGCCATGTTTTGTATTTTTTGTCTTGTTGTGGTGCCTTGTGTTCCTTTACTGGTGTTGCTGGTCATTATAGTCTCACAAGCGTCACTGCACGCCAGGGCTGGACTGGGACAAAAATTTGGCCCTGGACTTCATCATGACCGGCCCACTTTAATTTTGAATGTCCCCAACAGCGCCCCCCCTTACATCAGAGAGTCCCTATCAGAAGTCCTCTTCACATCAGAGTCCCCATCAGAAGTCCCCTTCACATCAGAGTCCCCATCAGAAGTCCCCTTCACATCAGAGTCCCCATCAGAAGTCCCCTTCACATCAGAGTCCCCATCAGAAGCCCCCTTCACATCAGAGAGACCCCACCAGCAGTCCCCTTCACATCAGAGAGTCCCCACCAGCAGTCCCCTTCACATCAGAGAATCCCCACCAGCAGTCCCCTTACATCAGAGAGTCCCCATCAGAAGTTCCCTTTACATCGGAGAGTCCCCACCAGCAGTCCCCTTCACATTACAGTCCTCATAAGAAGTCCCTTCACATCAGAGAGTCCCCATAAGAAGTCCCTTCACATCAGAGAGTCCCCATCAGAAGTCCTCACCAGCAGTCCCCTTACATCAGAGAGTCCCCATTAGAAGTCCTCTTTACATCAGAGTCCCCACCAGCAGTCCCCTTCACATCAGAGAGTCCCCACCAGCAGTCCCCTTACATCAGAGAGTCCCCATCACATCAGAGTCCCCACCAGCAGTCCCCTTCACATCAGAGTCCCCATAAGAAGTCCCTTCACATCAGAGAGTCCCCATAAGAAGTCCCCTTTACATCAGAGTCCCCACCAGCAGTCCCTTTCACATCAGAGAGTCCCCATCAGAAGTCCCCTTCACATCAGATTCCCCACCAGCAGTCCCCTTCACATCAGAGTCCCCATCAGAAGTCCCCTTCACATCAGAGTCCCCATCAGAAGTCCCTTCACATCAGAGAGTCCCCACCAACAGTCCCCTTCACATCAGAGTCCCCACCAGCAGTCCCCACCAGAAGTCCCCTTCACATCAGAGTCCCCATCAGAAGTCCCTTCACATCAGAGTCCCCTTCACATCAGAGTCCCCACCAGCAGTCCCCTTCACATCAGAGAGTTCCCATCAGAAGTCCCCTTCACATCAGAGAGTCCCCATCAGAAGTCCCCTTCACATCAGAGAGTCCCAATCAGAAGTCCCCTTCACATCGGAGAGTCTCCATCAGAAGTCCCCTTCACATCAGAGAGTCCTCCCTCTCCTCCCTCTCCCACATGTACTCACCGTTTTGAAGGCAGCTTCTCGTTCCTCTCTCCAGTCATGTGATAACAAGTGCCTAATGCTCTCTCCAGCAAGTGACGGAAGCAGCTCCTCCTGATAGGAGTGAAATCGCGATCACTCACTGTCAGAGAGGAGCGGCTCCAGGACCGCACCTGACTGGTCCACTGAGCCATCGGCCCACCGGCCAGTCCATGCCTGCTGTACGCGTCTCCATACATAAACTTTTAGCCTGCAGTACCACCCCAGGCCTTCAGAAAGAGCAGAGAGCTCAGAGCGCGTAGCCTGTCACTATCCAGTACAGTATTCCAGCCACTCGGTCCCCTCCTGCTGATGTCACATCTTCCAGGCTGGTTTTTCAGGGTCTTCCTACACACCATTGGAACTTTCTTCCATCGCCACTTCTTTCCTGGGAACCTTTACCTGGCAGACCATGCAGGAGTAAGGATTTAGGACCCCCTGGCGGAGGAGCCAGTTTACGATAAACCTTTTTTATATCCTACTTCTTGTAAGTGTTTTTAAACCCTTGTTTTAATAAAAACCCCTGTGATACTGCACTTAGGTGGGGCTTCACCCTTCTTCCTTGTGGAACAGACACAAAACAATACACTCAGCATCTTTCCAAATCACTGTTTGGTTTATTTGGCACAATTGAATTTTATACACATGATTACATAAATTATATCTTACCAACCAAAAATTGTTGTGCAACCTGTAAAAAAAATGTACTGCACTAATAATGTTTTGATTACATGTTGCATTCTTTCAAGTACTGATTTGAATTTAGCCTGCCTATGTTACCCCCCCCATGTTACCATAAAGTTACAATTGTAATATTAATGTGATACTTAATCGACATTGACTGTCGTGTCATAGTTTTGTATGATAGAACCTTGGCATTAGATCCTATTCAAGGGTATATTCGCCACCTCAGAAATCAGGTAGTTAAAGGCTAGGTTCACCTTTTTTTTTTCTAAAATCCAGCTCCCCTATGTACCAATATACCATTAATGTACCTCGGTTGCAGAATACAAGCGTTGTTTGATTTTGAGGCCTTACCTTAGCCCTTGCTGTATTTCTTAGGAAGCTTCATCACATCTTGACATTAGATGTAAGACAAAGAAACCAGTAAAAAACAGGAAGCATTTTACCAGCTGACCTCATTAGCACACCTTCACACATCAACTATGTTTTCATAGCATCCCCACAACATGCAGCCCATGGGGCTCCCCTGATGTAGTGCAAGAGCCTGCCTGATTGGATACAGAGTGATTGGATAGATGGTGGGTCCTCCTATTATATAGTTTTGGTAAATCTAAAATAAATTATACAGAGATTGTACAATGAGATTATATAGTGTATGGCCACATTTTTGCACCTAAAATTACCTAGTTGCACTTTCAGTGTCATTAATTGTTAACAGCACACCAAACACAGAAGCAAACACACATTTTGCCACATGAAAAAAATAGGTGAAAAAAGCGGCAGTAAAAAACGTGCAACTCGCACCACTCCAAAATGTTACATTAGCTACCTTGTCATGTGTAGCGCAGCCCATTAAAATCAATGGGCTACCCTATGTGTGTCACTGGAAAAATGAGCCAATAAACACGTGCTCCCACTACTCTAGGTGTGAATGGGGCTTGGAAGTGAAATTAGTGCACTTACACAGGAACAATGAGGCTCCATTCAGATCTGTGTGTTTCCAAATGCATTACAAACCACACAGAAAATGCACGCTTAGTCATGCGTCTCAGAAAAACACTGCAAATGTGCATTGTGCTTGTGTTGTCATTACATGTTAAAGCCACCCCAAGTGTCGCAAATGCACCAACAACTGCTATAATGCACCGTGCTCCGCTCCAAAAAAAGTTCTCCGAATGGGCTACCCTATGTGTGATGAGTAAGGATGAGCTCCGGCGTGTTCGCATGGCGCACGTGCCGAGCCCGCCAGGAAGTCGGCACGGCGCAGCGCCAATCACAAGCAGTGAGACATTTCCCGATGTGCGGCTGCAGAGATCGGGAAATGTCTCACTGCCTGTGATTAGCGATGCGCCGTGCCGACTTCCTGGCAGGCTCGGCACGTGCGCCATGCGAACACGCCGGAGCTCATCCTTAGTGATGAGTGAAAACGCTCCAAAACACCCAAAACAAACGCATGTGGGAATGTGAGTTTTCACTATGTGGAGAGGTGAACGAGGCCTGACAAATGGGTGTCTCTGTCCACTCCAGCCTACGTACCTGTATAAAGATGGCCATAAAGTAAGGAATCTGATTGTACAATCTCTGTACAATTTCCATTAGATTGACCAGAACCATGGTTCAACACAGAAATGGGACACAAACATGTTCATAGACAACCAGGAAGCCGCTCTGCAAATTACTTCGGGAGCTACATGACGCAAAGCTGCCCAAGATGTAGACCCACTCCTGGTCGCATGAGCAGACACGACCTCCAAAGGAGCCAAGCCCTTGGCTCTGTGAGCCTGTTGGATGACCTAGGCAACCCGTGTTTGATGTGATGTAAGTAAAGACAGCACAAGCCATTACTGTACAGAGGCCATGCCATGTTCAGCACAAGCCATTACTGTACAGAAGCCATGTTCATTGAATAATAACCAGCAGGAACAGGAAACACCACACAGGAAGTAAGTACAACAGAGATGCGCTATAGAGTTGCTTTTAAAGAAACACGACATCCATGACAATCTGTGCAACAATCGCCCAAGATGAGGCATGTTTCTCTATCCTTTCTGACAAAATAATGAACAGGCATTCTGAAGCCTGAAGGAAGCTGTAGCTTGTAGATATCACTTTACAATATCTGAGGGATTCCTAAAATTGAAGAAAGGCACTGCTGGAAGTCAAATCAGGATTCCCTGTTTACTAGAAATGCGCTTTAACCAGCTAAGCCACAGCATGCTTTCTCCCACGTAAGTTAGAACTCTATAAGGTTGGCAGTCTTGGCTCCCACAAAGACTGATGCATCCTTGGGAATTGGGTCAAGCATAGGTAACCGCACCGCTCAACTATAAAGAATGTAAGAAAGTTATCCATGACCAGTAAACCAATCTCTAAGGCTTTTTATGCCAACGTGATAACCGGGAAAGGGCGAACTTGACAGAGAGGCCTCTAACGGAGACCGCCCTAGAACACTCTGCTCCATTCCCCAAGGAGGAGTTGAGAACAAGAGGGAGACTCCATTGGAAAACATCCGCTTACTCTGAGGTCTGAGCCTAGCTGCTTCCTTGAAGAATTGTTGGACAGGAAAGATGCCTAGTCTGGAAAACACATGTGAAAGCTGATAAAGCTCACACTTGAACTCTGTGGAAGCTGACCGATAGAGCCAGAACTAAATCTGACTGGAGGAAGCCTAGAATATTTTAAACTTCTAGATCACCACATGATCCGTCAGCAGCAGACATGTATTGAACAACTTTGACCAGATATTATCATCAACTTTGTCTGCGTTCATTCTTCTAGTATTCAAGAGAGCGGAGATGACTCTGGAAGAGCAGCCGAGGACCTCCAATCTCGAGAACCTGACCGTCAGACGCAACCGCGCTAGACATGGATGTAGAATTGTACTCAGTGACAGAAGGCCTGGCCTGAGGAGAAGGTGAACTGGGTTCCAGAAGCTGAACTGTGCTAGCAAGGTGAACCAAGACCTAATTGGCTGATAAGGCATCCCATTCCACTAACATCACAACCTCTGTTCGGAGTCTTTGTAAAAAACCTGAGGTTGACCAGGACTGCAAGAAATACATAGGTCCTACAGCATTTTCAGTGATCCATCAGGGCATCTGCACCTGAAAACCTCCACATGTAGAGACCATTCATTGTGGAAAGAAAATCCGGTCAACATTTTGGACCTTGGGAACATACGCCACTGAGCTGTAAGCTCGATTCTTCTGAGCCCAAGACATAATTGGCTCCACATCCTGTAATAGAGAACCGTCTGTGAGTCCCCAGGCTGTCTTTTAATGTAGGAGACTGCCGTAGTGTTGAATAACCTAAGAGCACTGACGTTCCCTTCGTTATATGGTGAATGGCCTAAAATCTGCTTCCTGGCTCGCACTGCTAGAGAAACCCCTTCCAGAAAGGCCGCCTTCTTCAGCAACTTGATTCTTGGATCCGTAGACATCATAGTGCCAATCATCTTAGACACCGAAAAGTGCACAGGTGGGAAGAAGACCAGACCAGGACTATTTAGATCCAAAACATTGGGATCCAGAGCCAAGGCAATGATCCAAAATTATATTGAACTGAGTCCTGAGGCCCACAAGAGACTGAGTGGGCTCCAGGTGTCTCCTTACCAGATTCAGCAGCCAGTCGAATTTGAGGAGCATAGAAAATAACTGAGCTCTGGGCTCCAGCAGCTGCCCTCTGTCTTGGGACAGTAGAATGAGGACATCCACATAACTAGGCAGGCATATGCTCCTTGTTTTGATAAAGACTATAACAACCAATAAGACCCTGAAAACACACAGGGTGATGTTGAAAGCTCGAATGGCTGGAGCTAGAGTCGGTCTCGGCCTACAGTGAACTGAAGGAACTTGTGAAAGTCTTCTACAATGGGCACATGAAGGTAAGCATCTTAAGTCTATTTTGAAACAAGCCAGTCACCTGGCTGGACCCCCTATGAATCAGGGACAATGTTTCCACCTTGAACTTCTCCTTTGCTGAAAATTGTGCGCAAGGTCTAACACTGACTTCCGCAAGTGGTTCCTCTTCATGACCATAACAGGGACAAGCACCTGCCCTGAAATCTCTTGCATTCAGAGACTGAATAAATAAACAAAGGAAGCAGCGCTATAAATCAAATATGTGATAATAAAACCACAAATAGTGATTAGTGATACATAAAGTTCATGAACAATCAAGTGACACAATAAAGTTCAATCAATGGAAGGAAGTCTTCAAAGGTGCAATGGATGAGAAACCGGACAACTGAGTCCCTTATTAGGCAAATACAGATGGGACTGGATAGACCTTCACGACACCACAGTGTTATGAATAAAATGGGCGCTTACCAAATGGCAAGCTTAAAAAGCTTGTGACCTTAACCCGGTCGGGGCCTTTCTTGAGATGGGAACACCGTTAGACTACTCCTCAGACCGTGGATGGCTCACTATCCTCCACATAAGGAAACCAGGATGCAGAGAATACTATACTCCTATCTTGGAGTTGTTCTCACAAACAATGCCCCAAGAAAAAGGAAGGAAGGAAGAGCAACATAGCGTAATCCTGGATGGATATTTATTAAAAGACATTAAAAATACACTTACAGTGTGTTGGATAAAAACAGCATGGAAAGCCGGCCGGCTAGCACGAACACCCGTCCTACAGACGGTGGATACGGCACGTCAGCACGCCAGCACGCCCGACGTACGTTTCGTCACACTTCTGACGTCGTCTGGGGCACGGAGACACAGCAGCACTTTGCAACACCAGCAACTAACGTAAAGCATGAGTATATTCTTTCTTTACTTTTCTTTACCTCAGCGTGAGGCAAAATCCATGGAAATTAATCAGAGAAGATTGAGGACTTCTGATGGACTTCTGATGGACCATGCATGTCCCCAAAAGGACCACTTTGACTTTTCAATAGACTGAAGTCGAACTCAGTAGCTGCTTGGATTCAGAGTTCAAGCTTTAGCATACTTCTGAGGGGATATTAGGTCCCCTTTACCAGCTCTTCCTAAAATCCAGACCTGGTCTGTAAAAATGTGTGACCCTTGCACGCTCTGAATTTGTTCTCTAGACTGTCCTCTTCTGGCCTAGCCAGTGCTGGTCCTGAGGTAGGACCTCAACTTGCCAACTGTGTCATTTGGAGCCTTATCATGGAAACGGACAGTAGCTTCGGCTCCTGAACAACAGAAATCACAACGCTCCTGAATACTGCATCCACATTTCCATCCTTTTCGATATGGCCACAAGAGCCCAGGCAGACTTTCAGGCTATTCACTGCATCTTCTAAGAAAGAGTGACATGCTTGCTCACCTCATCAAGGCCTCCCCCATTCAGATGCTTCACATCCTTATCTCTGAATGGATAGAGCTTGGCCATCCCAACTCAGAAGGGAGGGATGTCTCAGGACCTTGCTCCACTTATCCAAAATGATGATCCCTAGTTCTGTTAAGAATGAGAATTTAGAACACTCTCTGTATGTCTCCAAGTCTTGCAATTCAAAATGCGACCCTGATCCGACTTTACAGTCTGTGGATCAAAGTTGCATTAAAAGTCGCATCAAAGAAGCGCAGGAACCCCTCAAAGTTGCTGCAACTCTTAGTTGCATAGATTGGAATGGGTGCCATTGAACTTAATGGGCTATGACCAGCCATGCGACCCCATGTGTCCAAAGTCACATGACAAGTCGCACTAGTGGAAACTGAGCCCAAAGGTGCTTACAGACCTTCCTCTTGCTAGAGGAGACTCTACCTTGGTTGGGACAGTTCCAGTTCTTCCTGGTCATCCTAGTGGGAGAACACCCTGCAATGGCTGTTGGACTTTGTGTATGGCTTGTATCCCACTCTTTAAAGGATTCTTGCACCACATGCTTCACTAGGGATTCCATTTGCTGGAAAACACCACCGCTTGGGCTTAGCATGGCTCATACAGAGACTTGCCTTCTGGGACCGGAGTCCCACATCTCCAGCAGGCTCCCTCCTTGGAGCAGCTGACATAGCGGTGGGTGCATAGAGGAGGATTCAGAGCTTCTGCCATGAATGCTGGACCTTGACAGTGACTAAGGATTAGCTCGGGGCTGTTCGCAAGCCGCTCGTGCAGAGCCCGCCAGGAAGTTGGCACTGCACAGCCCTAATCACAAGTAGTGAGACATTTCTCGATCTCTGCAGTCGCGCATCGGGACAATGTCTCACTGTTTGTAATTAGCGCTGTGCAGTGCCAACTTCCTGGTGGGCTCTGCACATGCAGTTTGCGAACACGCCCTGAGCTCATCCTTAATGGTGACCTATGACAAATACATCTAAAGAAAAATGTTGTGATCTAATGATGTCTTTATCATCTTGTGCCGTGTATTATCAACCTGACCTAGAAAGACCCACAAAAGCAAAATAGGATAGAAAGGAAATAGTAAAATAACTCAAAAAGAATACCCAGATTAGCAAGGAAAGGAAAAGATTAAACCCACCCTCTCATACCTGCTACACCAGGAATGGCCACACAGGGGCAGTGATACATCCACAGTGTTAACTGCACAGACAGAAAAACCTGCACAGGTGATCAAATCATAGCAGAAACACACAGGCAGCATACCAGGGTGTTAATGCAGAGCCTGCGATAATTGCACACAACACTTTGGGAAACTGCTGCAGGCTGCCTACAGAGAAATCCCTACATCGACACTACTGACCGCCAATTGAATTTCTCCACTGAAATGATGCCACCACCACCCATGCACTGGGCCCCTGGGCAGGAGCAACCCAGGGACACCCAGCCAGAAGAGAAAGCTGCGGCTTGAAACGCAAATGCGCTCCAGCTGCCATAGACTGGAAGACACTAGAGCCAGAGAAGAAACAGACACAGACAACAGAAACACACAAACTGCTGCCATGAAATATGTAATATAAAAGTATACATCACTGCACACAGCAACTTCAATCCTGCTTCCACGATCAGACCGTCTAGGTAGGTTGATCACACCTGGCTTGGGGCAGATAGGGCCACCCGCTAACAGCTGGGTTATCTGGCCATTGCGCTGCTTGCCTGCCAATGACTAGGCTTTAGCTCTTCCAGTGCCTCCTTCGCTTGCCCACTCCATACCCTGCTAATAGCCAAGGCTTATCAGAGTATCTTCCGTTTAGCTCGCTCCATACCCTGCTAATAGCTAGGGCTTATCGGAGTATCGTGACCAGTCTTCCCAGTGTTCCTCGCCAGTCTTGATCACGGAGAGAAAAAACTTCAGTTAGACAAATAACCAAACTGGTCCTTAGGAGGAGGACCAAAAAGGAACACGGCCGCTGGCTTGGAGCGAAGATATATGGGAGAGGGGTCTTATAGTGGAGGAGTGGAGGCAAGGTTAACCCACACATATGCTGCCATGGAATCTGTCAGGAAAAGAACTTTGGGATGGCTGGGCCAGAAATGGCATTGGAAAATGCTTCTATTTATTATGCAAAGTGAAATTCTGCCCAAAAAGGTGAACTTATCCTTTAAGTCAAACTGTTGTCAGAGTAATTATTAGCATAGATTTGAGCCTTGTACTCTCTTGCAGAAGAGTCTGAGGGGAGGGTCTGATTAGGGGGACCTTGTTGTTTGCCAGTATAGTCCAATTGCTTGACAGTGATAAGGGTACCTTCTGAATGAAAAATAAATGATCTAATTCATCCTAAGTTCCTAGGCCTAATTCTTTAGCTGTGCTAATTATTGTTGTAGCTATGTGATATTAATTTAATCTAACTAACTATATACAAAGAAAAAAACTGCTCTGTTACGAGCCTACCGCTAATGCTGTAACTCAAAGTGAAATACACACAAACATAATAGAAAAACATAGGGAGCGGCGCTCTCAAACCCTATATCTAAAAAATGTGTAATGACATACAGGTGATACTCGAAAAATTAGAATATCGTGCAAAGGTTAATTTATTTCACTAATGCAACTAAAAGGTAAAACTAATTTATGAGATAGACTCATTACATGCAAAGCAAGCAAGTTCAAGCTGTGATTTGTCAAAATTGTGATGATTATGGCTTACAGCTCATGAAAACTCCAAATCCACAATCTCAGAAAACTAGAATATTACATGCAATCAATAAAACAAGGATTGTACATAGAACAATATCGGACCTCTGAAAAGTATAAGCATGCATATGTACTCAGTACTTGGTTTGGGCCCCTTTTGCAGCAATTACTGCCTCAATGCGGTGTGGCATGGATGCTATCAGCCTGTGGCACTGCTGAGGTGTTATGGAAGACCAGGATGCCTCTTCAATAGCGGCCTTCAGCTCTTCTGCATTGTTCTGTCTCATGTCTCTCATCTTTCTCTTGGCAATGCCCCATAGATTCTCTATGGGGTTCAGGTCAGGCGAGTTTGCTGGCCAATCAAGCACAGTAATCCCACGGTCATTGAACCAGGTTTTGGTATTTTTGGCAGTGTGGGCAGGAGCCAAGTCCTGCTGCAAAATGAAGTCAGCATCCCCATAGAGCTCATCTGCGGAAGGAAGCTAGATGGCTGCGTTGACCCTTGACTTAATGAAGCACAGTGGATCAACACCAGCAGATGACATGGCTCCCCAAATCAACACAGACTGTGGAAACTTCACACTGGACTTCAAGCATCTTGCAGTGTGTGCCTCTCCATTCTTCCTCCATACTCTGGGTCCTTGGTTTCCAAATGAGATGCGAAATTTGCTCTCATCAGAAAAGAGGACTTTAGACCACTGAGCAATAGACCAGGTCTGTTTTTCTTTAGCCCAGGTAAGAGGATTCTGACATTGTTCGTTGTTCAGGAGTGGCTTGACAAGAGGAATACAACATTTTATGCCCATGTCCAGGATCCGTCTGTGTGTGGTGGCTCTTGATGCACAGAAAATATAGGAAATATAGCAAAAGTGCAGATTACTGTGAATATCTACATCGAGTGTGGATTCAAGTGTATGGCTGCTGATTGCGAATATCATCAACAGTCCTTAGCAGTATTTGGTCTGATCGGCCACTGGAGGCTATGGGAGGATTCCAATGTGTCCAATAGGGATGAGCTTCGTGTTCGAGTCGAACCCATATTTGACTCGAACATCGTATGTTCAACCAATTACGAACGATATGGGCCGTTCACACCAAATTTGAGTGGCGCGTCACGGCCCATAATTCACTGAGGCATCGCAGTAGTGCATTGCTGGCTGATGAATGGCCAAGCATGCACTATGACCCACATGCTTGGCCAATCACAGCCCTGTCTGTACAGAGAGCCGTAATTGGCCAAAGCCAGGGTGGCTTTGGCCAATTATGGCTCAGGGGGTTTAGTACACACCCCACACTATATAAGGCCGCCTGTGTTCCGGCATTGAGAGAGAGATAGATAGAGAGACAGTGTCATTTGATTTAAGTTAGATTAGAGTAGGCAGGCGAGTCAGTTAGCTGCACTTACAGTGTATTGTGTATATATATACATCCTAGGTGTTGTGTGTATATATATATAAATATATATATATATATATATATACACTGTATTCAGTTTAGCTAGATCCGTTCCTGTTATTCTCTTCCTACTGACAGGCAGGTGTTTTTACAGTATTTACAGCTACCTGAAGAAAATTGCTGGTGTTCTTCTGATCCTATTAGTCCTATTAGCTACAGTATTTACAGTTTGTGTAGTGCGTACTCTGCACAGTGTGCACCTAAAGCTACCTGGAGACAATTGCTGTTGTTCTTCTCCTATTAATACCACAGGCAGGCAGCTACAGTATTTACAGTTAGTGTACTGTGTTCTCTGAACAGTGTGCACCTAAAACTACCTGAATAAAATTGTTGGTGTTCTGATCCTATATTAAAATTAGTGGTGTTCTTCTGATCCTATTAGTACAGTACCGCAGGCAGCTGTAGTTTTTACAAGTTAGTGTAGTGTGTTCTCTGCACAGTGTGCACTTAAATCTACCTGAAGAAAATTAGTGGTGTTCTTCTGATCCTATTAGTACAGTAGCGCAGGCAGCTGCAGTATTTACAAATTAATGTAGTGCATCCTCTGCAGTGTGCACCTAAAGCTACCTGAAGAAAATTGGTGGTGTTCTTCTGATCCTATTAGTACCGCAGGCAGCTGTAGTATTTACAAGTTAG
Source organism: Lithobates septentrionalis (assembly GCA_037952835.1). Classification (NCBI taxonomy): domain Eukaryota; kingdom Metazoa; phylum Chordata; class Amphibia; order Anura; family Ranidae; genus Lithobates; species Lithobates septentrionalis. The sequence continues at coordinate 404,740 of JBBDGP010003204.1, read as the reverse complement.
TGTAGTGTGTCCTCTGCACAGTGTGCACCTAAAGCTACCTGAAGAAAATTGGTGGTGTTCTTCTGATCCTATTAGTACAGTACCGCAGGCAGCTGCAGTATTTACAAGTTAGTGCAGTGCGTCCTCTGCACAGTGTGCACCTAAAGCAACCTGAAGAAAATTGGTGGTGTTCTTCTGATCCTATTAGTACAGTACCGCAGGCAGCTGCAGTATTTACAAGTTTGGGTAGTGTGTCCTCTGCACAGTGTGCACCTAAAGCTACCTGAAGAAAATTGGTGGTGTTCTTCTGATCCTATTAGCTACAGTATTTACAGTTAGTGTAGTGCGTCCTCTGCACAGTGTGCACCTAAAGCTACCTGGAGACAATTGCTGTTGTTCTGCTCCTATTAATACCACAGGCAGGCAGCTACAGTATTTACAGTTAGTGTACTGTGTTCTCTGAACAGTGTGCACCTAAAACTACCTGAATAAAATTGTTGGTGTTCTGATCCTATATTAAAATTAGTGGTGTTCTTCTGATCCTATAAGTACAGTAGCGCAGGCAGCTGCAGTATTTACAAATTAATGTAGTGCATCCTCTGCAGTGTGCACCTAAAGCTACCTGAAGAAAATTGGTGGTGTTCTTCTGATCCTATTAGTACCGCAGGCAGCTGTAGTATTTACAAGTTAGTGTAGTGTGTCCTCTGCACAGTGTGCACCTAAAGCTACCTGAAGAAAATTGGTGGTGTTCTTCTGATCCTATTAGTACAGTACCGCAGGCAGCTGCAGTATTTACAAGTTTGGGTAGTGCGTCCTCTGCACAGTGTGCACCTAAAGCTACCTGAAGAAAATTGGTGGTGTTCTTCTGATCCTATTAGTATCGCAGGCAGCTGTAGTATTTAGAAGTTAGTGTAGTGCGTCCTGTGCACCTAAAGCTACCTGAAGAAAATTGGTGGTGTTCTTCTGATCCTATTAATACCACAGGCAGGCAGCTACAGTATTTACAGTTAGTGTAGTGAGTCCTCTGCACAGTGTGCAACTAAAGCTACCTGGAGGCAATTGCTGTTCTGCTCCTATTAATACCACAGGCAGGCGGCTACAGGCTACAGTATTTACAATTAGTGTACTGTGTTCTCTGCACAGTGTGCACCTAAAACTACCTGAATAAAATTGGTGGTGTTCTGATCCTATATTAATACCACAGGCAGGCAGCTACAGTATTTATAGTTAGTGTACTGTGTCCTCTGCACAGTGTTCACCTAAAGCTACCTGAAGACAATTGCTGTTGTTCTGCTCCGATTAATACCACAGACAGGCAGCTACAGTATTTACAGTTAGTGCACTGTGTCCTCTGCACAGTGTTTACCTAAAGCTACCTGAATAAAATTAGTGGTGTTCTTCTGATCCTATATTAATACCACAGGCAGGCAGCTACAGTATTTACAAGTTAGTGCAGTGCGTCTTCTGCACAGTGTGCACCTAAAGCTACCTAAAGACAATTGCTGTTGTTCTGCTCCAATTAATACCACAGACAGACAGCTACAGTATTTACAGTTAGTGTACTGTGTCCTCTGCACAGTGTGCACCTAAAGCTACCTGAATAAAATTGGTGGTGTTCTTCTGATCAAATTAATACCACAGGCATTCAGCTACAGTATTTACAGTTAGTGTACTGCGTCCTCTGCACAGTGTGCACCTAAAGCTACCTGAAGACAATTGCTGTTGTTCTGCTTCTATTAATACCACAGGCAGACAGCTACAGTATTTTCAGTTAGTGTACTTTGTCCTCTGCACAGTGTGCACCTAAAGCTACCTGAAGACAATTGCTGGTGTTCTCATACTAATAATACTACAGGCAGGCAGTTGATTCTGCTAGCTGCAGTATCAGTATATATATACATCCCAGCTTTGTGCAGCTACATTTCACTGCAGGCCATTAGTATGTCTGGAAGGCCAACAAGGAGAGGCAGACAGTCACAAGCCAATAAAAGAGGGCAACCAGGGTCTGTGTCTAGAGGCAACAGTGCTGGTCATGGAGAGGCTGCATCCTCATCAGCACGTGGCCGTGGGACATGCTTGTCCTTTTTTTGGGCAGCTGGCCGTGTTGAGTCGCAACATGCGGAAGACTTGGTAGAGTGGATGACCAAGCCATCCTCATCCTCCTTATCCTCTCTCACCCAGGCTCAGGGTACTTTGTCTGGCAAAGCAGCTGCCAACGCGGCCTCTTCCCTCATCTCAATGGCATCAGTCACTCCTTCCTTAGCCCCACCATGTTCTCCTGAGGAGTCCCCGAACTGTTTGACCACAGTGTTGGATACATGCTCCAGGAGGATGCCCATTGTTTTGAAGGCTCCAATGATGGTACACAGCTAGAGGAAGGCAGTAACGTGAGCCCAGAGAGAGGGGGTGCCCAAGAAGGACAGCAATCTGGTAGTCATGTTTTCCCAGCTGCAGCATACTGCCAGCTTTGCTCCAGTGATGAGGAGGGAGGGGATGATGAGGTCACTGACTGCACGTGGGTGTCTGATAGGAAAGAAGAGGAGGAGGAGGCATATCACCAACGAGGCAGGATGCCCTCCAGGGGCCAGCTTAAGGGCAGCACACCGACTGCATCACACCGCAGGGCGCTGCTGTCTCTGCGTGTTATTTCAAAAGTTCTTTGGTGTGGGCCTTTTTTGAGACAAGTGCATCAGATCCCAACAGATCTCAAGCGTATCTCGCGTGGCCAAAGCATCACCCGCTTGGGCACCACATGCTTGACCAGACATATGTCGACCAGCCATGCAGTTTGTTGGCAAGCGTACCTAAAAGACCCACACCAAAGAACAAAGAGGACTTCTCCTTGCTCCTCATCAGCTGGGATCTCCAACCCCACTATACCTTCAGTCCTCTCTGAGACCTGCACTGAAAGGAATGAAGGTGTAGAATAGGGATGAGCCGAACACCCCCCTGACATGAACCGAACATGCGAACAGGCAAAAAATTTGTTCGAAACACGCAAACACCGGTAAAGTCTATGGGACACGAACATGAATAATCAAAATTGCTAATTTTAAAGGTTTATATGCAAGTTATTGTCATAAAAAGTGTTTGGGAACCTGGGTCCTGCCTAAGGGGACATGGATCAATGCAAAAAAAAGTTTTAAAAACAGCCATTTTTTCAGGAGCAGTGATTTTAATAATGCTTAAAGTGAAGCAATAAAAGTGTAATATTCCTTTAAATTTCGTATTCCTTTGACATTTCAAAGGGAAAAAAGTCATTTAAAACGACTTGCGGCTATTAATGAATTTCCGGTCCGACAATACACATAAAAGTTTTTTGATAAAAACGGCATGGGAATTCCCCACAGGGGAACCCCGAACCAAAAAAAATGACGTGGGGGTCCCCCTAAATTCCATACCAGGCACTTCAGGTCTGGTATGGATATTAAGGGGAACCCTGGCCACATTTTTTTTTTAAAAATGGCGTGGGGTCCCCCTCAAAATCTATTCTCTTTAGTTATTCTCTTTAGTTGATTCGGCCAAAATTGAAAAAAAAAAATGGTGTGGGGTCCCTCTCAACATCTATAACAGACCCTTCAGGTCTGGTATGGATTTTAAGGGGAACCCCGCCCCAAAATTTAAAAAAAAATGGCGTAGGGCCTCCCCAAAAATCCATACCAGGCCCTTATCCGAGAACGCAACCTGGCAGGCCACAGGAAAAGAGGGGGGGACGAGAGAGCGGCCCCCCTCCTGAACCGTACTAGGCCACATGCCCTCAACATTGGGAGGGTGCTTTGGGGTAGCCCCCCAAAACACCTTGTCCCCATGTTGATGGGGACAAGGGCCTCATCCCCACAACCTTTGCCCGGTGGTTGTGGGGGTCTGCGGGCAGGGGGCTTATCGGAATCTGGAAGCCCCCTTTAACAAGGGGACCCCCAGATCCTGCCCCCCCCCTGTGTGAAATAAGGTAAGGGCCATTTCACAAAAAAAGGGTAAAAAATGTTAAAAATGACAAGAGACAGTTTTTGACAATTCCTTTATTTAAATGCTTCTTCTTTCTTCTATCTACCTTCGGTTTCTTCCTCCATTTTCTTCTTCTACTGGTTCTTCTGGTTCATGTCCAGCATCTTCCTCCGCGGCGCCGGCGTCTTCTTCCCTTCGTCTTCTGGGCCGCTCCGCATCCAGCATGATGGGATGGGAGGCTCCCGCTGTGTGACGCTTCTCCTCCTCTGACGGTTCCTCTGACGCACGGAGGCTTCCCTGTAGCATTCCCCGTGACGTCAGAGGGGGAGGACAGGGAAGTCACCGTGCGTCAGAGGGGGCGGGGTCACCGGGTGACCCTGTCCTCCATTATTTAAGAACCGTCAGAAGAGGAGAAGCATCACACAGCGGGAGCTTCCCACCGTGCTGGATGCGGAGCGGCCCAGAAGATGAAGTGAAAAAGATGCCGGCGCCGCGGAGAAAGATGCCGGACGAGAACACCGGAGGAAGAACCAGAAGAACCAGAAGAACCATAAGAAGATGAAGATGAAAGAAGAAACCGAAGGAGGATAGAAGAAAGAAGATAGCAGATAGAAGAAAGAACATAGAAGAAAGAAGAAGCATTTAAATAAAGGAATTGTCAAAAACTGTCTCTTGTCATTTTTAACATTTTTGACACTTTTTTGTGAAATGGTAGGGGTACTCCCCTTACCATTTCACACGGGGGAGGGCCAGGATTTGGGGGTCCCCTTGTTAAAGGGGCTTCCAGATTCCGATAAGCCCCCCACCCGCAGACCACCACAACCACTGGACAAGGGTTGTGGGGATGAGACCCTTGTCCCCATCAATATGGAGACAAGGTGTTTTGGGGGGCTACCCCAAAGCACCCTCCCAATGTTTAGGGGATGTGGCCTGGTACGGTTCGCTCTTTCGTCCCCCCCTCTTTTCCTGCAGCCTGCCAGGTTGCGTGCTCAGATAAGGGTCTGGTATGGATTTTTGGGGAGACCCCACGCCATTTTTTTAAAAAATTTTGGCCGGGTTTCCCCTTAATACCCATTCCAGACCTGAAGGGCCTGGTATGGAATGTAGGGGGACCCCCCACGTCATTTTTTTTTAAACTTTGGTTCGGGGTTCCCCTGTGGGGAATTCCCATGCCATTTTTATCAATGAACTTTTATGTGTATTGTCGGACCGGCAATTCATTAATAGCCACGAGTAGTTTTAAATGACTTTTTTTTCCTTTGAAATGTCATTTTGTTGTCAGACTGTTCTAAACACGGGAAACATGCGCCCCTTTACAGGCATACTATAGACACCCCCAGGTACGAAATTTAAAGGGATATTACACTTTTATTGTTTCACTTTAAGCATTATTAAAATCACTGCTCCTGAAAAAACGGCCATTTTTAAAACTTTTTTTGCATTGATCCATGTCCCCTGGGGCAGGACCCAGGTCCCCAAACACTTTTTATGACAATAACTTGCATATAAGCCTTTAAAATTAGCACTTTTGAATTCTCCCATGTTCCGTGGCTTTCAAATTTGCCGCAAACACCCCAAATTGTTCGCTGTTCAGCCAATGTTCGAGTCGAACATGAGTTCGACTCGAACTCGAAGCTCATCCCTGGTGTAGAAGGTGTGTCACAGCCAAGTACTTGGGGGCAATCTGCTATCGGTACACCGACGTCAGATTGTACCAGGCAAATTTCCCTTCCCCAGCTGCTGCACCGCCGAAAGAAGTTCGCTCCCAGCCATCCACATGCCCAGAGGTTGAATGCTAGCTTGGCTAAATTGCTAGCACTTCAACTGCTGCCTTTTCAGTTGGTAGACTCTGCCCCATTCCGTGAGTTTGCGGAATGTGTGGTTCCTCAATGGCAGGTTCCCAAATGCCACTTTTTCTCACGGAAGGCGATTCCGGCTCTCTACCGGCATGTGGAAGGTGATGTCTTGACCGCGCTGGACAGGGCGGTCAGCGGTAAGGTGCATATTACCGCTGACTCATGGTCCAGCAGGCATGGACAGGGACATTACCTATCTTTCACCGTGCACTGGGTGACTCTTCTGGCAGCTGGGAAGGATGCAGGACAAGATGCAGTAGTGTTGGAGGTTGTTCCGCCACCACGCCTCCAACATACTACTAGTGGTGATTCTGCCACACCTCTCTCCTCCACCCCCTCCTCTTCTTCTTGCTCCATGGCCTCTTCCTGTGCTGATTTGTCTTCGGAACCAGCGGTGCTCCATAGGCATTCAAGGGGCTACGCAAGCATGGAGGCCAAAAGATGCCATGCGATGCTTGAGCTGGTGTGCTTGGGGGACAGGAGCCACACTGGGGCAGAGATTCTGTCAGCTCCGCAGGGGCAGGTTCAGAGGTGGTTGATGCCACACCAGCTTAAGGCAGGTATGGTGGTGTACGACAATGGCACCAACCTCCTCTCCGCCCTCCTACAAGGACAACTGACCAATGTGCCCTGTTTGGCTCACGTCCTTAACTTGGTGGTGCAGCGGTTCTTGGGTAGGTACCCGGGCTTACAGGATGTCCTGAGACAGGCCAGAAAAGTCTGTGTGCATTTCTGCAGGTCATATAATGCCAGTGTTTGGCTGGCTGACCTCCAAAAGGAATTTGACCTGCCCAAGAACCGCCCCTTTATCCAGACAGTGTTCCTGCGTGCCCGCCGATCACACAGGCAGAGGAGGAGAAGGAGGAGGAAAAGGAGGATTGTGTCAGCATGGAGGTGGAGTCTGGCATTCAGCATCAGCAGCAGTCTTTAAGGGATCATTTACAGTCCCGAGAAACCAATGGACTTGTACGTGGCTGGGAGGAGGTGGCTGCGTATCATGTCGTCCTTAGTGACCCAGAGGACTCCAGATCGAAGACTCAGCAAATCTATGCTGCATGGCCTCCCTGATCCTGCAAAGCCTGTGGAAGGATCCTCGTATTCGTGGTATCAAGGAGAGGGATCAATACTGGCTGGCAACCCTCCTTGATCCACGTTACAAGGGCAAGGTTGCGGACCTTATCTTGCCGTCGCAGAGGGAGCAGAGGATGAAACATCTTTGGGAGGCCTTGCAGAAAGGTCTGTGCAATGCATTCCCAGAGACTTGGAGGTTACAAACTCCTGTTCCTGGACAACGTGTTGCTGAGTATCGATGAGCTTCGAGTTCGAAGGTTTCGCAAGTTCGCCGAACAGCGAACAATTTGGGGTGTTTGCGGCAAATTCGAATGCTGCGGAACACCCTTTAAAAGTCTATGGGAGAAATCAAAAGTGCTAATTTTAAAGGCTTATATGCATGGTATTGTCATAAAAAGTGTTTGGGGACCTGGGTCCTGCCCCAGGGGACATGGATCAATGAATTTTTTTTTTTTTAAAACGGCCGTTTTTTCGGGAGCAGTGATTTTAATAATGCTTAAAGTGAAACAATAAAAGTGTAATATCCCTTTAAATTTCGTACCTGGGGGGTGTCTATAGTATGCCTGTAAAGGGGCGCATGTTTCCTGTGTTTAGAAAAGTCTGATAGCAAAATGACATTTCAAAGGAAAAAAAGTAATTTAAACTACTCGCGGCTATTAATGCATTGCCGGTCCAACAATACACATAGAAGTTCATTGATAAAAATGGCATGGGAATTCCCCACAGGGGAACCCCGAACCAAAGTTAAAGAAAAAAAAGACATGGGTGGTCCCCCTAAATTCCGTACCAGGCCCTTCAGGTCTGGTATGGATATTAAGGGGAACCCCGGCCAAAATTAAAAAAAAAAAAAATGATGTGGGGGTCCCCCTAAATTCCATACCAGGCTCTTCAGGTCTGGTATGGATATTAAGGGGAACCCCGGCCAAAATTTTAAAAAAAAAGACGTGGGGGGTCCCCCTAAATACCATACCAGGCCCTTCAGGTCTGGTATGGATATTAAGGGGAACCCCACGCCAAAATTAAAAACAAAAACGGCGTGGTGTCCCCCCAAAAATCCATACCAGACCCTTATCTGAGCATGCAACCTGGCAGGCCGCAGGAAAAGAGGGGGGGCGAGAGAGCGCCCCCCCTGAACCATACCAGGCCACATGCCCTCAACATTGGGAGGGTGCTTTGGGGTAGCCCCCCAAAACACCTTGTCCCCATGTTGATGAGGACAAGGGCCTCATCCCCACAATCCTGACCGGTGGTTGTGGGGGTCTGTGTGCGGGGGTCTTATCGGAATCTGAAAGCCCCCTTTAACAAGGGGACCCCCAGATCCCAGCCCTCCCCCCTGTGTGAAATGGTAAGGGGGTACAAAAGTACCCCTACCATTTCACTAAAAAACTGTCAAAAATGTTAAAAATGGCAAGAGACAGTTTTTTGACAATTCCTTTATTTAAATGCTTCTTCTTTCTTCTTTCTTCTATCTTCTATCTGCCTTCGGTTTCTTCCTCCATCTTCTTCTTCTGGTTCTTCTGGCTCTTCTGGTTCTTCCTCCGGTGTTCTTGTCCAGAATCTCCTCCGCGGCGTCTTCTTCCCTTCTTCTCCTCGGGCTGCTTCGCATCCATGGCATGGAGGGAGGCTCCCACTCTTCTCTTCATCTTCTTCTCTTCTTCATCTTCTTCTCCGGGCCGCTCCGTATCCATGGCGGCATGGAGGGAGGCTCCCACTGTGTGACGCTTATCCTCTTCTGATGGTTCTTAAATAATGGGGGGCGTGGTCACCCAGTGACCCCGCCCCCTCTGACGCACGGGGACATGACAGGACTTCCCTGTGGCATTCCCCGTGACGTCACAGTGAAGTTCCGTCAAGTCACCATGCGTCAGAGGGGGGGGGTCACCGGGTGGCCCTGCCCCCCGTTATTTAAGAACCGTCAGAAGAGGAGAAGCGTCACACAGCGGGAGCCTCCCTCCATGCCACCATGGATGCGGAGCGGCCCGGAGAAGAAGATGAAGAAGAGAAGAAGATGAAGAAGAGAAGAAGATCCTCTCTCCTCTTTCCTTTCTTTTCTAACCCTTTCGCTATCCTACCTTTCTTTTTCCTTTCTTATACTCCTTGCTCTTCATCAGATTCATATAGCGTCACTTTTAATTATATTTCATGTTTCTATGACGTTATTAACCATTGGAACTTCCTCTTACTTGAAATATGAAAGCGACAATTCCTTAACGCTTCTTTTATTTAAAACTTTAGATATTCTCAAATTATAATTTTATTGAGATTCCATTATTCTTTCATAGTCTATGTTTAGACATTTTTGCTTTCTTAACACTATAGGAAATGTCTCTCTGAGTTTACAATTTTTTGTTTAAAGTAAGAGACAACTTTATATTTTGTCATATTATGTTATACTGTACCTTACTATTGTATATTCCTGTATTGCTTTTGAACCTGTTCCCTGACTTATAAAACTTCAATGAACAAATTTGACAAGAAGAAGAGAAGAAGATGAAGAGAAGAGCGGGAGCCTCCCTCCATGCCATGGATGCGGAGCGGCCCGAGGAGAAGAAGGGAAGAAGATGCCGCGGAGGAGATGCTGGACGAGAACACCAGAGGAAGAACCTGAAGAGCCAGAAGACCCAGAAGAAGAAGATGGAGGAAGAAACCGAAGGAAGATAGAAGAAAGAAGAAGCATTTAAATAAAGGAATTGTCAAAAACTGTCTCTTGTCATTTTTAACATTTTTGACAGTTTTTTAGTGAAATGGTAGGGAAAGTACCCCCTTACCATTTCACACAGGGGGGGGCCGGGATCTGAGGGTCCCCTTGTTAAAGGGGGCTTCCAGATTCCGTTAAGCCCCCCGCCCGCAGACCCTCTCAACCACCGGCCAGGGTTGTGGGGATGAGGCCCTTTGTCCTCATCAACATGGGCATCATGCCTAGCCATGTCTGTGAATGTCACAGTTTTACAATACCTCATGGGATGTGTAGTTCTGCAACAGCTGGAGGGCCATAGTTTGAGGATCCCTGAACTAGAGTATCTGTGAGGGGTTGCAGTGTTGAGGCACCAGTGCCTAAGGCCCAATTTTTCTGCCCCTGTTCAACAGGGACATGTAATTACAATTCTTGATCTAATATTTCACAGCAGGGCCCGTTTCTGCGCCCACCAAGAGTAACTGTGAGGACTTACAGTGTTCTGGCACCAGTACCACCACCACCACCACCAAAGGCCCAATTTTTCTGACCCTGTTCAACAGGGACATGTAATTACAATTCTTGATCTAATATTTCACAGCAGGGCCCGTTCCTGCGCCCACCAAGAGTAACTGTGAGGGCTTACAGTGTTGCGGCAACACCAACACCTAAGGCCGCAATTTCTGCAGAGTATATAGGGCAGGCCCCTACATCCAACTTACAAACGACTCCTACTTGCAAATGGAAGGAGACAACAGGAAGTGGGATGAAATCTACCCTTAGGAAGGGATATTCTCTCCTGTAAGAGTTAATATGGGAAAAACGTGTCTCCTCTCTACTGATGCTTTATCACCAATCCTTGTTTCACTAAAAAACCCAAATTGTCAAAAAACATTTGTCATTGGAACAGAAAGTGAGGTGAAATCTTCTGAAGAGGTGCACAGACAGCAAAAAAATGTCACAGGGGTGATAACCCTTCCCTATGTTTTCCAAAAAGCTTAAAAATAGTTTTTTTGGCTGGAGCTACACTTTAAAAATGTACTAGTTCAAAATTACAAACAGATTCTACTTAACAACAAACCTACAGTCCCTGTCTTGTTTGCACCGCCTGTATACTGCTGTTCAGAGTATATCGGGCCTGGGGGCCCCACACCTTTCCTTTCTTTATTTTGGGTGTGGGGTTCCCCTTAATATCCATACAAGACCCAAAGGGCCTGGTAATGGACTGGGGGGCGTACCCATGCCGTTTGTCTCACAGATTTTCATGCATATTGCCGGGACCCGACCTTACATTAAAGCCGCAATCAGTTTTAAATGACTTTTATTTCTTTAAAAATGTCATTTTGTGCAGGGACTGTTCTAAGCACGGGCAACACTTGCCACTTTACAGGCATACTATAGACACCCCCCAGGTATGATATTTAAAGGAATATTTCACTTTTTTTTTTCACTTTAAGCATAATTAAAATCACTTCTCCGGAAAAAATGGCTGTTTTTAAAACTTTTTTTGCATTGTTACATGTCCCCTGGGGCAGGACCAGGGTCCCCAAACCCTTTTTAGGACAATACCATGCAAATTAGCCTTTAAATTTAGCACTTTTGATTTTGAACATTCAAGTCCCATAGACTTCAATGTGGTTCTAAAGTTTGTGCAAATTTTCGGTCGTTCGCAGGTTCTGGTGCGAACCGAACCAGGGAGGTGTTCGGCTCATCCCTAGTGTCCAAAGCCAAAAGTGCATACAATGGGATGGCACCAGGATGCAGTATGGGAATACTGACTAGAAAAGGAAGGAAGGCACCAGGATGCAGTATGGGAATACGACTAGCTGGCAGAGGCAGTGTGATGCTTTGGGCAAACTTTCAATAATGTGGATGTTACCCGACAGGTACCACCTACCTAAACATCATTGATAACTAAGTACACCCCTTCATATCAATGGTAATGGCCTCTTTCAGCAGGATAATGCACTCTGCCACACAGCAAAAGATGCTTCAAGAATGATTTGAGGAAAACAACCATGAGTTTGAGGTGTGGAATCGGCCTCCAAATCCTCCAGATCTCAATCCATCAAGCATCTGTGTGATGTGCTGGAAAAACATGTCTGATCCATGGAGGTTCCACCTCTCACCCTATAGGGCTTAAAGTGTCACTGAACCCACATCATATATGTAGCGCTGGTATTTTTCATACAGACGCTATAAGTAAAAATTTAGTTGTCTGAAGCTGTAGTTTAGCTCAGACTGCAATTATTGTAAATTCTGGTTCTGTTTCAGCTTAGCTGGTTGTGTGGTTTTCCCCTTGGCCCAGGGATGGCACTCTATTATTTCGGCCAAGGTTGGAAATTGCAACAAGCTGGGTGTATTGAGTGTCTCCTTGCCTGGAAACAGTCAGTGGGTGTGGCCTGCCTGCTGTGCGTTCTGGGAGAGGGTAAGTAAGGGACAGACCCTGTGACACAGAGTAGTTCCGACCTCATGGCCCTCCTGGCCTAAGGTGTGTCGCTGCCGTCAAATTGTCCCGGGGCCGGCTGGCCCGAGACGTCGTTACTGAAGGTAGGCCCAAAAGTCTTGGGGCCTACCGATACAGAGATGGTCCTGTGCTGTCTTGCCTGCGGGAAGAAGCCGAGCGACTGGAGGATGCAGGGGAGGATTATTCAGGAGAGGACTGCGCAATAATGCCGGTGCCTCTAGAAGAGCCTGGAGACTCAGTTGGAGGATGCATCCCGGGTCACCTACCGTACAGTACTGTAGGTTCTAAATAAGGGAACTGGCACTGTGTGATCAAGCCTTGATATTGCAACAAGTCGCTAATTACCCAGTCCTGTGGCAGAAGATTGTGTAACAGTTACACCAAATCTTAAAGTCTATGGCAGAGACTATGACCGAGCATCACATCGGCTGCTAGGTCAGTGAGAGAGGCCTGTCCGGTGGTTGCTGAATCCAGTTGTGGAGCTGTTGCCCTCTGGATCAAAGAGAGTGTTCCTGATCTGCAAATTCAAGGTACCTGAATTCCCCCTAAACCTTTTATCCCTCTATTGCACATGCCTTTCTTAAATAAAGCATTAAAGAAAGAGACCGTGTGTCGGAGCTAAAAATACTAGGAGAAGTCTTTAATGGGACCCAATGACGGATATGGTGAAACAGTAAAAGGAACGGTAAGCCCAATCAAATACCAGCAGCTCCTTCGGCAGTAAGTGCTACATATAAAACTACCAATAAATGCTGTATTACATGCTGTCCATACACATATCCCCACCTTCTGTTCATGTCTCCAATTCAGCTAGGGATTTTGTAGCTGTAGTGGCAACTCTGCATATGCTCAGGTTTCAGTGAGTTTATATGCTAAGCATTTCCTCCCTATCACATCTGAGTAGCCCATGGGACTATAGAGTCCCATATGTGGGTGTATACACAGTGGTAAATGACAGCCCACTCCCTCCCTCCTCCTCCATGCCCACTAACCAGCTAAACACAATGGGGGTGGGATACTACATGTAGATTAATGGAGGCTTCACCTGTCTCTTATTTTACTACACAGGCTGGAAGGGCGTGACACAGCCTGTGACTGGCAGATATCTGCCAACACCATGTTATTGCCAAAAAATAATAAAGATTTGATTTCAAATATGTATTTGTATGACAATTTAAAACAGTTTATTGATATAAATTAAACATTTTTACTCTGTATTCCAAAGGCTCTTTTTTTGAACATGTGATCAGCAGTAGAGAACTAGAAGCTCCTCCTGCTTATGTTTCGCTGCAGACAGGCTGGGAAAGAGCTGGGTCATGTGACAGCTGTATATTGATTAGGATAAAGTTACTTCAATTTTTTTTAATTAAAATAATAAAGTGCCATCATCCACATACAGAAATAGAAGGGACAATGTAAATTAAACAGTGTGTGTTTAGTATCACTGTTAAGGATCTGCAATTGACAGCTTGGTGCCATATACCACAGCATACCTTCAGAGGTCTAGTGGCATCCATGTCCAGATGGGTCAGGGCTGTTTTGAAAGCAAAAGGAGGGCCTACTCAATATTGGGTGGGTATTATAATTTGATTTAATTGATTCATTGATTACATTATATCATGTCATTACAATTTATATTTATATTTAATTCATATAAAAAAATTGGGCACAATAGTGTGCTTTTTATTTGTCAGCATAGCCATGTTTCATAAAATTCTCAGAATTTTACAGTAAAAAAATAACAAACCATGATTAGTATTCTGCTCATTTCTTTTCTTAGCACGGAGTAAAATTTCTGTTTTGCCTAAGTAAAGGAACCTGCCAAGAAGTGAATGAAGGTGAACCAATAGGGAACATTGACCAGTATCATTCCCAATTATGTGTCCTTTGGAAGCAATCATTTATAAACTGCAGCATGCCTAAAGCCAGCTTGCTTCTTCTCCACTGGAAACAGTTATGTGGTTAATGAGTGCAAATTAGTGTCATGTACAGTATGTCATGTGCAAACATATTCATTGTCATATAGTTCAACACAGACACAGCAATAGCATATTTAACCCTTATGTTCTGCCCAGTAGAAGATTTTTATTTTAATTAGGCCCCTACGGAAATAAAACAGAAGATTTTTTTTTTTCCCGAGATGGATAAGAACCCTGCCCCAACATTTGAAAATAATTTCTGGGGAAAGCTGGTGATTTAAAGTGAATAATGTTTATAACATTAAAAATTGTTTGGAGGAACTCAAGTCATCCTGACAGTAAATGAGGGCAAATCTATATGAGCCCCAGGTAGCAGCCAACAGGGGTTTTAGTCCTTGCTACGCAAAATAAAAACAAATAGCTGGACATGCAATTTTAAGTAGATGTAGAAACTAACTGAATGAGATTTAGTTTAGTTAGTTGATAAATCATTGGGGTGGATTTACTAAAGACAAATGGACTGTGCATTTTGCAATAGCAGTTGCTCCAGTGATTAGTACATGAGGGTAAGCTCTGCTGCCTTTCACCATCCAATCACGTGCAAGCAAAAATGCATTTATTTTCTTTTATTTTCCTTGTTTGTGTTCGGGTATTTTTTGCAAAAATATTGCAATTAGTGAAGCCTTACTAAACTCTGCAGTATCTGCACTTGCAGATTGCAACTGCACTGGCAAACTGCACTGTCTATTTGCATTTAGTAAATCAACCCTATTGCATTTTATTACGGATGAGCTTTGGGTTCAGGTTGAACATCAGTTTGAGGCAAGCCCAATACGTTCACAGCTGGGGAAATTGGCAAATTAATTCTGCCATTCACTGCTATAGCAACCAATAATGCACTTACAGGCCTTTGAACTATGGTCAGGTTGCTTAGATACAGTGAATTGATATATGGAGCTATGATTAAGCATCTATATTGATGTGAAACGTGTTAGCCTGTCTGTACCTTTCATCACCATGATGTAACAGATTTTGTATCTTCTACACTGTTTTGCAATGAATAAAAGGTGTTATTCGGAATGGGGCCGTTCAGTTGTTTTCTACACCAATGCAGAGCCTGCACCTGAAGTTGTGAGTGGGGAGGGCGGTTATTAGAGACACCAACATGCTTGGAGCGGCGTCGCTACCTCATGAATTGATATATAATCAGTGCCAATATGTCTTAAATTGAGTGCAAAAATAATCAATAATACTAACCAATGGCCTATATCACAGGCCTAATGTGTAAATAGTATGTGCAGCTGCGATTCCCCTTCTTTTTAATATATGACAACGTTGTGCTATTTTTAAACTACTCGTGAGGTAAATCACTAGTCTTCTTTCATTAATTGTTGTGTGGTTTTTCAATTTAATAAAACTTTTTGAATCAATCACCGTTTCCTAGCAGTGGTCCACTTGGGAGAACTATATTCTCGCTTTTTTGTTATATGCGTCTTAGGGTCGCTAGGACTGCGTCTTTTTGGTTATACCATCTAGATGAAAGATTGATAAATTACATATTTTTTCTAATTACTACAATCGATAATTGACGTTGTACGAGAACCCCCTAACGGGGCTTTAAAGCAGCCAATAAAATACAGTATTGATGGTTGAAAAAATTCAGTTTTATTAATACAAAAAGTATATAAGTAGCATATTATAAAAATCACTGAGGATGGGTACTGACTATTCGAGTCAAGACATGATCTGAGTGTGGCATACCATTGCAATAAACAAAGCATACAATTAAACCAGGTACTAGGCACAATGCATAAAATGGCGACCAAGGTTATCTTAAAAGTGAAATTCTTAAAAGCGGTAGCAACAGATATTGCCTGTGATACCATACATGTGTGTGGAGCAACAGAAGTTGTATACGTAAATCCCTTCCCGGGTCCTCTTCAGAGGATGGTTGCCCACTGTGAAAAGGTCAACATGTGTCAGACATAGCATCAAATCCAACAGTACCAAACTTATGTATGTGCACCATCTATTAAAGTTGTCTAGATCATATAGTTACCTATTATAGAAATTATGACGTTTCCACGTGCAGTTTAAGCATTGTAAGTTGTTATATTTTTAGGTGGTACAGTTTCTCTTTAGTTCCCCTGTCTCCCCCGTGTCGGAACAGCTCCCAGGAGAGCGGGCGGTGGGCCAAGTGTGTCTTGCGAGGGATCACATCTAACAACCCCCGTATAGGACGGGGAAGTAGAGGAGGGAGGGGCAACGAACAACCCGAAAGGTACCTAAAAGGGTATACGTTATTGCCAGAAATGGAAATAGAAAGATATTAAGTGTTAAATGCTGAAGAGCAGAGAGTCACTAGATTAATCCACACAGATTGGAAGATTTCCCAGCTATGGAGATTTATAAAGATGTTGAATAGTGGGTACATAGGTGTGCAGAGGGCATAGCTGGGGGAAGGGGGGAAAAGAGGAGGAGAAAATGTTGAGAAGATGTGAGGAAGAGGATAGGGAAGGGGGAGAGACAGAAAGAGGAAACAAAAGAATGAGAGGGAAAGTGAGAAGAAGTGAAAGAAAAGAAGTGAACCCAACGCAGTGTAAGTGAAGATGAATTAGGTAATTAGTTCCGACACCTCCTCTGTATTTTTTCACACTGCTTGTACCTGGTTTAATTGTATGCTTTGTTTATTGCAATGGTATGCCACACTCAGATCATGTCTTGACCCGAATAGTCAGTACCCATCCTCAGTGATTTTTATAATATGCTACTTATATACTTTTTGTATTAATAAAACTGAATTTTTTCAACCATCAATACTGTATTTTATTGGCTGCTTTAAAGCCCCGTTAGGGGGTTCTCGTACAATTTTTTGCACTTTTGGGGTGTGCGGCCTACCTGTCTACACTCATGTGAGTGCCCTTGTTATTTGTTTTGATTTTCCTTTTGGTGGTTAAACACCTTCCCCCGCCTTTTGGCACTCGAGTCTAGACATGAACTGCGAACTGGCTGTTTAAGCGGTATTTACGATCCTGATATATGGTTCTTTCTTCTTCATTTTGTGCATTCCACTTGTATATTACTGAAACACCTACTTTAGCCACTAACAGATTGCATTCTGAGATTCAAGATGAGCAAATTTACAGGGGCTGATTGGGCCAATCTAATGTCTCAGTATGAGAACTCCTTCGAACAGGGTGATCAAAAAACCCTGTCGATCACAACACTATTTCAAAAATTGACTAAGGTACTCGAGAGGAAATCTGCCCTCTTTTGGAGCGTCAAGAGTTTTGGCAGATACCTCGAGGAACAAATTAACCCTTATGGATTACGCGTTCAAATCTTCCCAAATATTGATTTAATAAGTGAGGAGTGTAAGGCCGAGTGGGAGGCCAACCTCAAGTCATGCTCCAGGGAGATGATGCCGATTCTATCTAGGGAGTACAGCAAACAGATTGCCCTCCTAGATGGCATCATCAGTAAACTGGAACAAACATTGAATCAATATGCCCAACACCCCCTCTTTGCTGAATCCCAAACTCGTTTGGAAGAAAATCTTTCGACTTTTAACAAAAACATTCTGCGTAATAAAGAAATGCAATTCTGAAGGGACAAACATGCTTTTTCGGAGGGGTATGCTTACAGATGGAGAAACCATGTGTCGCCATCTAACAATCAACCACGTCAGGAACCCAAAAACAAAAAGAACACTCAAACTTCAAAATCTCGGGGATCCTTTGACCCCGAATCTGAACGTAAAAACTCCTCCCAACGCAATCAGGCGCGGAGTAAAATACAACAGAAAAGAGATCGCAGTTTCAGGAATTCTCCTGAACACGACTCTAAAAAACGCGCGACGGATACTGTTTCTACACAAGCAGGCCCTCATGATGCCCAACCCGGCTGCAGTGCGACAAACGATGGCACTGCGGAGGCGGGCGGGGCAATATCCCTTGAATCCAACAGCAACATTTTACCCACGCAGGAATTCCCCAAACATCTCACTCCTTCTGTGGGCCCTAATAAAGTAGCTTCACAAAAAGCTTTAAACTCCTCTTGGGGACCTGCGTCCCCACAGACCCACAAAACAGGCAAGGGCTTGGACCCCTTCGTGGTGCGGATACAACAAACCACCTAAGTGTGGCTAATCTATCCTCCACCAATTTGTCACCTAGTGAGATACAACTTTTGTCCCGTGGACTAACGTTCTGTCCGGAACAACATTTTGATGTCTTCGAAACAATTACTGATTTACAACTCTTTGCACGCAGGTTATTACTCAAATACCTGCATGCAAAGGATGACTCGGAAGGTGACGCTGTGGATGGGCCTTTTCTTAGCATGAAGGAATGTGGGGCCTTACGAGACCTAACTCTCCTTTATCAAGAAAACAACACAATGGATTTAATAGATCAAATCGATCTGGACGCCTTACTGCAGGAGGTGGACAGATCGACTCTGAATCCCCTTATGATGTTCAAAAAGGCCTCTACTACATTTCCCTCGTCAAGTATTAATCCCAACGTAGCAGTATTTTTAAGGCAAACCATCCGTGACATATGCAAACTACCACAAACTCAATCTAAACCGGCTAATCTTTCTGACGAGGAAAACGCAGCCCTTCAAAGCCTCATAAAAAATCCCACAATTGTGATAAAACCCTCAGACAAGGGAGGCAATGTAGTTGTCATGAATAATGACGACTATGTTTCAATGTGCCTGGACATATTAAAAAACAAAGAATGGTACAAAGTAATCTCAGCCCTCAATATTAATCAATATAATTCCAGCTTTTACAACATGATTGACCGTGCATTCCGTAGAGGGGAAATTACCAGGAATATCTATGAATTTATCAGAACTCCACACCCTAGGGTAGCTACTTTCTATAGTCTACCCAAGATACATAAAAATCTGATTAAACCCACAGGCCGCCCCATTGTCTCCGGCAATGGGGCTATATCTGAAAATCTAAGCCATGTCATAGATGCACATCTGCAACCCCTTGTTCTGGCCTTGCCCTCCTTTGTCAAGGACACAATACAATTCTTGCAACTTATCAGCGATTTGAGGCTATCTAAAAATGCGATTTTGGTGACCATAGATGTTGAGGCGTTGTACAGCAGCATTCCCCATTCTAAGGGGTTGGCTGCTGTGCAAAGGGCCTTGCAACATTATTCCCAATATGATCCGGCTTTGGTTAGGTTTATTTTGAATGGTCTGCATTATATACTGCATCACAACTACTTTTGTTTTGACAACTCCCACTACCTCCAGGTGCAGGGTGTGGCTATGGGGACCTGTTGTGCCCCCTCTTACGCCAACCTGTACCTGGGGGAGTGGGAGAAGTCCCTCCTCGATGACGAGGACCTTGTCGAATACACCAGCCATATAACCAAATGGCTGAGGTATATCGACGACGTCTTCGTCGTCTGGGAGGGACCCGAGACCAAGTTATTTGAATTTTTCAATAGCATCAATGTGAACGATCGAAATCTGAAGTTCACAATGACCCATGATCCCCACAGCGTCACCTTCCTAGATGTCTCCGTTTCGACTACTGCGGAAGGACACCTTTCCAGCACTTTGTTTCGTAAGACAACTGCTGGGAATACGGTCCTTCACTTTGATAGTTTCCATCCGATCCCATTGAAAAACTCGATCCCCTACGGACAGTATCTGCGCCTTCGGCGCAACTGTTCAAGCGACGCTTTATTCATGAAGGAAGCAGAGGGGCTCCAAAATCGACTATTAGCAAGGGGCTACAGTAGATCTTGCCTTAAAAAAGCTTATAATCAGGCTATTGGACACTCTAGATCCCAGCTACTTTTTAAACCTAAACCCTCCCGAAGCCCTGAATGCAACCCTACCCGGATTATCATGCGCTACTCCCGTCAACATCAGGCTATTAGAAAGATTATAGAACGCTATTGGAGCATCCTCACAGATGACCCCAAGCTACGTGGATTTGTTCAAGACAGACCCACTATAACGTACAAAAGAGCTATGTCACTGCGTGACCAGCTTGTCCGCAGTGAATACACCAACGACAACAAGAGATTCAAGCATTGTTCCACAGTGGGTTCCTTCCCCTGTGGACACTGCTCGTATTGCTCACTCATCAAACAGGATAAAATCTTTGTTTTGCCGAATGGCAACACATTTACACCTAAACAGTTTGTAAATTGCCGCACTCGCGGAATCGTATACTTGATGGAATGTGAGTGTGGTGCATACTATGTGGGGAAAACCGGGCAGGAATTCTGGAAACGCATCTCCCAACATGTTTACAGTATGGAGGTGGGGAACCCATACCTCCCTATTGGGAGGCACATAATTTCTACACACAATTACAAAGTTCCCAAAGTTACCTTTGTGGCCCTCTATAGAATAAACATCCCCAACAGAGGTGGCCACTGGAATAAGTCTCTGCTGCAAAAAGAGCAGAGATGGATATTCCAGTTACAGGCCACCTCTCCACCAGGTTTAAATTAATCAATTTCATTTGCCCCCTTTTTGCAGGGATTCTCATCGGGGAAGACACAATGACCTTCCTTGCTCCTCCTCCTTTTTTTTTTTTTCCACCCCCCCTTTTTCCCCCCTTCCCCCCCCCTTCCCCCCCCCCTTTTTCCCTCCTTTTTTCCCCCCTTTTTTCCCCCCTTTTCTCCCCTCCCTTTCTCCTCCCCCCCCCCTCTCTCCCTTTGCTGATCCCAGCCAATTTTCCTTAATACATTTTTCTCATCTGCGTTTCCAGCTCTGTGTATATCGCTGCCTGGTTTTCCCCACACACATCCATTAAAGTCATCATTAATACTGTTGTTTTTCATCATGCTCATATGTACGAGATGCATATTAATGTGTATGTTACTGATCAATAAAATGGATCATGTGCTCTGTATCGTTCTACCCCTTGTAAAATCTAGCCTTAAACAGTTCGGAGTTTTCTATTGCTTCAATACTTAATATTATGTAATTTTGTTTTTTCCTTTTGTTTCTGTTTATGTACCATTTTGATCGCGCAGGTTGCAATAAATTATTGTCTTTGCAACTGTGCGATCATGCCAAAGTATACAATGCCATGTATGGTAAGATGCACCTGAGATGGCCAGCTAGCAATCAGCCCACGGCACACAGACTATATGTTTAGCACCATTGAACAGGTTATATAAATGGTTTATGCCATGCCTTATCATTATCACTATTATTCCTGCATAATAGCGTATTTGTGGCAGTATGGCTCCATGTTCCCCATTGTCTCCCTCAGTGTTTGTGTCTCTCCTCTGGGGGCGGGGGTGCACCTTTTTTGTGTCTTCCTGGCAGGGTGAGAGAGGAGACGCTGGGGCCCGCGTCTCCTAATATGCCCACTAGGTGGCATCACCTGGGTGGGACGTCTCTCTCCCTGCCAGCGGCGTCCCGGATCCCTTCCGGACGCCGCACTCATGAGCGCGCGCCCTAGGGCGCGTGCGCGTGACGTAGCAGCGCCTGCGCAGTTGCGGCGGAAGCGACGGGGACGCCCGAAGGTGTCTTCCTTTCCGGAACGCCGGGGGGACCACATTGGGGCGCACAGCTGTGTTGCTCGTTTCCCCCGATGGAGGGGGAGGAGGAGGGACGCAGGGCACATGAACACCTGAAGGGAGTTAGCCAATCAGCACTCCCTATAAATATGGGAATGGCCAGGGGACACTCATTGGATTCTTTCCTAACTGAAGACAGGTCACATAGACTGACAGCAAACACTGGTAAGCACAAATGGAATGAAGGTGATATCTTTCTAACGACTTGGTTCTTCTAAATCATTGCTGACCTTGTCAGATTCATCTATACCTTAATTAATTTTTTCAGCATCCAGAATATTTCAGTTCTTCCATTCAGTTCAGTTGAATTAGGTAATTAGTTCCGACACCTAATCTGTATTTTTTCACACTGCTTGTCACCTTCACTTTTTGTTCACCTTTTGTTTATTGCATCGTGCACATTTGTTTCACATGGTTTTTTCCATACTTCCCTCACATGTTCCCCCCCAATCTCCCCTCCTCCCCCCCCCCCGTCCATCTATGTCCCACATTTTTCACCCCACTTGCACTTTTCCTTTCACTTTCCCCCCCTTTCCTCCCCTCCCCCTGTTCCTTTCTGTCTCACACCCTGCTTTTCACTTCACCCTTTTACCCTTTTCAATTCCCTCCTTCTCCCCCTCTTTCTTTTCCTATCCTTTCCCCTTTTATAATTTATTTTATTTTATTTTTTTTTTATTTCTTTCCACCACTCCAATCTATTTTGGTTGGTTTTCCCCTTCCCCCCGTTTTCTCCCCCTCTCATTTCTCTTCGTCTATTCACTGGTGGTTTGTCGGCACCTTTACCTATTGCTCTTTGTATATATTTTCTACGGTACACGGTACATGGGAATTAACTGGCAGCAGGGCATTTGCTATCCTCCACTCGTTCTATCTTCACTTACACTGCGTTGGGTTCACTTCTTTTCTTTCACTTCTCACTTTCCCTCTCATTCTTTTGTTTCCTCTTTCTGTCTCTCCCCCTTCCCTATCCTCTTCCTCACATCTTCTCAACATATTCTCCTTCTCTTTTCCCCCCTTCCCCCAGCTATGCCCTCTGCACACCTATGTACCCACTATTCAACATCTTTATAAATCTCCATAGCTGGGAAATCTTCCAATCTGTGTGGATTAATCTAGTGACTCTCTGCTCTTCAGCATTTAACACTTAATATCTTTCTATTTCTATTTCTGGCAATAACGTATACCCTTTTAGGTACCTTTCGGGTTGTTCGTTGCCCCTCCCTCCTCTACTTCCCCGTCCTATACGGGGGTTGTTAGATGTGATCCCTCGCAAGACACACTTGGCCCACCGCCCGCTCTCCTGGGAGCTGTTCCGACACGGGGGAGACAGGGGAACTAAAGAGAAACTGTACCACCTAAAAATATAACAACTTACAATGCTTAAACTGCACGTGGAAACGTCATAATTTCTATAATAGGTAACTATATGATCTAGACAACTTTAATAGATGGTGCACATAC
Source organism: Lithobates septentrionalis (assembly GCA_037952835.1). Lineage (NCBI taxonomy): Eukaryota > Metazoa > Chordata > Amphibia > Anura > Ranidae > Lithobates > Lithobates septentrionalis. Next base: position 381,794 of record JBBDGP010003204.1, on the reverse strand, counting down.
ATAAGTTTGGTACTGTTGGATTTGATGCTATGTCTGACACATGTTGACCTTTTCACAGTGGGCAACCATCCTCTGAAGAGGACCCGGGAAGGGTCGAAACGCGTCAGGATTTACGTATACAACTTCTGTTGCTCCACACACATGTATGGTATCACAGGCAATATCTGTTGCTACCGCTTTTAAGAATTTCACTTTTAAGATAACCTTGGTCGCCATTTTATGCATTGTGCCTAGTACCTGGTTTAATTGTATGCTTTGTTTATTGCAATGGTATGCCACACTCAGATCATGTCTTGACTCGAATAGTCAGTACCTATCCTCAGTGATTTTTATAATATGCTACTTATATACTTTTTGTGTTAATAAAACTGAATTTTTTCAACCATCAATACTGTATTTTATTGGCTGCTTTAAAGCCCTGTTAGGGGGTTCTCGTACAATTTTTTGCACTTTTGGGGTGTGCGGCCTACCTGTCTACACTCATGTGAGTGCCCTTGTTATTTGTTTCGATAATTAACGTTTTGACCCAGGCAAATTTATATTTTTTATGTGCTCTTTGGATTAACTTGATCCGTTCTATTGCCTTTTTGTGATCCCGCCACACACAAATAATAATATATTTTTGGACTGAAATGTACCTCACAGTTAATTAACATGGAGTACACAATGGCTTATATGATTAATGCCGATATAGATCATGAAATTGAAACAGCTTTTTCTAGGAATGGAAAAAATATAGACACTGAAAGGGTACCTCTTAAAAAATTATTTAGAAACCACAAAAAGTTGACGATTACATTTCTTAATAGGAAGTGGGATATTTCATCCCTTAAATTACACATATCTAATAAAGTCATACCGAGGGGCCTAAGAGAGAGGGTAACACCGGCGGAACATCTCCACATCCCTAGATTTTTAGAGATTTGGAAAGAAGAATGCTTAAATAGGGGTTTAAATCTAATGTGACTTATTGTCGCAGAAGAACAACAACAGCTACAAGAAATTCATGAAGAACTAGAAAGTAGTGCCAAACAATTAGAACCCCACAAGGAAGAACCTGAATTTGAGAAAAACAATGAGTTCCTCAAGAAAGAAATTGAGAGAATACAAAAAAATATAAAATATACCAAACAGGAGAAATTCAAGCAGAATCTACTTGATTGGGAGAGTGGTGAAGTATTTGACCTAACCAAACAAAGTAGTAGTAGAAGCCAGTCCCGGGGTTTTAGAGCAAGACAACATAGCCAAAAAAATAGAAAGGGCTCTTCATCTGATAGTGATCGAGAGAGGGAAAGCATACATAAATCAGTTACTTTTTTAGAAGAACTAGAAGTGAAGAATTTAGCCCTAGATCCCAAACAAATGTTAACCAAAAAGAAGGCAAAGGAGGGAAGAAAAAGCACCATAGAAGGAAAAGGAAAGGACAAGGAGGTGGTAAAAAATCTGAGGAGTGGGAGACTAAGGAACCAAAAGAGATATTAAAAAATGAAGTTGTTGATCAAATACAAGATCTAAAAGTAGTGAACTTGTCTGAGTTCCAATTAAATGACAACCATATAAAACTTCTAACAAAGGGCTTGTCTTTTTCTCCCACCTCCCCAATGAACAAATTTGAGGTTTATAAGGATATTAATCTTTTCCTGAGGAAAATCCTTTTCAAATTATGGCACCAAAAGAAACCTAATAGTCAAGAAACTGTAGAAGAGAGTCTAGATAGTGAGGAAAAGGAAGCATTAGAAAACCTTGTAGCGTTGCTAGATGAAAATGTTTATAATGATCTAGAGGAAGAAATAGCTCAACCAATCAGAAGGAATGCTAACCCTAGGATCAGATCCACTAAAATGCCAATCCTGTCCAAACATAAATGGCTTAAAGTCTTTTTGGACTTGGTACAAAAGGACCTGAGCAAGGTTAATTGGGACTGGGTTGGCCCTAACAATTTAACTAGTGAGGAAAGGAAAGCCCTGCGAGATTTGGAAGAAGCCCCTGACCTGGTGATCAAGAAAAGCGACAAGGGGGGGAATGTAGTCCTGATGAGTGAAACTCTTTATGAGGATGAAGCCTTGAAGTTGCTTGGTGAAGGCTCTACATACAGTATAAAAAACTCTCTGGGACTCCATTCCTGAACCTTGCCAGGGCTTTAAATACTAAACTTCAATTGGGTTTAGAGGCGGGCCTGCTTACTAAAAAGGAATATGATTTTTTAAGGGTCGAGGACCTTACCATCCCAACCTTTTATATCATACCTAAATTACATAAATCCTTAACCCGCCCCCCTGGGAGGCCCATCATTTCAGCTATCAAGGGCCCCCTTGAAAAGGTGGGGAAATATGTAGACTCCCAAATTAAAGACATGGTAACTCATCTTCCCTCCTTTGTAAAAGATAGTAGGGATGTTCTCATAAAATTGTTACTTCTGAATGTCCCAGAGGACGCACTCCTGGTGGGGATCAATGTTGAAAGTCGATACACATCGATTCCCCATGGATGGGGGATTGCAGCAATAGTACATTTCTTGGAACAAGAATACCCCCAAATGGGGGCACATAATGAATTCTTGGTTGAGCTGTTAGAATTTATGCTCAACAACAACTTCTTTCAGTTCCTCGGAAAATACTATCACCAGTTAAGGGGAACGTGTATGGGGGCACCTTGGGCTCCGTCATATGCGTGCCTCCACCTGGGCCTCTGGGAGGAGGAAGTGGTGTTTAAATCCTCGATGTACCTCAGCCACTGTCGCCTGTGGCTGAGGTACATTGATGATGTCCTCATGATATGGGGGGGGCACTGTTGAACAACTTGAGGACTTTTTGTCCCAACTCAACAGCAATGATAGGAATATCAAATTGACCCATACCTACCATGAGGAGACACTACCTTTCTTAGACCTACAGTTAACTAAGGCCAATAAGGGGATAGTGACACGAGCCTACCGTAAGTAAACGGCAGCAAATACCCTTCTTTTGTCCCAAAGTCATAATCCTAAATCGCTTATTGATGGAATACCCACTGGGCAGTTCCTCAGGATCAGGAGGAATTGCTCTGAAGAAACACAATTTTTGGAAGAAGCAGAGGACATGTACCAACGCTTCAGGGAGAGGGGCTATTTGCATAAGCCCCTAAAAAAAGCTAAATCAAAAGCCTTGAGATGTAAACGTGAATGCCTCCTGAAACCCCAAAATTAAGTACCAAATATGGAAGTGAACTTCCTGAGAATTATCACCAAATTTGGGTCCCAATGGACCCAAGTTAAAAATATTCTAGAGAGACATTGGCACATTTTGAAGTCCGCCCCACTGATTGCCGACACAGTGGGTCCTAGACCCCTGTTGACGTCAAGAAGGGCGCAGAATTTAAATGATGTCCTGGTCCATTCCGAATATAAAAGGACTGAAAATAAGAACTGACTCACAACCTCACAAGCATTAGCTGGTATGTATGCCTGCGGACACTGCAATATCTGTAAATATGTGCATAAAACCGATGTGTTCGCCAATTCATGCGGAGTTAAAGAATATAAAATTAAACAGTTTGTGAATTGCTCAACTACCAGAGTAATTTACATGCTTACATGTCCTTGAAATAAAATCTATGTCAGTAAAACTAAATGACAACTCCACACTAGAATTGGCGAACACATCGATAGCATCAAGAATAAAAAGGATGATGACCTCCCTATCTCTCTGCATTTTGCTCAATTCCATAATGGTGACCCTAAAGGGTTAAAGGTGAAAGAAATTTATGTGTTAAACATACCCCCAAGAAGAGGAGATTCCGACACCAGTCTCCTACAAAAGGAGAAAATGTGGATCTATTACCTAAATTCCATGGTGCCTATGGGCTTGAACAATGAGTGCAACCTGTAAAAAGAAGGTGTAGAAATCGCGCCAACTCCCAAATTGAACTAAAATGAAGCAGCCAACACAACAATCTGACCGTTGCAAGTGTAAAAATAATAATAAAGTGTGGCGCTAATAAAACACAAAATAAGTAATAGTGATCTCTGTGAAAGAGAATTCAAAACTTAGACTGTATAACCATAGAGTGAATGTTACAACATCTCAAAGGATATATACAGATAAGTAATAGCAGTAAATGCTTAGGTGTGTAAAGGGGTGAATGCTTAGTAACAAGCAATGGGTTAATTAGAAAACAACAATGCATAAGATACCATATTCAAAAAGTATTCAAAAAATATTACTACAAAGTGTCCCAGTATATTGAGTGTGTAGCTCTATAGGGACGTATTATCCGTATGTGCAAATGCAGGAAGGAGAGACGTCCAAAGCCCTAAAAAAGGTGAACATATAAAGGCATAGGAAGTCTATTGTTGAAGAGGTGCGATACTTCAAATGGACCCCACAGCCATCTGGGTATAGGCCATCTTCATATGCAGTGATTAAAGGGTAGCTTTAAAAATCCTTCAATAAAGGTGGATTCTTCACTTATATAGATGTTTTCAACATAGAGAGAGAAAGACAAAAGGATGCCCTTACCAGAGAAGGTGGACTCACAGGCCCTTGGCGGTGAGTCGAACAGGCTTGTACCGTCAAGCGGTATAGGGTGGCACTCTGTGAGAAGATTTTATGTAGAATCCCATCAGGAGTCCTCAGATGTTGTACCAGTTTGGGAACAGGAACCTCCAAGGATCAGCTTCGATCGCCGGTTGGTTGTTTCCTCAATGGTCCATCCCATGTGTAAGTGAACAAGGAAAAGAAAAAGACTTCCACATAGTGTAAATCCTTATTTTTCAAAAAGGCATGGTAGCACTTTATTCAGGAATACACTCCGAAAAATTACAGGCAGGGGCAGTAAAAACTCGGTTCAGAATACAAAAAGGTATAAAAAATGGTAAAAAATAATGTAAAAATAGCGCAGTAAGTAGTGGTGGGGTGTAGACATAGAAACCCGACGCGTTTCGCCCTCGAAGGCTTCTGCTGGGGTATGAGTGCAACCTCAATGAGTGCAACCTGCAGCCTTTTTTAGAAAGATAATACATTTTTGCAATGAGTGAAGCAAGATAGCTTTCGTTCTGGGTATCTAGGTACTTTCCACTCCCGTTCGCTCTCCTTTTGGTGGTGCAATTTACACCAATGCGGATAAAGCGACTAATGAAGAGCGATAGTTTGCTCTTCAGTTCCAGTTATGAAGATCGATATGCTTTCTTCTTCTTTTTCTTGCTTTTCATGTTCAAATGTTAATTTTTGGAAAATGCTTCTGCCTGTGGCGTAATTTATGCCGATATATCTAAAATGAACAAGGGAAGAGCGATAGTTCGCTCTTCAGGTCCAAAAATGTTAAGATGCATTTTTGCAATCAGTGAAGCAAGATAACTAATAGGCTTCTAGCCCTTGGTATCTATGTGCTTTCCACTCCTATTTGCTCCCCTTTTGGTGTTGTAATTTATACTTATGCAGTCAAAGCGACTAGTGAAGAGCGATACTTTCTCTTCATTTTCAGTGAAGCATGAAAATCAATATGTTTTCTCGCTATTTATGTTCAAGTGTCAATTTTTGGAAAAGGCTTTTGCTTGTGGCGCAATATATGCTAATACGTCAATAATGAACAAGGGAAGAGCAACAGTTCGCTCTTTAGGACTAAAAATGTTATATATACCGGTAGCACAAGGCTCCCTCTTGTGGCTGAATATATAAACCAGTGCACTCAATGATTCCTATGCTGGATGTTAAGTATGAGAGGTGGTGTGGGTAACATCCAGTGGTCAAACACAGGTACTACAGCTGGGATTTTGAGACTATTTAACCACTTCAGCCCCGGAAGGATTTACCCCCTTCGTGACCAGAGCACTTTTTACAATTTGGCACTGCGTCGCTTTAACTGCTAATTGTGCGGTCATGCAATGCTGTACCCAAACGAAATTTGCGTCCTTTTCTTCCCACAAATAGAGCATTCTTTTGATGGTATTTGATCACCTCTGCGTTTTTTATTTTTTGCGCTATAAACGGAAAAAGAACAAAAATTTTGAAAAAAAATGATATTTTCTAATGTTTGTTATAAAAAAAATCCAATAAACTCAACTTTAGTCATACATTTAGGCCAAAATGTATTCGGCCACATGTCTTTGTAAAAGAAAATGTCAATAAGCGTAAATTTATTGGTTTAGGCAAAAGTTATAGCATCTACAAACTAGGGTATATTTTCTGGAATTTACACAGCTTTTAGTTTATGACTGCCTATGTCATTTCTTGAGGTGCTAAAATGGCAGGGCAGTACAAACCCCCCCCCCCCCAAATGACCCCATTTTGGAAAGTAGACACCCCAAGGAAATTGCTGAGAGGCATGTTGAGCCCATTGAATATTCATTTTTTTGTCCCAAGTGATTGAATAATGACAAAAAAAAATACAAAAAGTTGTCACTAAATGATATATTGCTCACACAGGCCATGGGCATATGTGGAATTGCACCCCAAAATACATTTAGCTGCTTCTCCTGAGTATGGGGATACCACACGTGTGGGACTTTTTGGGAGCCTAGCCGCGTACGGGGCCCCGAAAACCAATCACCGCCTTCAGGATTTCTAAGGGTGAAAATTTTTGATTTCACTCCTCACTACCTATCACAGTTTTGAAGGCCATAAAATGCCCAGATGGCACAAACCCCCCCCCCCAAATCACCCAATTTTGGAAAGTAAACACCCCAAGCTATTTGCTGAGAGGCATGTTGAGTCCATGGAATATTTTATATTTTGACACAAGTTGCGGGAAAGTGACAATTTTTTTTTTTTTTGCACAAAGTTGTCACTAAATGATATATTGCTCACACAGGCCATGGGCATATGTGAAATTGCACCCCAAAATACATTTAGTTGCTTCTCCTGAGTATGGGGATATCACATGTGTGGGACTTTTTGAGAGCCTAGCTGCGTACGGGGCCCCGAAAACCAATCACCGCCTTCAGGATTTCTAAGGGTGTAAATTTTTGATTCACTCCTCACTCCTCCTACCTATCACAGTTTCAAAGGCCATAAAATGCCAAGATGGCACAAACCCCCCCAAATGACCCCATTTTGGAAAGTAGACACCCCAAGCTATTTGCTGAGAGGCCTGGTGAGTATTTTGCAGCTCTCATTTGTTTTTGAAAATGAAGAAAGGCAAGTAAAATTTTTTTTTTTTTTTTTTTAATTTTCAAAACTTTGTGACAAAAAGTGAGGTCTGCAAAATACTCACTATACCTCTCAGCAAATAGCTTGTGGGTGTCTACTTTCCAAAATAGGGTCATTTGGGGGGGTTTTGTGCCACCTGGGCATTCCATGGCCTCCGAAACTGTGATAGGCAGTGAAGAGTGAAATCAAAAATTTACGCCCTTAGAAAGCCTGAAGGCGGTGCTTGGTTTTCGGGGTCCCATACGCGGCTAGGCTCCCAAAAAGTCTCACACATGTGGTATCCCCGTAGTCAGGAGAAGCAACAGAATGTAATTTGGGGTGTAATTTCACACATTCCCATGGCATGTTTGAGCAATATATCATTTAGTGACAACTTTGTGCAAAAAAAGTTGTCTTTTTCCCGCAACTTGTGTCACAATATACAATATTCCATGGACTCGACATGCCTCTCAGCAAATAGCTTGGGGTGTCTACTTTCCAAAATGGGGTCATTTGGGGGGGGGGGGTTGAACTGTCCTGGCATTTTATGCACAACATTTAGAAGCTTATGTCACATAGTTACATAGTTACATAGTAGGTGAGGTTGAAAAAAGACACAAGTCCATCAAGTCCAACCTATGTGTGTGATTATGTGTCAGTATTACATTACATATCCCTGTATGTTGCGGTCATTCAGGTGATTATCTAATAGTTTCTTGAAGCTATCAATGCTCCCCGCTGAGACCACCGCCTGTGGAAGGGAATTCCACATCCTTGCCGCTCTTACAGTAAAGAACCCTCTACGTAGTTTAAGGTTAAACCTCTTTTCTTCAAATTGTAATGAGTGGCCACGAGTCTTATTAAACTCTCTTCTGCGAAAAAGTTTTATCCCTATTGTGGGGTCACCAGTACAGTATTTGTAAATTGAAATCATATCCCCTCTCAAGCGTCTCTTCTCCAGAGAGAATAAGTTCAGTGCTCGCAACCTTTCCTCATAACTAAGATCCTCCAGACCCTTTATTAGCTTTGTTGCCCTTCTTTGTACTCGCTCCATTTCCAGTACATCCCTCCTGAGGACTGGTGCCCAGAACTGGACAGCATACTCCAGGTGCGGCCGGACCAGAGTCTTGTAGAGCGGGAGAATTATCTTTTTATCTCTGGAGTTGATCCCCCTTTTAATGCATGCCAATATTCTGTTTGCTTTATTAGCAGCAGCTTGGCATTGCATGCCATTGCTGAGCCTATCATCTACTAGGACCCCCAGGTCCTTTTCCATCCTAGATTCCCCCAGAGGTTCTCCCCCCCAGTGTATAAATTGCATTTATATTTTTGCCACCCAAATGCATTATTTTACATTTTTCTACATTGAACCTCATTTGCCATGTAGTCGCCCACCCCATTAATTTGTTCAGGTCTTTTTGCAAGATTTCCACATCCTGCGGAGATGTTATTGCCCTGCTTAGCTTAGTATCGTCTGCAAATACAGAGATTGAACTGTTTATCCCATCCTCCAGGTCGTTTATGAACAAATTAAATAGGATTGGTCCCAGCACAGAACCCCGGGGAACCCCACTACCCACCCCTGACCATTCTGAGTACTCTCCATTTATCACCACCCTCTGAACACGCCCTTGTAGCCAGTTTTCAATCCATGTACTCACCCTATGGTCCATGCCAATGAACCTTATTTTGTACAGTAAACGTTTATGGGGAACTGGAGGACTGGGCCGACTTCTCAGTCGGTAACCGGTACTATAGAAGGGACGGACTGCACCTAAATGAGGAGGGTGCAGATCTGCTGGGAATGAAAATGGCCAAAAAGTTAGAGGGGTTTTTAAATTAGGCGATGGGGGGGAGGGTCCAGAGACAGTGATAGCCAGCGCGGATGATATTCCAGAGGGTAGTGTTGGGGGCATTAGTGATAGGTTAACCAAAGCACAAAAACACAAGGCGAGTATAGTAGCAAGTCCTAGTTGCAATTTTGAAACACCCAATACGAGGACAATATGCGACCGGTCTAAACTATGTGGCATGTTCACCAATGCCAGGAGCATGGCAGACAAGATGGGTGAACTAGAGATACTGTTGTACAAGGAGGATTTGGATTTTGTGGGAATTTCAGAGACCTGGTTCAACAGCTCTCATGATTGGCTGGCAAACATTCAAGGGTATATCCTATACCGCAAGGATAGAGAGGGTAAAAAAGGGGAGGGGTATGCCTATATATCAAGAATAATGTACAAGCAAATGTGAGAGATGACATCACTGAGGGAGCTAGGGAGGAGGTGGAATCCTTATGGGTAGAGCTCCAAAGGGATGAAGCTAAGGGGAAAATAATACTGGGAGTATGCTATAGGCCCCCTAACCCGAGGGAGGAAGTGGAGACGGATCTCCTATCACAAATTGGATTAGCAGCAAGGATGGGAAGTGTTATCATAATGGGGGATTTTAATTATCCAGACATAGACTGGGCGGAGGGAACCGCGCATTCATTTAAGGCTCGCCAGTTCCTTAATGTCTTGCAGGACAATTTTATGGGTCAGATGGTAGACGCACCAACTAGAAATAAAACAATACTGGATCTACTGATTACCAACAATACAGACCTGATCACAGATGTGGAAATACAGGGCAATTTAGGTAACAGCGATCACAAGTCAATTAGTTTCAGTATAAATCACACAAATAGGAAACATAAAGGGAATACAGAGACACTGAATTTCAAAAGAGCCAACTTCCCTAAACTACAAACCTTGCTAAAAGGCATAAATTGGGATAAAATATTAGGAACAAAGAATACGGAGGAGAGATGGGTTTGCTTTAAGAGCATATTAAATAAGGGCATTAGCCAATGTATCCCATTGGGTAATAAATTTAAAAGAGCGAACAAAAATCCTGGATGGCTTAACTCCAATGTAAAAATGCATATAAAAGCAAAGGAGAAGGCCTTCAAAAAATACAAGGGTGAGGGATCATCCTCAGCATTCAGACTTTATAAAGAATGCAATAAGAAATGTAAGGGTGCAATTAGGACGGCTAAGATAGAACATGAAAGACACATAGCGGAGGAGAGCAAAAAAAATCCCAAGAAATTCTTTAAGTATGTAAACAGTAAAAAAGGGAGGACAGGGGGGCGTTGCCTGCAACGGAGCTGAATGGACGTCTGATCCCAGAGCTCCGGCACTCCGGCGGACAATAATGACCGAAAACGGCTAAAATCAACCGGTTTTCACCTCCATCGGCTGGCGAAACGATCCGGGCACACCAGGAGGATATGATGGGCAAAAGAAAAGGCACATCTAAGCCCCAACGGCTGACGGACTACTTCTCACAGCCACAGCATGGAGGTAGGCAAGATGGCGCTGACCACCCACATGCATTACCACATAAAAACAACCCCGCTCTGCTCACCGCCACCTCATCCCCTAATCAAAATGATTCCTGCAGCAGCCAAAGATCCCTCCCTTCATTCTCTCCATCAGGGAGCCCAGCTAAAGCCAAACAAAAGTTGGATGGAGCTGGATGCAGTCCTGCAATAAGCCCTGGAACGGACTCAGGGGATGACACCAGGGAGCTCCCTGACTCAATTACCACCTTCCCCACTATGAATCAACCTGTACTGGACACTGTCCTAAAAGATATGCTAGTGTCTCTGAGAAGCACTTTGCAGGCTGACATGATGCACTATATGCACAGATTTAGTGGGGAACTAAACGCAGTAGAGGCCCGAGTGGAGCATGTGGAAAATAAGATGGGGGATTATGCATCCACCATTAATGACTTGGTGGACGCAAATGAAGAAAGAGAAGAAGAATCTGTATGGATTAAAAATAAAATCGCAGATATTGAGGACAGGTCCAGACGGAACAACCTCAAGATTAGGGGGATCCCGGAATCAGTACAAGCATCTGAACTGCGACCATATGTTGTGGACCTTTTCACTGCTCTTTTACCAGACCTCTCCGAAATAGACATTACTATTGACAGAATACACCGCCTACCAAAGCCAGCTTATCTCCCGGACACAGTCCCCAGAGATGTGATTTTACGCTTGCATTTTTTCCATGTCAAAGAGCAATTAATGTAAGCAATGCGGAGACAGGAGAATATCCCGCCCCGCTTTCAACAACTACAATTCTATGCTGACCTTTCTCAGCATACATTGCAAAAGAGAAGGAACTTGAACACTATTACAAAAGTGCTCAGGAACCACAACATACCCTACAGATGGGGGCACCCTACTAAAATAACTGTCACCAACCAAGATAAAACGTTCATTGTAGACTCAATGGATAAAGGCATTGCCTTACTTAAATCATGGAATATCCTTCCTGACTCCGAAAACGACGGAATCCCTAAAGGCAACCGACAGTCAGTTACACCTGACTGGAAGAAAGTAACACCAAAGAATGCCAAGTCGCATAAATAATTTCCTTTGGAAATCCGGAAAAATTGTCTGTCCACCTAAAACGCTGGAGTAGCCGATAGGCTAGAACTTAACCCCTCAAGTTTCTTGAGCAGCAATTTGCTGCACACTGGTGATTCCCACTAAACCCTATGAGAAGGAAGTTTCCCTTATGGGTCATCCAGAAGTTTCTGGAAAGTTGAATGGTAACTATACCTACTATGTTAACTTTGTTTTGTTATATTTTTTTTGCTTTTTCTTTTTTCTCCCGCAAATGGAGCACCACAACAACCTACCCAGCATCCAGCTCTTCGCAACACACTACCATCAATCATCTGAAAATATCCAGTACAACAGCCGCCATGACACAGAGCTTACAAGGATCACAGTGAGTACTTATACCACAAGAGAATATACGCATGTACTGCACCCTTCACTAAAGGTGACTTTCAGATACCTCAGGTCTGAATACAAACCACAACCAACATACATAAAAAACCAACCTAATGGCTATCCAATTTTTATCTATTAACGCCAAAGGGCTTAATCACCCAGCAAAGAGGAAATCTCTCTGGAAGGAAGCACTATTGAATAAATCTGATATATTATGCGCACAAGAAACACATTTTAGTAGCACAGCTGCCCCACTATGTCAACACATGAACTTTCCACACATCTTTTTTGCAAACGGTGAATCGAAATACAAAGGAGTAATGATTGCCATAAGAGACACCATTGCATTTAATCTTCATACAAAACATATTGACCCACAGGGGCGATACTTGGCGCTAGTGTGCGATATCAATCAAGTAACCTACACCATAGTAAACGTCTACGCACCAAACAAGCATCAGATCCGCTTTTTTCACAAGCTTATCCACAAGATTGATTCCCTGAGAAAAGGTTTTTTTGATATTGTGTGGGGACTTCAACATTATACCTGACCCATCCATAGACACAACAAGAAAGGCGAATCGAGCAATGGCATCTCTACAAGAGTCTATTCACAGGGAGAACTTATATGATCTATGGCGGTGTCTCCATGCTGGAGAGAAAGACTTCACATTTTTCTCCGCCCCACACCACACGTACACCAGGATTGATTTCTTTTTGGTAGACCAACACACTCTGATCAAAGCAGCTTCTTCAACCATCAACAACATCACGTGGTCCGACCACGCCTCAATCACCCTATCTATTAAAGACGCTTCAATAGTCAATACCACCCCAGTGTGGAGAGCCAACTCTTTTCTTATGCAACAACCAGAATCCAAAAAAATTATTGAAGACCAATTGGTAGAATTCTTTCACATTAATGAGTCTTCTGTTCAGAGTCCTTTTACTCTATGGAATGCTCATAAGGCATTCATTAGAGGAATATTCATTAAATTGGGGGCCAGGGCGAGGAGGCAGCGGCAAAAGAAACTACAGGATATCACAGATGAAATTTTTAGTATTGAATCCAAAAATAAACAACAATTCTCTCCTACACTATCTAAAAGACTAAACCAACTGAGATATGATCTAAGACTCCTTTTACTAGAGGAGCTTGAAAAAAACATGAAACGACTTAAAATGAACTATTACGCACACGGTAATAGTGCAGGAAAAATGTTAGCACAACAAATTAAGGGCCATAGAAGTAAAACTAAAATTCCATATATATTACATCACACGAATAAAACCAAACTACAACATCCACAAGATATAGCAGACGCCTTTAGCACTTATTATGGCACATTATATAACCTGAAAGACGATACAACTACAGTCCAACCTACAACAACAATGATAACTGATTTTTTAAAACACATCAAATTACCAACACTATCTCAACAAGAAATGGAGTATTTAAATGCACCATTTACTACTGAAGAAATTCATAAAACTATAGAATCACTCCCAAATAATAAATCCCCAGGTCCAGACGGCTTTATAGGGGAATACTATCAAACATTTAAAAATTTACTGTCCCCACATTTAAACAAAGTTTTCAATAAAGCGGCTGCCTCCTCGTCCTTCCCATCTGAAATGTTAACTGCACTGATAGTGACATTGCCCAAGCCAGGGAAAAGCCCAGACACAACAGGAAATTTTCGGCCCATTTCTTTATTAAATACAGATTTAAAAATTTATGCTAAAACCATAGCTAACCGACTCATAGACATCTTACCTCACTTAATACACCCGGATCAGACCGGATTCACCAGGGGACGTCAGACCTCTGACGCTACCAGGAGACTAACGAATATTATCCATATTGCTGCAGCCCAGCAAAGGCCTTCTCTGCTCCTAGCATTGGACGCGGAGAAGGCCTTTGATAGAGTACATTGGGGCTACTTAGAGTTGGTTCTGGGGAAATTTGGGTTCTCTGGACCTATCTTAAAAGCAATCATGGCATTGTATTCAAAGCCCTTAGCCTGCGTGTATACATCGGGAGTACTCTCCAAGCCATTCAACATAACCAACGGTACCCGCCAGGGCTGCCCCCTTTCTCCATTCATTTTCAATTTAATTTTAGAACCCTTAGCAACGTTCATCAGACAACACCAATCCATAACAGGCTTCCTGACCCATAAATCGGAACATGTCATTAGCTTATTTGCGGATGACATTATCCTGATGCTCACAAACCCAACAACCTCCCTGGCTTCGGTACATGACACACTACAAATGTTTTCTAAGATTTCATATTATAAGGTTAATGAGAACAAATCTTATATATTAGGTATTGGTATAGAACCACAAGAGGAAGGGGTTCTCGGTTCACGGTTTCCATACTCATGGTGTAAGGAGGGGGTGAAATATCTAGGAATCACCCTGACAGCGTCTCCGGACCATCTTTTTAAGGCTAACTATATCCCCTTTCTTGACTCTTTACCGACAAAACTACAAAAATTAGCCAAAACAGAACTCCTATGGTCAGGACGCCTGGCCGCTTTTACAATGGTAATTCTACCCCAAATAATATACCTTTTTAGATCACTCCCTATCCCTGTTCCTAACTCCTATTTTTCCAAACTCCAATCTATGCTCAATGGGTTTCTATGGAAAGGAAAAAAAGCAAGATGGGCGTTTAAAAATTCAGTGATGTCCAGGAAAGTTGGGGGTGTAGGCAACATTGTAATCAAGGACTATTACCTCGCATCTATATTAGCACAATTGAGAACATGGTTCCCAGAATCACCCGACACTAGGTGGCAGGAGTTGGAAGAGGACCAAACTCCCAACAAAAATTTATACGACTATTTAATGAGCAACTCAATTACTTCTTCCCATACCCAGAATTTAGCCCCACCAATAAAAGCGTCACTCAGAGCCTGGAATATTTTGGTAAAAAATCAATCATATACCCCTCCTGTATCCTTGATAAAGATACCTATCACCAGTCTATCCGAACTTATTCCTGACCTTAGCATAAAACATTGGGCTAAACTAGGTATTGTAAACCTAGAAGATCTTAGAATAGGGCCCATGATGAAAACATTTAGAGCACTACAAATTGAATACAATTTAGAGCATTCTGAGTATTACAGATATATACAGATTTGCCATTTTATGAGAACCAACCCCTCTCTCTCAGTACAACTCCCCTGGAGAATAGTATTATACCTTACAAAACAAAACACCAATATTAAAGGAATTTCACTATTTTACAATACTCTAAACAATAAATTAGCATTTGTCAAACATCCCTATATTGATGCCTGGGAACGTGAATTAAAACAATGTTTCAAGCCAGAACAATGGCAAAAGGCACTTCAGACTACATATACTGCTTCTAGGTGTATCAACCTATGGGAATTAACACAAAAGATACTTATGCGTTGGTATTTAACACCGTATAGGATCTCCCAGTTTGACCACAAGACCTCCCCACTGTGTTGGAGGAACTGCAATCATATAGGTACCTTATACCATATACTTTGGGAATGCCCTAAAATACGTACTTTATGGGGAAAGGTATTTGATATACTCACAAAAATAACGAATCAGCAGATCCAGGCTACACCAGAACTTGCTATTCTCTCTATAGACATAGACCTGTTCCCTAAAACATATAGGAAAATAATCTCTCATGTATTACTAAGCACTAGATTAACAATAACTAGACATTGGAAGACACAAGAAACCCCCAAAATAAAAGAAATAATCCTAACCACTAACACGCACATCACATATGAAAAAATGTATGCATCATCCCAAGGTAAATTCCTCATATCATGCAAACAATGGAAACCGTGGACCGAGTGGTATAAACCAAGATTGGCATAGAAGCTACAAACAAAACTGATATATGCGCACCTACTGGATGAGCTTAAGCTTAAACCTCACAAAATGGATTGCTCCATTCCTTATTATTATTTGGTACAATTTGTTTCTGTTCTTAGTTACTTATTTTATTTATTTTACTTTATCTGTTTTATCTTTAATCTGTTTCTTCTGCACATATCCACATAGCAACCATTACAACTGGTCCAAAGTATTGCAGGACATGTGAAATCTGTACTGATTATAGATCCTTTGTTTGATTTAAATCGATGGGGCCCTCTCCTCCTGGGGCACAGCAGGTTCCCAATGGGGGTGTCGGAGGAGGGGAGGCTCCCAAAATATGTATGCCTCTGTTCACCAATAACAGTTACAGGATCTGGAAAAAACAGAAATTCTTTATCTACTTCTACTTAATTACAGTTTGTTTTTTCAGAGTACAATAACACATGAAACCATGTAATGTCTAGTAATATAACTGTCTAGTGGATAAGTCGGAAATGTCAAATCGTAAAATACTGCCTTCTATTACAAGTACTACTGTTTGTACTTTTCCATTTTTTCTTTTCTTTTCTGTGATTAAAATCAATAAAAAACTATTGAAATTAAAAAAGGGAGGACAGACCATATTGGCCCCATAAAGAATGAGGAAGGACATCTGGTTACAAAGGATGGGGAGATGGCAAAGGTATTGAATTTATTCTTCTCCTCAGTCTTCACAAGTGAATCGGGGGGCTTCAGTAACCAAAACTGCAGTGTTTATCCTCATGACACAATACAGGAAGCACCTCCATGGTTAACAGAGGACGGAATTAAAATTAGACTTGAGAAACTTAACATTAACCACTTCAGCCCCAGAAGGTTTTACCCCCTTCCTGACCAGAGCACTTTTTACAATTTGGCACTGCATCGCTTTAACTGCTAATTGCGCGGTCATGCAATGCTGTACCCAAACCAAATTTGCGTCCTTTTCTTCCCACAAATAGAGCTTTCTTTTGATGTTATTTGATCAGCTCTGCCGTTTTTATTTTTTGCGCTATACACGGAAAAAGACCGAAAATTTTAAAAACAAATGATATTTTTTACTTTTTGTTCCAAAAATAATCCAATAAACTCAGTTTTAGTCATACATTTAGGCCAAAATGTATTCGGCCACATGTCTTTGGTAAAAAAAATGTCAATAAGTGTATATTTATTGGTTTGCGCAAAAGTTATAGCGCCTACAAACTAGGGTACATTTTCTGGAATTTACACAGCCTTTAATTTATGACTGCCTATGTCGTTTCTTGAGGTGCTAAAATGGCAGGGCAGTACAAAAACCCCACAAATGACCCCATTTTGGAAAGTAGACACCCCAAGGAAATTGCTGAGAGGCATGTTGAGCCCATTGAATATTCATTTTTTTTGTCCCAAGTGATTGAATAATGACAAAAAAAAAAAAAAATTACAAAAAGTTGTCACTAAATGATATATTGCTCACACAGGCCATGGGCATATGTGGAATTGCACCCCAAAATACATTTAGCTGCTTCTCCTGAGTATGGGGATACCTCATGTGTGGGACTTTTTGGGAGCCTAGCCGCGTACGGGGCCCCGAAAACCAATCACTGCCTTCAGGATTTCTAAGGGCGTACATTTTTGATTTTACTCCTCACTACCTATCACAGTTTTGAAGGCCATAAAATGCCCAGATGGCATAACCCCCCCCCAAATGACCCCATTTTGGAAAGTAGACACACCAAGCTATTTGCTTTGAGGCATGTTGAGTCCATGGAATGTTTTATATTTTGACACAAGTTGCGGGAAAGTGACAATTTTTTTTTTTTTTTTTGCACAAAGTTGTCACTAAATGATATATTGCTCACACAGGCCATGGGCATATGTGGAATTGCACCCCAAAATACATTTTGCTACTTCTCCTGAGTACGGGAATACCACATGTGTGGGACTTTTTGGGAGCCTAGCCGCGTACGGGGCCCCGAAAACCAATCACCGCCTTCAGGATTTCTAAGGGTGAAAATTTTTGATTTCACTCTTCACTGCCTATCACAGTTTCGGAGGCCATGGAATGCCCAGGTGGCACAAACCCCCCCCAAATGACCCCATTTTGGAAAGTAGACACCCCAAGCTATTTGCTGAGAGGCATGGTGAGTATTTTGCAGCTCTCATTTGTTTTTGAAAATAAAAATAAAAATAAATTTTTAAAACTTTGTGACAAAAAGTAAGGTCTGCAAAATACTCACTATACCTCTCAGCAAATAGCTTGGGGTGTCTACTTTCCAAAATGGGGTCATTTGGGGTTTTTTTTTGCCACCTGGGCATTCCATGGCCTCCGAAACTGTGATAGGCAGTGAAGAGTGAAATCAAAAATTTACGGCCTTAGAAAGCCTGAAGGCGGTGCTTGGTTTTCGGGGTCCCGTACGCAGCTAGGCTCCCAAAAAGTCTCACACATGTGGTATCCCCGTACTCAGGAGAAGCAACAGAATGTATTTTGTGGTGTAATTTCACATATTCCCATGGCATGTTTGAGCAATATATCATTTAGTGACAACTTTGCGCAAAAAAAAAAAAATTAAAAAAAATTGTCTCTTTCCCGCAACTTGTGTCACAATATAAAATATTCCATGGACTCGACATGCCTCTCAGCAAATAGCTTGGGGTGTCTACTTTCCAAAATGGGGTCATTTGGGGGGGTTTTGAACTGTCCTGGCATTTTATGCACAACATCTAGAAGCTTATGTCACACATCACCCACTCTTCTAACCACTTGAAGACAAAGCCCTTTCTGACACTTTTTGATTACATAAAAAAATATTTTTTTTTTGCAAGAAAATTACTTTGAACCCCCAAACATTATATATTTTCTTTAAAGCAAATGCCCTACAGATTAAAATGGTGGGTGTTTCATTTTTTTTTTCACACAGTATTTGCGCAGCGATTTTTCAAACGCATTTTTTGGGGAAAAACACACTTTTTTAAATTTTAATGCACTAAAACACATTATATTGCCCAAATGTTTGATGAAATAAAAAAGATGATCTTAGGCCGAGTACATGGATACCAAACATGACATGCTTTAAAATTGCGCACAAACGTGCAGTGGCGACAAACTAAATACATTTTTAAAAGCCTTTAAAAGCCTTTACAGGTTACCACTTTAGATTTACAGAGGAGGTCTACTGCTAAAATTACTGCCCTCGATATGACCTTCGCGGTGATACCTCACATTCATGGTGCAATTGCTTTTTACATTTGACGCCAGACCGACGCTTGCGTTCGCCTTAGCGCGAGAGCAGGGGGGACAGGGGTGCTTTTTTTTTTTCTTTATTATTATTATTATTTTTTTATCTTATTTTTAAACTGTTCCTTTCATTTTTTTTTTTTTAATCATTTTTATTGTTATCTCAGGGAATGTAAATATCCCCTATGATAGCAATAGGTAGTGACAGGTACTCTTTTTTGAAAAAATTGGGGTCTATTAGACCCTAGATTTCTCCTCTGCCCTCAAAGCATCTGACCACACCAAGATCGGTGTGATAAAATGCTTTCCCAATTTCCCAATGGCGCTGTTTACATCCGGCAAAATCTAAGTCATAAAATGCTCGTAGCTTCTGGTTTCTTAGGCCATAGAGATGTTTGGAGCCACTCTGGTCTCTGATCAGCTCTATGGTCAGCTGGCTGAATCACCGGCTGCATTTTCAGGTTCCCTGTTGAGACAGGAGAGCCAGAGAAAAACACGGAAGACGTTGGGGGGGGGCATTCCCTCCTACTGCTTGTGAAAGCAGTCTAGAGGCTAATTAGCCGCAAGGATTGCTTTTACATGAAAGCCGACCGCTGGCTGAAAAGAATGATACCAAGATGATACCTAAACCTGCAGGCATCATTCTGGTATAACCATTCAAAGTCGTGAATGGCGTACCTGAAGACAAAAAAATGGTTAACAATAAAGCACAGTAAACGGTAAAGTATAAAAAATTGCATACCTGAAAAACAAACATGATAAAACATAATAACAATAAAACATTGCAGAATAGAATACAGTAAAAAAGAGCAGAACAATAGAGAGAATAGAGAGAGAGAGAGAAGAATAAAACGACAACTATTTTTTTTTATTTTATATTTTTGTTTGTGTTTTTTTTATTTTTTTACACTTTTTTTTGTAACTATAACTTTTATAACTGTAACCGGTTCCAGGTTCGGGTCTCTCAAAATGCGATGGCATCTTGGGAGACCCTGTGAAAGTGTGTCCTAGTCTGTGCAATGCTGTACCCTACGCTAATACTCAACTAGTGCATGGTAGCGTTCAAAACATTCACCAATGCAAAGACCAGGATTGTCAGGACAAGAGGGACAATAATAGCGGGTGTCACGCCTATATCCGCGCTTGCTGCAGACACAACATCTTTTTTGGGGGGGTTCGTTGGGTAGGGGTACTCGGGAGGACATAAAGAAAATGCCTCTCATGCAGCCGACTGCATTTGGTTGGGGATGTGAATGGGGGAAGTACGGGCGCTGCAGAAGTGGTGGGTTCCCAATTAGGATTGGCGAATGCAGCAGGAAGGACATTATGGGCACAACGGCCCTGTTTTTGTCTTTCTGGTGGCAGCGGGACACTACTTGTGCTTGCCACCTCACCAGCTTGAACTGCATTTATGGGACTCGCCACGTCACCAAGTGTTACTGCAGTGCGGGTTTGACTACGACCGGGGTGTACTAGGCCGCTGGTGCTTGCCAGTTCACCAAAACGCTACCACAAAAACTGTTAGCGATCGCAGGGATCAGGCCTGACTCTGCGAACGCTGCAGTTATGCGTTTAGTGTTTTGTAAGTGACAGTGATCGATGGATACTGCACTTGGGTGGGGTGGGCTGGGCTGGGCCGGGCGGAGGGGCAAAACGCAGGTGCTAGCAGGTATCTGGGCTGATCCCGCTAACACTGCGTTTGTGGGAACCCTAAACTGCTGGGGACGCTAGTATAGATCTGATCGGATCAGATATTGATCCGTTCAGATACTATACCACTAAGGGAGGTGTATGCTGCGTGCGTGG
This sequence comes from Lithobates septentrionalis, assembly GCA_037952835.1. Classification (NCBI taxonomy): domain Eukaryota; kingdom Metazoa; phylum Chordata; class Amphibia; order Anura; family Ranidae; genus Lithobates; species Lithobates septentrionalis. Next base: position 360,970 of record JBBDGP010003204.1, on the reverse strand, counting down.
GTGTTAGCGCTACTGGCGCTAACCTGACGCTGCCTGGGGCAGGTGCTTGCCAGTTCACCAAAACGCTACCAAAAAAACTGTTAGCGATTGCAGGGATCAGACCTGACTCTGCGAACGCTGCAGTTATGCGTTTAGTGTTCTGTAAGTGACAGTGATCGATTGATACTGCACTTGGGTGGGCTTGGCTGGGCCGGGCGGAGGGGCAAAACGCGGGTGCTAGCAGGTATCTGGGCTGATCCCGCTAACACTGCGTGTTTGGGAACCCTAAACTGCTGGGGACGCCAGTATAGATCTGATCGGATCAGATATTGATCCGTTCAGATACTATACCACTAAGGGAGTTGTACGGTGCGTGCGTGGGTGTTAGCGGTACTGGCGCTAACCTGACGCTGCCTGGGGCTGGTGCTTGCCAGTTCACCAAAACGCTACCCTATACTGCTGGGGACGCTAGTATAGATCTGATCGGATCAGATATTGATCCGTTCAGATACTATACCACTGAGGGAGGCGTATGCTGCGTGCGTGGGTGTTAGCGGTACTGGTGCTAATCTGACGCTGCCTGGGGCGACGCATATCACCGCCGGGCGATCAGGGGGCTAAACCTTTATTCGGTAATAAACAGCGGGTGCCCTGACACTATAAAAAATAAATGAACTAACCAGTGTCACCCGTGACAGTTATAAGGTGGTCAGGGGTGAAAGGGTTAACTAGGGGGCAATCAAGGGGTTAAAACATTTATTAGATAGTATATGGGGGTCCCTGACGCTATAAAGCGCTGACGGCGAACCTAAATATTTACCTCCCTAACTAGCGTCACCAGCGACACTAATACAGCGATCAGAAAAATGATCGCTTAGTGACACCGGTGACGGGGGGTGATCAAGGGGTTAAAACTTTATTAGGGGGGGTTAGGGGGGTACCCTAGACCTACAGGGGGCTAATACTCACTGCCCTAACACTTCTAACTGTCACAAACTGACACTATGCAGTAATCAGAAAAAAAAAAAAAATACTCCTTGGTGTCAGTTTGTGACAGGGGGGGGGTGATTGGGGGGGGGATTGGGGGGCGATCGGGGGGGGTCGGGGTGTAAAGTATGCCTGGCATGTTCTACTGTGTGTGTGTGTGTTGTGCACTCACATGTCTTCTCTCCTCGGCGCTGGAACGGAAACTGCCAAGCCGAGGAGAGATGACATCACATCCTCTGCCTGTGTGAAACTACACACAGGCAGAGGAGGATTCCCATTGGCTGGGAGCGATCGCGAGGGGGGGGCCACGATCGGATGGTCTCCCCCTCGCCTCTCATCGCTTCCAGTCACAAGCCGACCGTCGCTGGCACCAGGGGGGGGTCCGATCGGACCCCCCGCCCACGGGAGGCAGATCACGTATGGGTACGTGATTCTGCCTGCCCGTGCCATTCTGCCGCAGTATATCTGCGTTAGGCGGTCGGCAAGTGGTTAATAAATCACCGGGACCAGATGGCTTGCATCCGAGGGTACTTAGGGAACTCAGTCAGGTGATTGCCAGACCGTTGTTCCTAATTTTTACAGACAGTCTATTGACTGGAATGGTACCAACTGATTGGAGAAAAGCCAATGTAGCACCAATATTTAAAAAGGGCCCAAAAAACATCCCTGGGAATTACAGACCAGTTAGCCTAACATCAATAGTATGTAAAATCTTGGAGGGGATGATAAGGGACTATATACAAGATTTTAGTAATAAGAACGATATCATTAGCAGTAATCAGCATGGATTCATGAAGAATCGTTCTTGCCAAACCAATCTATTAACCTTCTATGAGGAGGTGAGTTGCCATCTAGATAAAGGAAGGCCCGTAGACGTGGTGTATCTGGATTTTGCAAAAGCATTTGACACAGTTCCCCATAAACGTTTACTGTACAAAATAAGGTGCGTTGGCATGGACCATAGGGTGAGTACCTGGATTGAAAACTGGCTACAAGGGCGTGTTCAGAGGGTGGTGATAAATGGGGAGTACTCAGAATGGTCAGGGGTGGGTAGTGGGGTTCCCCAGGGTTCTGTGCTGGGACCAATCCTATTTAATTTGTTTATAAGCGATCTGGAGGATGGGATAAACAGTTCAATCTCTGTATTTGCAGACGATACTAAGCTAAGCAGGGCAATAACTTCTCTGCAGGATGTGGAAACCTTGCAAAAAGACCTGAACAAATTAATGGGGTGGGCGACTACATGGCAAATGAGGTTCAATGTAGAAAAATGTAAAATAATGCATTTGGGTGGCAAAAATATGAATGCAATCTATACACTGGGGGGAGAACCTCTGGGGGAATCTAGGATGGAAAAGGACCTGGGGGTCCTAGTAGATGATAGGCTCAGCAATGGCATGCAATGCCAAGCTGCTGCTAATAAGGCAAACAGAATATTGGCATGTATTAAAAGGGGGATCAACTCCAGAGATAAAACGATAATTCTCCCGCTCTACAAGACTCTGGTCCGGCCGCACCTGGAGTATGCTGTCCAGTTCTGGGCACCAGTCCTCAGGAAGGATGTACTGGAAATGGAGCGAGTACAAAGAAGGGCAACAAAGCTAATAAAGGGTCTGGAGGATCTTAGTTATGAGGAAAGGTTGCGAGCGTTGAACTTATTCTCTCTGGAGAAGAGACGCTTGAGAGAGGATATGATTTCAATTTTTCAAATACTGTACTGGTGACCCCACAATAGGGACCACTCATTACAATTAGAAGAAAAGAGGTTTAACCTTAAACTACGTAGAGGGTTCTTTACTGTAAGAGCGGTAAGGATGTGGAATTCCCTTCCACAGGCGGTGGTCTCAGCGGGGAGCATTGATAGCTTCAAGAAACTATTAGATAAGCACCTGAACGACCGCAACATACAGGGATATGTAAGGTAATACTGACACATAATCACACACATAGGTTGGACTTGATGGACTTGTGTCTTTTTTCAACCTCACCTACTATGTAACTATGTAACTATGTAACTGTGTCAAATGCTTTTGCAAAATCCAGATACACCACGTCTACGGGCCTTTCTTTATCTAGATGGCAACTCACCTCCTCATAGAAGGTTAATAGATTGGTTTGGCAAGAACGATTCTTCATGAATCCATGCTGATTACTGCTAATGATATCATTCTTATTACTAAAATCTTGTATATAGTTCCTTATCATCTCCTCCAAGAGTTTACATACTATTGATGTTAGGCTAACTGGTCTGTAATTCCCAGGGATGTTTTTTGGGCCCTTTTTAAATATTGGTGCTACATTGGCTTTTCTCCAATCAGCTGGTACCATTCCAGTCAATAGACTGTCTGTAAAAATTAGGAACAACGGTCTGGCAATCACCTGACTGAGTTCCCTAAGTACCCTCGGATGCAAGCCATCTGGTCCCGGTGATTTATTAATGTTAAGTTTCTCAAGTCTAATTTTAATTCCGTCCTCTGTTAACCATGTAGGTGCTTCCTGTGTTGTGTCATGAGGATAAACACTGCAGTTTTGGTTACTGAAGCCCCCCGATTCACTCGTGAAGACTGAGGAGAAGAATAAATTCAATACCTTTGCCATCTCCCCATCCTTTGTAACCAGATGTCCTTCCTCATTCTTTATGGGGCCAATATGGTCTGTCCTCCCTTTTTTACTGTTTACATACTTAAAGAATTTCTTGGGATTTTTTTTGCTCTCCTCCGCTATGTGTCTTTCATGTTCTATCTTAGCCGTCCTAATTGCACCCTTACATTTCTTGTTGCATTCTTTATAAAGTCTGAATGCTGAGGACGATCCCTCAACCTTGTATTTTTTGAAGGCCTTCTCCTTTGCTTTTATATGCATTTTTACATTGGAGTTAAGCCATCCAGGATTTTTGTTCGCTCTTTTAAATTTATTACCCAATGGGATACATTGGCTAATGCCCTTATTTAATATGCTCTTAAAGCAAACCCATCTCTCCTCCGTATTCTTTGTTCCTAATATTTTATCCCAATTTATGCCTTTTAGCAAGGTTTGTAGTTTAGGGAAGTTGGCTCTTTTGAAATTCAGTGTCTTTGTGTTCTCTTCATGTTTCCTATTTGTGTGATTTATACTGAAAGAAATTGACCTGTGATCGCTGTTACCTAAATTGCCCCGTATTTCCACATCTGTGATCAGGTCTGTATTGTTGGTAATCAGTAGATCCAGTAATGCTTTATTTCTAGTTGGTGCGTCTACCATCTGACCCATAAAATTGTCCTGCAAGACATTAAGGAACTGGCGAGCCTTAAATGAATGCGCGGTTCCCTCCGCCCAGTCTATGTCTGGATAATTAAAATCCCCCATTATGATAACACTTCCCATCCTTGCTGCTAATCCAATTTGTGATAGGAGATCCGTCTCCACTTCCTCCCTCAGGTTAGGGGGCCTATAGCATACTCCCAGTATTATTTTCCCCTTAGCTTCATCCCTTTGGAGCTCTACCCATAAAGATTCCACCTCCTCCCTAGCTCCCTCAGTGATGTCATCTCTCACATTCACTTGTACATTATTCTTGATATATAGGCATACCCCTTCCCCTTTTTTACCCTCTCTATCCTTGCGGTATAGGGTATACCCTTGAATGTTTGCCAGCCAATCATGAGAGCTGTTGAACCAGGTCTCTGAAATTCCCTCAAAATCCAAATCCTCCTCGTACAACAGTATCTCTAGTTCACCCATCTTGTCCGCCATGCTCCTGGCATTGGTGAACATGCCACATAGTTTAGACCGGTCGCATATTGTCCTCGTATTGGGTGTTTCGAGATTGCAACTAGGACTTGCTACTATACTCACCTTGTGTTTTTGTGCTTTGGTTAACCTACCACTAATGCCCCCAATACTACCATCTGGAATATCTTCCGCGCTGGCTATCACTGTCTCTGGACCCTCCCCCCCCATCGCCTAGTTTAAAAACCCCTCTAACTTTTTGGCCATCTTCATTCCCAGCAGATCTGCACCCTCCTCATTTAGGTGCAGTCCGTCCCTTCTATAGTACCGGTTACCGACTGAGAAGTCGGCCCAGTCCTCCAGGAACCCAAACCCCTCCTTACTACACCAGCTCTTCAGCCACTTGTTTACTTCCCTAATCTCCCTCTGCCTTTCCGGTGTGGCTCGATGTACCGGTAGTATTCCTAAGAACACTACCTTGGAGGTCCTTTTCCTCAATTTAGCACCTAAATCCCTAAAATCGTTCTTTAGGACACTCCATCTGCCTCTGACTTTGTCATTGGTGCCAACGTGCACCATGACAGCCGGGTCTTCCCCAGCCCCTCCCAGTAATCTGTCCACAAGATCCGTGATGTGCCGAACCCGAGCGCCACCCACTCTTCTAACCACTTGAAGACAAAGCCCTTTCTGACACTTTTTGTTTACATGAAAAAATGTTTTTTTTTTTGCAAGACAATTACTTTGAACAACCAAACATTATATATTTTTTTAAAGCAAAGGCCCTACAGATTATAATGGTGGGTGTTTCATTTTTTTTTTCACACAGTATTTGCGCAGCGATTTTTCATACGCTTTTTTTGGGAAAAAACACACTTTTTAAAATTTTAATGCACTAAAACACACTATATTGCCCAAATATTTGATGAAATAAAAAAGATGATCTTAGGCCGAGTACATGGATACTGACATGGACATTCATTGTACTGTTCATTTAAGCACAAGAGAATCCATTTTGTTCTCACTGTTGAAATGTATTCTGTAACCTTCACCTAACACACAGACACTTCTCCTACTAAACACTCTCTACTCCCCCCTCCCTTTTCAAGGTTTTACTTTTGCAATTGTTCTATTCGCTAGTTTTTAATAATATATTTCTATTTGTTAGCTTTTAATAACATATTTCTATTTGTTAGCTTTTAATAACATCTCACACCACCCCTTTCTTATCTATGTATAAAATAACATGTAATAATACATTTTTCACCGAACGGACATTTTAAACACAGTGATTGAGTCCTGTGAATCTGTTCCTGCAGCTGCAGTATTAACTTTGTTTTAGAGTCCCAATCAGAAATCAGTCATATCAGTCTTGGCGAGCCATAACAGGAGTTTGGCAGAGTCTCCAGAAGGAACCGCGCTTCGATCGGGATCATCGGGAAACGCAGACCTCAAATGCCGGCTAGGTAAGCTGCCCTTAAGCTTGCTATATTTCTGCCTTTTCCTATGTATCCTATCTGTCGGTTCTCAAGGAAACCAGACCACTCTCGGACCTTTCTGGTTGGGCAACGTGTGTGTGTGAATGTGTTTGTGTCCCCCTTCACGGGTTGGACTGTGTGTGGATAGGGAAAATCCTCTGCAGTTCCCTGCGTTGACTCCTTGTGGGCGACCTGGGTCAGAGGCGCATGGTAGGGTCAGATAAAACTCACAGAGAAGAGAAGAGACGAGGAGGGTCTCTTAATGAGTGTTTTGTCTATTGTCATAAACCCCTTCTATCCACGTAGATAAGTGGAGACTATTCTTGTAAATCTGCAGATTTGCTGTACTATTTGTTTTAGAGGCAAGAGGGTATAGGCACAAGTAGAGAAGAGAGAAGACTGGCCAGTCATTATGGGCATTAAATTAATTAAGGGAATGAAGGGAGAGAGGCCTTCAGAAAATGCCCAGCGCAAGATGAGCGCTAGAGAATATATGAACCGAAGGTACGGTTCTGCCTATACTGAGCCCCTAGATAAATGGGTAGAATGGACAAAGGGAACAGCTAAACCTTTAAAATCTGAAGGGACTTTTGATTTAAAAGTATGGCAAACTTTTCTGCACGATTATGGCCCACTACTGTGCAGTGAAGGAACGTGGAGAATAGCTTGCACATGGGAGACAGAAGCTAAAGTAGCAAATCAAACTGGCTTGACGGAGATATTTAATAAAAGTACTGCCCAAATTTACTACGTTTGGCCAGAAGACTCTGTAGAGGAGGACCCCTCACCTTATGTGGCTGCCAGTTTGGCTTTAAGGGGTCCACGCACAAAAGCAAAATAATTAGATTACATGGAACACACAAAAGATGAGCTATGCAATATAGTAGAGAGCAGAGGTTTAACAGCCCCATATCAACCTACAAAGAGGGATTTGGCTCAAAAATCTAGGTAAGATGGTAAGTGCACGGGAGGTTTGTGAGAAATTGAAGGAAAAATTGCCCCAAATATATGGACAAACCAGACATGCTGAATTTATGAATGCTAAGCAAGGGAAAGAGGAAGCAGCAGGGGCTTATTGGAGGCGGTTAAGTGATATGGCTGAGGAAGCAGGCATTAAAATAGAGGAAGAGAAGGCGGGAGAAACTGCAAGTCCGTCTACACAACTGGTGAAACAAAGGTTTCTTGATGGTTTAATACCCCAGTTGAAAGAAAAGTTGTTCACAGCAAGGCCTGAGGCAGGCAATATGTCTATTCGAGACGTCCTGCCTATCCTGTTATCCATAGAAAACAGGATTAACGAAAAAGACAGCAAACCCAAGGTAATGTACATGGGGAAGCAGAGAGGAAAAGGAAGAGGAAGAGGCAAAGGCAATTTCAGAAATCATGGCGAAACGGGGACCAATTATATGCTACAATTGTGATGGGGAAGGACACATAGCCAAATTCTGCCATCTTCCTGACCGTAGACTGGAAAAGAGCTTAGAGGCACCTCATGCTGATCCCAGTTCTCTGCCAAAAGCAGTGGATCAGGCATAGGAAAATGGCATGCCAGTATCAATCATGTTAAATAGGGGAGACAATGGTCCCGAGGCCAGAGTAAAAGTATTTTTACAAGAACTCCCCTATCCTGGAGGAGAAACAGAATTAACCTGTTTAATTGATACTGGTCCAAGCCGAAGTGTTTTTAACCACTTCAATACCAGGCACTTAGACACCTTCCCGCCCAGCCCAATTTTCAGCTTTCAGCGCTGTCACAATTTGAATGACAATTGCGCGGTCATGCTACACTATACCCAAACAAATTTTTTATCATTTTGTTCCCACAAATAGAGCTTTCTTTTGGTGGTATTTGATCACCTCTGGGGTTTTTATTTTTTGCGCAACAAATAAAAAAAGACCGAAAATTTTGAAAAAAAACACGTTTTTCTTTGTTTCTGTTAAAATTTTTTGTAAATGAGTACGTTTTCTTCTTCAATGACGGGCACTGATATGGCTGCACTGACGGGCACTGATACGGCGGCACTGATGGGCACCGATGAGGTGGCGCCAATGAGGTGGCACTGATGAGGTGGCACTGACGGGCACTGATGATGGGCACTGATAGGTGGCACTAATGGGCACTGATAGGTGGCACTGGTAGGTGGCACTGATAGGTGGCACGATGGGCACTGATAGGCGGCACTGATGGGCACTCGTAGGTGGCATTGATGGGCACTCGTAGGTGGCGTTGATGGGTAGTTATGGGTGGCACTGATAGTTGGCACAGATAGGCACGGATGGGCACTGATAGGTGGGCACAGATGGGCACAGATGGGCACTGACAGGTGGCACCGATGGACACTGATGGGTGGCACTGATGATACTAATTGATGGCAGTGATGCCCCTAAGTGTGGCATTGCTGGGCATCACTGCAACATAATTGTGCCAATCAGTGCCCATTTGTGGGCACTGATTGGCACAGATTTGGCACTGACTGGGCACATGTGGATGGCCATGGGGTACATACCTGGCCATCCACATGTTTCCCTTCCCTGGTGGTCCTAGTGGCGATCCCTGGTGGTCCAGTGTGGTGATCTGTGGGGGGGCTGCGCTGATAAACAATCAGCGCAGACCCCCCCTGCCAGGAGAGCCGCCGATCGGCTCTCCTCTACTTGCGTCTGTCAGACGCGAGTGAGGAAGAGCCGATCAACGGCTCTTCCTATTGACAGCGTGATCAGCCGTGATTGGACACGGCTGATCACGTGGTAAAGAGCCTCCGCCGGAGGCTCTTTACCAAGATCGGTGTAGCGGTGTGTCAGACTGACACACCGGTCCACCGATCGCCGCGATGCGCGCCCCCGGGGGCGCGCTGCGGCATGTTATCCTGAAGGACGTCATATGACGCCCAGTCAGGATAACTGAACCACCGCCCGGCCGTCAATCCGCTATAGGCCGGCGGGAAGTGGTTAATATAGAGGACTTACCTCCAGGATTATTATCTACAAATGTTATCTCTGGTGTTGGCCTAACCGGGACCTCTACTGATTTGGTTGAGTCCAAGCCACTTAAACTCAGGCTAGGACAGCAAACAGATATTGTCACTAAAGTGTTAGTTTCAGACACAGTTCCTACCAATCTTTTGGGAGCTGACATTTTGAACCAAATTTTAGCAAACATAGACTACACTCCTACAGGAGTCCAAGTGGTCAGTAGTCTGTCAGGAGAAGTTTTAAATTCTGCCTGTGGAGTATTTTTAATCCAAGACTCCACTCTGCCATTTCCACCAGAATTTAAAGTGATTCCCACTGAATTATGGGCCACCAGCAAATATGATGTAGGTCTGCTGGATTGCACCCCAGTCATGATAAAAATTAAACCAGGAGCCCATCTCCCACAGATTAAACAGTACCCACTGAGTATTGCTCAGACTGAGGGGATAAAGGATCAAATCACTCAACTGAAAGCAGCAGGGGTTGTTGTACCAATTAAGTCCCAGGTCAATACACCCCTGTTCCCAATTGCAAAGAAGCCAGACAAGAAGGGTGGGCAGGTGACATATCGCATGGTGCATGATTTGGGAGCCATTAACAATATAATAGAGGCAGATACCCCGATCGTGCCCAACCCCCGCACTTTACTAAGTGGAATACCTGCCTCCAGCACCTGCTTTACAGTGATTGATCTTGCAAATGCTTTCTTTTCGGTGCCCCTGCACCCAGATTGCTGGCACCTTTTTTCATTTACCCATGATGCCCAAAAGTTAGCATGGACAAGATTGCCCCAAGGCTGTGTGAGTAGCCCCTCTGAATATAATACTGCGTTAAAGCAAGTATTGGACCAATGGTCCCCCTCACACCCAAACACAGTTTTGCTTCAGTACATAGACGATTTGCTTATTTGTTCTGATACAAAGGACATTTGTAGCAGAGAAACAGTAAACCTTCTCATGTTTCTCTATAACAGTAACAACAAAGTTAGCAAAGATAAGCTGCAATACTGCCAAGAGAAAGTGATCTTCCTGGGTCACTGCATTTCACATGGAATCCGTCACCTAATCCCAGATCGAGTTAAAACTCTACAAAACTTTGAAAAGCCAAGAAATGTACGGCAACTACGTGCCTTCCTGGGGTTAGTGGGATATTGTAGGGACTGGATTCCAAATGCATCAGAACTTATGGCTCCTCTATATGAGGCTACCACTAGAAACCCTTTCAAACTCACATGGGACAATGAATTGCAGATGAAGGAGCTTATTAAAATTTTGTCTGAAGCTCCCGCCATTGGACTTCCTGACTATACTAAGACTTTCTCGTTGTTCTGTCATGAAGTCAAAGGATTTGCTGCAGGTGTACTCACCCAGCTACATGGAGACAAACAGAGGCCTGTGATGTATGTATCAGCCTCATTAGACCCTGTCATCAAAGGCTCCCCCAGTTGTATGCGAGCCATAGCAGCCTGCATTTTGCTGCTAGACAAAGTAACGGAGCTTGTACTAGATTCTGCTCTGATCCTGTATGTGCCACATGCAGTACAGGAAATCATGAATCAAGTAAATACCGGACATGTGTCTGCCAGTAGATTTGACAAGTACCAGTCTGCTCTTTTTGCTCCATCGAATTTAACAATCAAACGATGTGTTACTTTAAATCCGGCTACTCTTCTTCCTATAATTGATGAGGAAGATGCAACAAATGGTACTGATGTAGAACCTGAGAGTTTTTCTCACGATTGTATGTCTCTTATGGAGGTAGAAAGGGCCTCTGTCACACCAGCAAAAGATGAGCCCTTATCAGATTGTGACACACACTTATCCGTAGATGGTTCCAGATTTTACACTGATGATGGTCAGCCACACACAGGGTTTGCTGTAACCACTACAGACACCATTTTACATCAGGAAGCATTGAAACCCCAGATGTCAGCACAGGAAGCGGAGTTGTATGCTGTAGTCAAAGCATGTCATCTCCTAGAGAATCAAAGGGGAAATGTTTACACTGACAGCAGATATGCATTTGGAATAGCCCACGATTTTGGGCCTATCTGGAAAGCACGGCACTTTCTGACTAGTGCAGGGAAGCCAGTGAGACATGCAAAACTCATAGAGCGGCTATTTGAGGCCTTTCAGAAACCAGCAGAAGTTGCCATCTTGAAGGTAAAAGGGCATGCAAGGGGAAGTGACATGACAACCAGAGGAAATGCTTTAGCGGACCAAGCGGCAAAGGATGCTGCCCTTATGGCATTTGGAGTCACATCCACTGTAGGGGTCGCCCAGGTAGCGGGGACAGATTCCCCTCATCAAGAGCAGTGGGATGTAGAAACTCTAATTCAGTTGCAGAACCAGGCCCCTGATGAAGAGAAGGAAAAGTGGATCAAATGTAATGCTACCCAAAATCAGCAGGGCCTGTGGAGCGCTGACAACAGGTGGTGTCTACCCAGGAGTTTGTATCCAGTTTTAGCACAGCTGGCACATGGCGTCAGTCATCTTGCTAAGGGCGCGATGGTGGCACTTACTGACTGCTATTGGATAGCACCTGGATTTAGTGCATTTGCAGCCAGGTTTTGTGCTTCATGTCTCACTTGTGCTCTGTACAATGCAGGGAGGCCTGTTCATGTTCCCCAAAGGCATTCTCCAAAGCCAGATTTCCCTTTCCAAAGAATTCAAATAGACTACATTCAGATGCCCAGAATAGGCACCTATGAGTTTGCTTTAGTGTGTGTTGACATGTTTTCAGGTTGGCCCAAGAGCTGGCCAGTAGCCAAAGCAAATGCAAAAACAACAGCAAAGAAAATTTTGAATGAAATAGTTTGTAGATATGGAGTTCCTGAAACTATTGAGAGTGACAGAGGAACCCATTTTACTGGGAAAGAATGAAAGAGGTAATGGAAGCACTTCACATACAGCAAGCTTTCCATACACCTTATCATCCACAAAGTAGTGGTAAAGTTGAGAGACTTAATGGAATTTTGAAAAACAGATGTGCAAAAATTAAAACAGATACAGGAAAAGGATGGGTGGAAGCTTTGCCATTAGCCCTATATTCTGTACGAACTACCCCTAAACAACCACATGGGCTGTCCCCCTATGAGATTTTATTTGGAGGGCCACCCAAAACAGGGCTATATTTTCCCCAACAGTTGCAGGCTTCTCACTCTAATCTGTTAGAATATGTTCAGATTTTGCAAAGAACATTGAATAAAATACATGAAGGTGTTTATAAATCTATCCCCGACCCAGATTCTGTTTCAGGTATTCACAGAATCATGACATGCTTTAAAATTGCGCACAAACGTGCAGTGGCGACAAACTAAATACATTTTTAAAAGCCTTTAAAAGCCTTTACAGGTTACCACTTTAGATTTACAGAGGAGGTCTACTGCTAAAATTACTGCCCTCAATCTGACCTTCGTGGTGATACCTGACATGCATGGTGAAATTGCTATTTACATTTGACACCAGACCGACGCTTGCGTTCGCCTTTGCGCGAGAGCAGGGGGGACAGGGGTGCTTTTTTTTTTTCTTTAGTATTTTTTTGCTTTTTTATATTATTTTTAAACTGTTCCTTTCATTTTTTTAAAATCATTTTTATTGTTATCTCAGGGAATGTAAATATCCCCTATGATAGCAATAGGTAGTGACAGGTATTCTTTTTTGAAAAAAATGGGGTGTATTAGACCCTAGATCTCTCCTCTGCCCTCAAAGCATCTGACCACACCAAGATCGGTGTGATAAAATGCTTTCCCAATTTCCCGATGGCACTGTTTATATCCGGCGAAATCTAAGTCATGAAATGCTCGTAGCTTCTGGTTTCTTAGGCCATAGAGATGTTTGGAGCCACTCTGGTCTCCGATCAGCTCTATGGTCAGCTGGCTGAATCACCGGCTGCATTCTCAGGTTCCCTGTTGGGACAGGAGAGCCAGAGAAAAACATGGAAGATGGTGGGGGGGGGGGGGCATTCCCTCCCACTGCTTATAAAAGCAGTCTAGAGGCTTATTAGCCACTAGGATTGCTTTTATATGAAAGCCGACCGCTGGCTGAAAAGAATGATACCAAGATGATACCTAAACCTGCAGGCATCATTCTGGTATAACCACTCAAAGTCCAGCAACATACTGGTACGTTGCTGGTCCTTGTTGGGCATATATTGTAATCTTTTTTTTTAATGCAGCCTGTGGGCTGAACGGAAAAAAGAGATTGATCGGTGGGTATGCCCACCATTAGAATACCTCCCTTCATCCACCCACTTCTAATGATGGGCATACATGCACCATATATATATATGCCGAAGCATGGGGGCATCTGCCCCAAAAGTTAGGAGCAAATCGCTCCTCCGCCCCTGCTGCCCCCATACTTCAGCATTTATATCACCTCCGCTGGAGTCACGGCTTTATATATCGTGGGAGCAAACACTGTTGCTGTCAAGATAAATAAATCTCCTCTGCAGCTGAATGCTACCTGAAGACAAAAAAATGGTTAACAATAAAACACAGTAAACAGTAAAGTAAAAAATTGCATACCTGAAAAGCAAACATGATAAAACATAATAACAATAAAATATTGCAGAATAGAATACAGTAAAAAAGAGCAGAACAATAGAGAGAGAATATAGAGAGAGAGAACAATAAAACAACAACTATTTATTTTTATTTTATATATCTTTTTGTGGTTTTTTTTTACACTTTTTTTTGTAACTGTAACTTTTATAACTGTAACCGGTTCCAGGTTCGGGTTTCTCAAAATGCAATGGCATCTTGGGAGGTCCTGTGAAAGCGTGCCTAGTCTATGCAATGCTGTACCCTACGCTAATACTCAACTAGTGTATGGTAGTGTTCAAATCATTCACCAATGCAAATACCAGGATTGTCAGGACAGGAGGGACAATAATAGCGGGTGTCACGCCTATATCCGCGCTTGCTGCAGACACGACATCTTTTTTGAGGGGGTTCGTTGGGTAGGGGTACTCGGGAGGACATAAAGAAAATGCCTCTCATGCAGCCGACTGCATTTGGTTGGGGATGTGAATGGAGGAAGTACGGGTGCTGCAGAAATGGTGGGTTCTCAATTAGGATTGGTGAATGCAGCAGGAAGGACATTATGGGCATGACGGGCCTGTGTTTGTCTTCTTCTTGGTGGCAGCGGGACACTACTTGTGCTTGCCACCTCACCAGCTTGAACTGCACTTATGGGACTCGCCACATCACCAAGTGTTACTGTAGTGCTGGTTTGACTATGACCGGGGTGTACTATGCCGCTGGTGCTTGCCAGTTCACCAAAACGCTACCAAAAAAACTGTTAGCAATCGCAGGGATCAGGCCTGAACGTTGCAGTTATGTGTTTAGTGTTTTGTAAATGACAGTGATCGATTGATACTGCACTTGAGTGGGCTGGGCTGGGCTGGGCTGGGTGGAGTGGCAAAACGCAGGTGCTAGCAGGTATCTGGGCTGATCCCGCTAACACTGCGTTTTTGGGAACCCTAAACTGCTGGGGACGCTAGTATAGATCTGATCGGATCAGATATTGATCCGTTCAGATACTATACCACTAAGGGAGGTGTACGGTGTGTGCCTGGGTGTTAGCGCTACTGGCACTAACCTGACGCTGCCTGGGGCTGGTGCTTGCCAGTTCACCAAAACGCTACCAAAAAAACTGTTAGCGATCGCAGGGATCAGGCCTGACTCTGCGAATGCTGCAGTTATGCGTTTAGTGTTTTGTAAGTGACAGTGATCGATCGATACTGCACTTGGGTGGGCTGGGCTGGGTCGGGCGGAGGGGCAAAACACAGGTGCTAGCAGGTATCTGGGCTGATCCCGCTAACACTGCGTTTTTGGGAACCCTAAACTGCTGGGAACGCAAGTATAGATCTGATCGGATCAGATATTGATCCGTTCAGATAGTATACCACTAAGGGAGGTGTATGCTGCGTGCGTGGGTGTTAGCGGTACTGGCGCTAACCTGATGCTGCCTGGGGCGACGCAGACCCTATCTGACCCTAAAACCTAACTTATATCACCGCCGGGCGATCAGGGAGCTAAACCTTTATTAGGTAATAAATGACGGGTGCCCTGACACTATAAAAAATAAACTAACTAACCAGCTTCACCCGTACCAGTTATACGGTGATCACTGGTGAAAGGGTTAACTAGGGGGCAATCAAGGGGTTAAAACCTTTATTAGGTAGTATATGGGGGTCCCTGACGCTATAAAACGCTCACGGCGAACCTAAATATTTACCTCCCTAAGTAGCGTCACCAGTGACACTAATACAGGGATCAGAAAAATGGTCGCTTAGTGACACTGGCGACGGGGGGTGATCAAGGGGTTAAAACTTTATTAGGGGGGGGTTAGGGGGGTATCCTAGACCTAGAGGGGGCTACCTCTAACTGCCCTACCACACTAACTGTCACAAACTGACACCAATGCAGTAATCAGAAAAAAAAAACTGCTTGGTGTCACTGTGACAGGGGGAGGGGTGATTAGGGGGTGATCAGGGGGTGATCGGGGGGTGATGGGGGGTGTATGCCTGGTGTGTTTTACTGTGTGTGTAGTGTTTGTGCACTCACATCGATGTCTTTTCTCCTCGGCGCCGGACCGGAAAATACCGAGCCGAGGAGCGATGACATCACTTCCTCTGCCGCTGTTTACTATACAGCAGCAGAGGAAGAATCTCATTGGCTGGGAGTGATCGTGAGGGGGTGGCCAGGAATGGATGGCCTCCCCCTCACCTCTGATCGCTTCGGAACAGACGCTGACCGCCTCGGGCACCGGGGGGGTCCGATCGGACCCCCCGCTCACGGGAGGCAAGTAACGTACTCATAAGTTACTTTGCCTGCCCGTGCCATTCTGCCGCAGTATATCTGCGTGAGGCGGTCGGCAAGTGGTTAAGCCCAGCTCCCTAAACCCCTCCCAGCTCTGAGGAAACGCGTGGAACACATCAGCATGTCAGAAGGGGGATTGCCTGTTTGCTGCACATGTGAAGCAGAAAAATGGCAGAGGAACGACAGCTTCTAATCCAATGACTGGAATCAACAAACCTGCATGAACGGCACTTTATATACAGCCAAAACCTCAAGGCATCAGGACATCAGCTCATTCTGAGCATGTTCCAATCTGGACCGATGGGTAGAGGTACAGGGAAGTGACCGGGATATATGACATGGTGAGAGTGTCTATTTACACAGTTGTGTTTTTTCCTGTGCCCGTTTTTCTGCCTCCCTATCTGATGGCCTTTGGAGATGTATCCATACTGTTAAAGTGAGTCTATGCCTAAGTCTGTTCCGTCTGATTATTTCAGCCTCAATATAATCACCTCTCTGCTTCACCAGGTGTAATCTGTCCAGAGCTACTCAAATCAAAAGGGACTGATAACCATCCATTTGTGGACAGTAATATGATACCCTGTGTCCTTTGAGTATATGACAGCAACAAACTCACCAACCCATCCAATACCACCCATATTTATATGGGTTTTTTTGATTATTATTATACTATCTTTTGTCTATAACTAAGCTGCTCTGTAACTACATCAGTATTCTAATTTTGGCTCCTGAGAACTGAGCTTCATACCACTATATATGAAATTACGGGTGCTAATGTTTGACTAAAGTGATTGTGACGTGGGTATTGTGAATGTGTGTGTGAATGGTATGTGCAGTTGCGATTCCCCTATTTTTAAATATATGACAACGTTGTCCTATTTTTAAACTACCTGTGAGGTAAATCACCAGTCTTTTTTCATTAATTGTGTGGTTTTTCAATTTAATAAAACTTTTTGAATCAATCACCGTGTCCTAGCAGTGGTCCTCTTGGGAGAACTATATTCTCTCTTTTTTGTTATATGCGTCTTAGAGTCGATAGGACTGCGTCATTTTGGTTATACCATCTAGATGAAAGATTGATAAATTACATATTTTTTCTTATTATTACAATCGATAATTAACGGTTTGATCCAGGCAATCAATTTGTATTTTTTTTCTAATGTGATTGCTGCCAGCACTATTTAGAGCTTGTCCACAAGTGACTCTATATTAACACAAATTTATAGCACAATGTCAGTGCAGCGCAACCATCGAAAATAAAATGGTAAAATAAAATCATTTATAATAATAATTCTAAACATATGTAATCAGTATCATAAACAGTCCCCACTGTGGATGTCTATTCCTCCTATTTGATAACTCCACGTGATAGTTCAAAATAATCCAGTGCGTTCAGTGACCACCACTAATAGACAAAATGCCTGCTCACTTCTATGACCCTATTACAGAGTCAAAATCACTTGATACGATGTCTTTTGGGATGATGTTGGAACACTCCTGCAGAGAACGCCTTTGAACCACATTATTCCACATCTAAAAACTGGATCATTCATGGAAAACCATAGTGCTCTCTGATACAAATTATTTATTAAAATCAGAACACTGGGATTAAAAACACTTACATAGATAAATGAATAACGAGCATATCATAAGCTCACCACATTGATACACAAATACAAATGTCCTGGCTTCTCCCACCTGTACGCGTTATGCCCCTTTGTAGGGCTTCTTCATGACCAGGGAATTTTATGCTATTCAGCACTGTGCTACTTTAACTGGCAATTACATTCAACACTGTACGCAAATGAAAATTGTATTTTTTTTCCCACACAAATAGAGCTTTCCTTTGGTGGTATTTGATCACCACTGAGTCTTTTATTTTCTATTATATAAAGGAAAAAAAAAAACAATATTTTCTACTTTCTGTCAACATATCCAATATTTTCCCAACTTTGCAGGGAGAAAGAAACAGCCAGATCGCTGTTCCCTGTATACAGAGTTCAGTGTTTTTGTAAACACCGAACTCTGTGTGTGTGTGATTGGACACAGCTGATCAGCTGATTTCAGCTGAAATAATTGGCTAAAATCAGCTGCCAAAGTTGTTGGCAGGGAGCACGCACATAACTAAACCCGGAAGTACCTGCCACCCGCTCGCAGTATATTTACTGTGAGCAGTCGGCAGGTGGTTAAAAAGCACAAAAATACAGAAAGGAGCCCCGGACCAAAAACAAATGAAAGTATTCAATGTCATTTTAATTGTTTGTGAATAATTCATATAAAAACAATGCATTTTAAGAGCAACATCACTATCCATTCATCAGGGCTCAACACAAGATAAAACTTTAGGAAACTTTCAACAGAAAACCGTGATTTTACAGATCTATTTTTAAAGCAGTATTAAACTCTCATAATGTAGTAGTAAGATTTCCATGAGGAGTGTTTAATACTGCTGGGAAGCCACCATTACCAACTCATGCTATCTCTGCTGGCCTGCCTCCATTTCCAGCTCCTGACACCTCTCCTGGCCTTCTACCATTAGGCTCCATTCACACAGGGGCAACTTTGGATCCAACTTCAAGTCGCCCCAAGTCGCCCCTAGTTGCCTCAAGTCGCGCTACATGAAAAAATCAATGTAAGTGAATGGATCTGTCTTAATGCACACTACTGCAGTCGCTCCTACTTCAGAAAAGGTTCCTGTACTACTTCAATCCGACTAGAAGGCGACTTGTACCCGTTGATTTCAATGGAAGTTGCCTCCAAGTCTGATCACCGTTCATACTGAGGCAACTTTACAGGAAGCAGAAAGGAAACAGAAAGTAATTTACTCCACTAAACAGCCAGCCCCCTCCTTCTCACACACAGCTGATAAGCTCTGATTGGCCACTTGTAAAGTTCCCTGTCCTGGAGGTGACTTCAGGTTGTGTTGTAAGTTGCCCCATGTCGTGCTGTGATTCATACTCAAGTCGTGTCCAAGTTGCCTCCCAAAGTCTCGCTGGAAGTCGTGTTGCCCCTGTGTGAATGGGCTCTTAGGGCTCTTGTATACTAAACAGCTGAGCCTGTTCATTATAATTCCCAACTTATTTAATCCATCCAGGTAGCCCAGGTGCAGCGTACTGTCAGCTCCTATCACCTCTGCTGGCCTGCCTCCTTTACAAAGCTTTTGTCACCTCTCCTGGACTGTCCCTCATTACTATTTCCTGCCGTCATCATCAGATCCTGCAACCTCTTCTGGCCTGCTGCTGCCATTATTAACAGCTCCTGACACTTCCCCTCCCCTGCTACCACTACCAGCCTTTGCCACCACTGCTGGACTGCCACCATTACCAGCGATTAGCACCTCTCCTAGACTGCCACCAGTTTCAGCTCTTACCACGTCTTCTGGACGGTCACCATTTTTAGCTCCTGCCACATCTGCTGGATGGTCATCATTAGCTACCGCCATCATTACCATACCCCGTGGGTGGCCTCTGTTGGCCACCCTCTGTTACCAGCTCTTCCCAGCTCTGCTGGTCTGCCACAGCCACTATTAACTACCACTGTTACCATTTCCAGCCAGATCTGATGGATTCCACCATTATTAGCCTCTGCAACCTCTCCTTGCCTGCCATTGTTACAATCTCCTGTCACTTTTGCTGGACTGCCAACATTACCAGCACCATTAAACCCTCTGTCATGGGTGGTAGCGTCCAGGGTATGGACAATTAACAATACAAATCAATGTGCCTAGACATTCCTCACAATTCTGGTACCAGAAGATTCCTCCTTCAGTGGCTGAACGTTACAAATCAGAATTTTGTTTTTTTATAGATGCAGAATTCAATCACAATGTAAATTCAAAAGAAAAATTATACTTTCTTAGGATAAAGTTTCCTATTACATACACATTGTATGCAGTTCCTAAAACACACAAACATCTGGCCAAACCCACCTGGTAATCCTATCGACTCTGAGATAAGAAGTCTGATGAGCATACAAGTCAATTGATTGACACTCATTTAAGGCCCCATGTGACCAGCCAATCTTTTCATGTCAAAGACACAATTATATTTATGCTGATCTTTCATGGGTTACAAGTCATAAAGAAGATGGTTTAGAAATTCTCTATATGAGCATAGGTGTGCACAGCTTATTGCATTAAGGTGTGCACCCCAAAGCTCAAACACATATATATGTGTGTGCATGTGTATATATACTGATGGTGTCAGTAGAGCAATGGACAGTGTCATTAGGGCAGAGATTGGTGTCAATAGGGCAGTGGACGGTGGCAGTAGCTTTTATTTTTTAATTTATTTACAATTGTATTTTTTGAACAATCTTTTTACTTTTTTTTTGGAGGGCTTTGGTGAAATATCAAGGGTCTAAAAAAAGGGGCATTCTGCGCCACACAGGCAGGCATGGACTGGCCATCGGGACTACCAGGAGTTTCCCGGTGGGCCGATGGCTCAGTGGGCCAGTCAGGTGAGGTCCTGGAGCCGCTTCTCTCTGACAGTGAGTGATCGCGATTTCACTCCTGTCAGGAGGAGCTGCTTCCGTCACTGGCTGGAGAGAGCATTAGGCGTTATGCTACCTCCAGCCTGCAGGGGGAGATGGACAGCCGGCAGACTTTCCTTCCTCTCTCCCCTTAGCACTTGTTATCACATGACTGGAGAGAGGAACGAGAAGCTGCCTTCAAAACGGTGAGTACATGTGGGAGGGGGAGGAGAGGGAGGACTCTCTGATGTGAAGGGGACTTCTGATGGGGACTCTGATGTGAAGGGGACTTCTGATGGGGACTCTCTGATGTGAAGGGGACTTCTGATGGGGACTCTCTGATGTGAAGGGGACTGCTGGTAGGGACTCTGATGTGAAGGGGACTCTGATGTGAAGGGACTTCTGATGGGGACTCTGATGTGAAGGGGACTTCTTATGGGGACTCTGATGAGAAGGGGACTTCTGGTGGGGACTCTCTGATGTGAAGGGGACTTCTGATGGGGACTCTCTGATGTGAAGGGGACTTATGATGGGGACTCTAATGTGAAGGGGACTGCTGGTGGGGAATCTGATGTGAAGGGGACTCTTGGTGGGGACTCTCTGATGTGAAGGGGCTTCTGATGGGGACTCTGATGTGAAGGGGACTTCTGATGGAGACTCTCTGATGTGATAGGGACTGCTGGTGGGGACTCTCTGATGTAAAGGGGACTTCTGATGGGGACTCTCTGATGTGTAGGGACTTCTTATGGGGACTCTGATGTGAAGGGGACTTCTGATGGGGACTCTGATGTGAAGGGGACTGCTGGTGGGGAATCTGATGTGAAGGGGACTGTTGGTGGGGACTCTCTGGTGTGAAGGGGCTTCAGATGGGGACTCCGATGTAAAGGGGACTTCTGATGGGGACTCTCTGATGTGAAGGGGACTGCTGGTGGGGACTCTGATGTAAAGGGGACATCTGATGGGGACTCTCTGATGTGAAGGGACTTCTTATGGGGACTCTGATGTGAAGGGGACTGCTGGTGGGGACTCTGATGTGAAGGGGACTTCTGATGGGGACTCTCTGATGTAAGGGGACTGCTGGTGGGGACTCTCTGATGTGAAGGGGACTGCTGGTGGGGACTCTGATGTGAAGGGGACTTCTGATGGGGACTCTGATGTGAAGGGGACTGCTGGTGGGGACTCTGATGTAAAGGGGACTTCTGATGGGGACTCTCTGATGTGAAGGGACTTCTTATGGGGACTCTGATGTGAAGGGGACTGCTGGTGGGAACTCTGATGTGAAGGGGACTTCTGATGGGGACTCTCTGATGTAAGGGGACTGCTGGTGGGGACTCTCTGATGTGAAGGGGACTGCTGATGGGGACTCTGATGTGAAGGGGACTTCTGATGGGGACTCTCTGATGTAAGGGGACTGCTGGTGGGGACTCTCAGATGTGAAGGGGACTGCTGGTGGGGACTCTGATGTGAAGGGGACTTCTGATGGGGACTCTGATGTGAAGGGGACTGCTGGTGGGGACTCTCTGATGTGAAGGGGACTGCTGGTGGGGACTCTGATGTGAAGGGGACTTCTGATGGGGATTCTGATGTGAAGGGGACTGCTAGTGGGGACTCTGATGTGAAGGGGACTACTGGTGGGGACTCTCTGATGTGAAGGGACTTCTTATGGGGACTCTGATGTGAAGGGGACTGCTGGTGGGGATTCTGATGTGAAGGGGACTGCTGGTGGGGACTCTGATGTGAAGGGGACTTCTGATGGGGACTCTCTGATGTAAGGGGACTACTGGTGGGGACTCTCTGATGTGAAGGGGACTTCTGATGGGGACTCTGATGTGAAGGGGACTTCTGATGGGGACTCTCTGATGTAAGGGGGGACATTCAAAATTAAAGTGAGCCGGTCATGATGAAGTCCAGGGCCAAATTTTTGTCCCAGTCCAGCCCTGCACACAGGGTGATAAGGGTGTGCCCAGGCACACCTGGCACACCCTGTGTGCACACCTATGTATATGAGGCAATTCTACATGATGAAGTCTTGCAGATGGTGCAGGAACAAAGTTTAGAACATTGGGAGTATAATTGATTTGTGGTTAACCTTTTGGAGTTTATACTGAAACAAAATATTTTTGTTTTTGCAGGTTCAGACTACCTGCAGACGCAGGGTGTCCCCATGGTTACCTGCTGTGCCTGGTCTTACATCACCAGTCCCAATGTGGTCCTGTCAATGTACCAGTTCCTTGTGGAGGCTTGGCTCAGGTACATAGACAATTTATTTTGTAGTATGAGATGCAAATCGAGTTTATGAATTGCGAATCTGATGGGGACTCTCTGATGTGAAGGGGACTGCTGGTAGGGACTCTGATGTGAAGGGGACTCTGATGTGAAGGGACTATTGATGGGGACTC
Source organism: Lithobates septentrionalis (assembly GCA_037952835.1). Lineage (NCBI taxonomy): Eukaryota > Metazoa > Chordata > Amphibia > Anura > Ranidae > Lithobates > Lithobates septentrionalis. The sequence goes on along the minus strand of JBBDGP010003204.1, from coordinate 338,159 downwards.
TGATGTGAAGGGGACTTCTGATGGGGACTCTGATGTGAATGGGACTTCTGGTGGGGACTCTCTGATGTGAAGGGGACTGCTGGTGGGGACTCTGATGTGAAGGGGACTTCTGATGGGGACTCTCTGATGTGAAGGGGACTTCTGATGGGGACTCTGATGTGAAGGGGACTGCTGGAGGGGAATCTGATGTGAAGGGGACTGTTGGTGGGGACTCTCTGATGTGAAGGGGCTTCTGATGGGGACTCTGATGTGAAGGGGACTTCTGATGGGGACTCTCTGATGTGAAGGGGACTGCTGGTGGGGACTCTGATGTAAAGGGGACTTCTGATGGGGACTCTCTGATGTGAAGGGACTTCTTATGGGGACTCTGATGTGAAGGGGACTTCTGATGGGGACTCTGATGTGAAGGGGACTGCTGGTTGGGAATCTGATGTGAAGGGGACTGTTGGTGGGGACTCTCTGATGTGAAGGGGCTTCTGATGGGGACTCCGATGTGAAGGGGACTTCTGATGGGGACTCCGATGTGAAGGGGACTTCTGATGGGGACTCTCTGATGTGAAGGGGACTGCTGGTGGGGACTCTGATGTAAAGGGGACTTCTGATGGAGACTCTATGATGTGAAGGGACTTCTTATGGGGACTCTGATGTGAAGGGGACTGCTGGTGGGGACTCTGATGGGAAGGGGACTTCTGATGGGGACTCTCTGATGTAAGGGGACTGCTGGTGGGGACTCTCTGATGTGAAGGGGACTTCTGATGGGGATTCTGATGTGAAGGGGACTTCTGATGGGGACTCTCTGATGTAAGGGGGGCGCTGTTGGGGACATTCAAAATTAAAGCTAGCCGGTCATGATGAAGTCCAGGGCCAAATTTTTGTTCCAGTCCAGCCCTGCACACAGGGTGATTAGGGTGTGCCCAGGCACACCTGGCACACCCTGTGTGCACACCTATGTATATGAGGCAATTCCACATGATGAAGTCTTGCAGATGGTACAGGAACAAAGTTTAGAACACTGGGAGTATAATTGATTTGTGGTTAACCTTTTGGAGTTTATACTGAAACAAAATATTTTTGTTTTTGCAGGTTCAGACTACCTGCAGACGCAGGGTGTCCTCATGGTTACCTGCTGTGCCTGGTCTTACATCACCAGTCCCAATGTGGTCCTGTCAATGTACCAGTTCCTTGTGGAGGTTTGGCTCAGGTACATAGACAATTTATTTTGTAGTATGAGATGCGAATCGAGTTTATGAATTGCCTTAATTCCAATGGCTTCAACCTTAAAGTGGTTTTAAAGTTAAAAAGGTTTTTTTTTACCTTAATGCATTGTATGCATTAAAAAAACCTTCTAGTTGGTGTTCCTACCCCTCCCCTAAATACTTACCTGAGTCCTACATCGATCCTGCGCTTGTCAGGGGTGAGTTCAGCCCTTCCTTCCTCTAAGCTGGCCGCTCAGCTGTCTCTCAACAGTGACTCACCTGTTGATGATATCCTGCTCGTCAGTCCTGCCTACTTAAACCATCCAGCCCAGATGATCTCTGCCTTTGCCTTGGTCAACATCACAGAGACTATCTCCTGCGTTCCTGTTAAAGATCTGCTTGGCTGACATTCCTTCTGGCTCCAGATCCTGCTTGCTGTTCCACTACGTTAAATCTCTGGCTTCCTGACTTTCTGGCTTGTCTGACTACTTCTGGTTACCGAACTTTGGCTATGTTTTGACTACATTTTAGTTACATAGTAGTTGAGATTGAAAAAAGACACAAGTCCATCAAGTCCAACCTATGTGTGTGATTATATCTCAGTATTACATTGTATATCCCTGTATGTTGCGGTCATTCAGGTGCTTATCTAATAGGTTTTTTGAAACTATTGATGCTCCCCGCTGAGACCACTGCCTGTAGAAGGGAATTCCACATCCTTTCCGCACTTACAATAAAGAACCCTCTACATAGTTTAAGGTTAAACCACTTTTCTTCTAATTTTAATGAGTGGCCACGTGTCATGTTAAACTCCCTTCCGCGGAAAAGTTTTATCCCTATTGTGGGGTCACCAGTACGGTATTTAAATTGAAATCATATCCCCTCTCAAGCTTCTCTTCTCCAGAGAGAATAAGTTCAGTGCTCACAACCTTTCCTCATAATTAATATCCTCCAGACCCTTTATTAGCTTGGTTGCCCTTCTTTGTACTCGCTCCATTTCCAGTACATCCTTTCTGAGGACTGGTGCCCAGAACTGGACAGCATACTGTGGCCGGACTAGAATCTTGTAAAGCGGGAGAATTATCATTTTAGTTGATCCCCTTTTTAATGCATGCCAATATTCTGTTTGCTTTGCTAGCAGTAGCTTGGCATTGCATGCCATTGCTGAGCCTATCTTCTACTAGGACTCCCAGGTGCTTTTCCATCCTAGATTCCCCCAGAGGTTCTCCCCCCCAGTGTATAGATTACATTCATATTTTTGCCACCCAAATGCATTAGTTTACATTTTTCTTCATTAAACCTCATTTGCCATGTAGTTGCCCACCCCATTAATCTGTTCAGATCTTTTTGCCAGGTTTCCACATCCTGCGGAGAAGTTATTGCCCTGCTTAGCTTAGTATCGTCTGCAAATACAGAGATTTAACTGTTTACCCCATCCTCCAGGTTGTTTATGAACAAAATAAATAGGATTGGTCCCAGCACAGAACCCTGGGGGACCCAACTACCCACCTCTGACCATTCCAAGTTTGTTCTATTTACTTTTATTAATAAAGAAGTGTGATTTAAATGTACTTCCGGCTCTGTCTGATTCATGGTTTCTGACAGTAGGCGAAGGCCATGAATTCAGAAGATGCAGTCAATCCACTTGTTGGTAATATATTTTCCAGATTGGATGAGCAGGATCACTGCATGGATCAGTTTGCCATGGCATTACAAATGCTCCTGAGTCGCACGGCTCACCTGGAATCTCCCACTGTGGCTGCTCCGGTACAACCTGTGTTGCAGGCCGCCCCTGCTGCTGCTCCAGTCTCTGTGCAGGCACCCTCCTCGAGTATTACCTCTATAAGTGGTATGTCTGGTTCCGCTCCAATTTCCCAGCGATTTGGGGACGATCCAGTCCAATGCAGAGGGTTTCTCAACCAGGTTGAGATATACTTTGAGATGCTGCCCCAGGCGTTACCCACGGATAGAAGCAAAGTAGGTTTCATGATATCTTTACTTTCTGAGAGACCCTTGGCCTGGGCAAAACTTCTATGGGAGACACAAAAACCTGTTGTCTTCAGTTACCTTGCATTTGTGGCTTCTTTTAAAAGGGTATTTCACGTTCTCGCATGCTCTTTTTCTGCTGCCAAGTGCCTCATGTCCATCAAACAGTATGAGAACTGTTGCTGATTACACCATTGAATTCCGTACTCTAGCAGCAGAGGTTGCTTGGAACAATGAGGCCCTTGTGGCTGCTTTTTCTCATGGTCTCTCGGATACCATCAAGGATGAGATAGCAGCCCGAGATATACCCACTGAGCTGGAGAAGAAGTTGATCACGTTTGCCGTTCCCATTGACTCCAGACTCAGAGAAAGACTCTATTTTTTTAAGGAGCACTTGCGGAAGTCTCCTGTACATTTGTCTCTGAGCTTTGCTGTCCCACCCTTGCCTCCCTCACCTCCCATGCCTCCTGGTACCGAGTCGGTCAGTGAAGGTGAACCCATGCACTTGGGCTTCACGTGTATCTCTGCGGATGAGACAACCCTTAGGAGGAGGGGGAGATTGTGCCTTTATTGTGGTCAGGCGGGTCACTTTTTAAAGTCTTGTCCTACCCATCCAGGGAACGCTCGAACCTTGAGGTCCTGTCATGGACAGACCTTAGGTGGCATTAATTCATCCCCTGGTTTCGGTTACCCTTTCTTGGGCTGTGTTGTCCGTCAAGATACAGGCTCTAATCGACTCTGGGGCTGCAGGCCTGTGCATTGATGCTGCCTTTTTATTGAAGCACTCGATTCCGCTGCAGCTGAGTGACACTCCACTTGCCATTGAGGCTCTTGACGGGAGACCTCTACAGCCTGCCCTTGTGACTTATGAGACTGTTCCGTTGTCCATGGCTGTAGGGGCTCTTCACCATGAGATAACCCAATTCCAAGTTATTTCCTCACCTAAGCTTCCGTGGTTATTGGTTATCCTTGGTTACAGAGGCACAACCCCTCTCTTGATTGGCTCCATGCTGAGGTTCTCTCCTGTCGCCACAATGCAGTAAGACATGCTTTCAGAAGGTAGCCAAGGTCCTGTGCACCTCTTCACTCTCCTCCCTGCTGGAGGAATACCGCAATTTTAGCGATGTCTTTGACAAAGGTCAAGCCGGTAGTTTGCCTCCACACCGGTCATATGTTTGCGCAATTGACCTTCAACCTGGTGCCATACCCCCTCGCGGCCGGGGTTTACCCTTTGTTGGTCTTGGAGGATAAGGCCATGGAGGAGTATGGTGCAGACACACTTTATCAAGGTTTCATCTGAAAATCCTGCTGGTTTTTTCTTTGTGAAGAAGAAGAGTGGTGAACTGAGACCTTGTTTTGATTATAGGGGTCTCAATCATTTCACGATTAAGAATGTCTATCCGATTCCGTTGATTACGGAGATATTTGAGCACCTCAAAGTGAGCAACGGTTTTCACAAAGCTAGATTTGAGAGGAGCATACAATCTCGTAAGGATTAAGGAGGGCGACGAGTGGAAAACTGCGTTTAATACCAGAACAGACTATTATGAGTACCTTGTACAGCCTTTTGGCCTTTGTAATGCCCTGGCAGTTTTTCAGGAATTTATTAACAATGTCCTCTGACATTTTTGCAGTTATGTGTGGTGGTTTATCTTGAATATATCCTCATATTTTTCAAGTCCCTGGAGAGTCACCACACAGATGTCTGTCATGTGCTTCAGAAACTAAGAGAGAACAATCTCTACTGTAAATTGGAGAAGTGCGAATTCCACAGTGAACAGGTTAAATTCCTGGGTTATGTCATTTCCACTGCTGGTTTTTCGATGCACCCAGAGAAACTTTCAGCAGTCCTACAGTGGCCTTGACCTGTGGGTTTACGTCCTCTGCAGCATTTTCTTGGCTTTGCCAACTATTATCAGAAGTTTATTCATAACTTCTCATCTCTGGTCAAGCCCCTAACTGATATGACCAGAAAGTACGGTAAACCACAGAGTTGGTCTCCTGAGTCCATTAAGGCCTTTATGAGTCTCAAGGCTGCCTTTGTTTCTGCTCCTGTGTTGGCACATGCTGATCCTATGTTACCTTTTATCCTTGAGGTTGATGCTTCTGAGACTGGAGTTGGCACCCTTTTGTCTCAACGTCCTACCTGCTGAGAGCGCTATGCATTCTTGTATCTACTTTTCCAAGAAATTGTCACCTGCGGAGTGCAATTACGAGATTGGTGACAGAGAGCTGTTAGTGATCATTTTAGCCCTGAAAGAATGGAGACATCTCCTCAAAGGTACCACTGTGCTGGTTCTCATTCTTACTGAGCATAAGAATCTCACATTCTTGTCTGAGGCTAAATGCCTCTCTCCCAGAAGAGCACGATGGGCTCTTTTTTCTTGTCAAGTTTCAATGACATTGTCTCATTATTACCCGGTACTAAGAATGTAAGGGCTGACGCTGTGTCACTACAATTTTCCTCCACTTCCAAGATGGAGTCAGTTCCGGTTCCTGTGATTCCTCCTGATCGTATTCTGGCTATGGTTCGCACCAGTCTCACTTCTCTATTGGGTGACAAAATTCTTGCTGCTCAGGTCCATGCTCCTCCTGAGAAACCTTGGGACTGCTGCTTTGTCCCAGAGAGTCTCTGTACTGCCGTGCTCCAGACTTACTATTCTCCCAAGGCAGCTGGTCACCCTGGGAAGAATCAACTCTTTTAGGCCATTTCCCAACAATCCTGGTGGCCTAGTCTACGTGCTAATGTAACCGCCTTCGTAACTGTCTGATCTGTGTGTGCTCAGAGTAAGACTCCACAACACCTTCCAGTGGGCCTCCTACAACCCATACCCAATGGAGAGAGGCCCTGGACCCACCTGTCTATGGATTTCATTGTGGAGTTACCCAACTCCCAGGGCAACACAGTTTTCCTTATGGTGATTGACCAGTTCTTGAAAATGTCTCATTATATTCCACTTCTAATGAACTGGCTCCCGTTTTTGCTTGGAAGATCTTTCACTTACATGGGTTACCCAAGGTTCTGGCGAGCCTTTTGTGCACAGTTGGGAATTCAGCTTACTTTCTCGTCTGTGTATCACCCGCAGTCTAATGGGGCCGCAGAATGAGCCAATCAGTCCTTGGAGCAAATTCATACGTTGCTATATTTCTGACCATCATAACAACTGGTCAGACCTCTTACCGTGGGCGGAGTTTGCTCACAATAGTGCCTTGAATTCTGCTTCTCGATTGTCCCTGTTTATGGTGAACTATGGTTTCCAACCTTTCATGTTGCCTGACCAATTTGTTCCACAGAGTATTCCTGCGTTAGAGGAGCATCTCCGTGGTCTTCGTTCCACTTGGCAATAAGTCCAGGAGGCTTTGCTTCATGCTATAGATAGGTACAGACTCCATGATGACCACAGACGTCTGCCTGCACCATCCTACCAGTTTGGGGACAGGGTCTGGCTGTCATCTTGCAACCTTTGACTTTGTGTTCCCTCTCTGTAGTTCGCACCTCGGTTTATTGGACCTTTCCGTATTCTTCGCAGGATTAACCCAGTGGCTTACACATTAGACCTTCCTTCTAATATGCGCATCTCTAATGTATTTCATGTCTCCTTATTAAAACCTTTGATCTGCAACCGCTTTACCACCTCGGTGCTATGTCCTCACCCTGTACAGGTTGAGAACCATGAGTAGTATGAAGTACATTCCATTGTTGACTACCATAGATTCCGTGGGCGCATACAGTACCTGGTGCATTGGAAAGGGTGCGGTTTGGAGGAACGCTCTTGGGTCTCATCCTCGGATGCACATGCCCCTGTCCTCCTCTGTGATTTCCATAGACATTTTCCCCTCAAGCCTGGTGGTCCTCCAAGGGGGAGGGGTCATTGAGGAGGGTGTACTGTCAGGGCTGGGCTCAGCCCTTCCTTCCTTTGAGCTGGCCGCTCAGCTGTCAGCTAATTTCCTGCTCCTATCTCTCCACAGTGACTCACCTGTTGATGATATCCTGCTTGTCAGTCTTGCCTACTTAAGCCGTCCAGCCCAGATGATCTCTGCCTTCGCCTTGGTCAACATCACAGAGACTATCTGTGTTCTATTTACTTTTATTATTAAACAAGTGTGATTTAACTGTACTTCTGTCTCAGTCTGATTCATGGTTTCTGACAGTGCTCTACCCATCTGCAGTTTTTCTCTCACCTTTCTCTGTTCCCACAAGCTTGGTTGAGAGCAGCAGAAACCATTGGCTTCTGCTGATGTCAGTCAAATCCTGTGAGAAGGGAGCAGAGGGTGGGAGGGAGCCACACTGTGTTTGTCTATGGATGCATACAGCCTGGCTTGGGAGGGTGCCCACATGTTTGCCACCATAAGAAGCAGCTTTCTATAGAGGCATATGGAGAAGAGGCCAGCAGGGAACCCCAGAAGAGGTTTGGGGCTGCTCTGTGCAATACCCTTGCACAGAGCAGGTAACTCATTTTTTTTTTACTAAAATAAAAAAAGATGTCTTACTTTACAACCACTTGAAGTTCACAGCGATATATGACCAGACACAAATTATCTTTCTTGATGTAAAGGTCTCTGTTAGACAAGATGGCAGCCTAGCAAGCACACTTTTACAAAACATCTCAGCTGGTAACACTCATCATCAAACAATCATTTGGTAGAGAGGGGATTATGGTGCTTGGTTGTTTTTTAGCGGTTGGGCTTGGCCCCTTCATTCCAGTGAAGGGAAGAAGGGTCAAACATTCCCATAGACACACTGCTAAACCTTATGGATAGCCTTCCCAAAAGAGTTGAAGCTGTTATAGCTGCAAAGGGTATACCAACTCAATATTGAACCCTGCGAACTAAGACTGGGATTCCATTAATGTTCAAGTGCATGTAAAGGCAGGTGTCCCAATACTTTTGATGATATAGTGTATATTTCAGTATAGAACCAACATAGGCTACCTAATGGATCAGATGACAAAGACATCTCATCTCCAGTGTCTATTCACTACTGACATCACTCACACTCTCCAATGAGGATTTAGGAAACAGATATGAATGCCCTAACTCAAGAAAATGGATATAACATTTTAAACAGATGGTATTGCACATACAATTTCACTTACAAATTCTAACATATGCTGGAGATGCAGACATATCTGGTTCATATCTACTGAAATGGTGGCATAGCCTCATTCTATCCCACTTCTGGTCAGATGTTTATCGACTCACAACACAGATCACTACAGTTTATGGCAACCCAATTTCTTTGACATTATTCATATTTTGAAAAGAAAAAAGTGGAAAGTTCCCAACGGGGCTTTTTAGCAGCAAATAGGAGTCAAATATTTTGTAAAAAAATCATTTTTTTTTATTATTTCAAAGGATGGTTAGACACAAAACATATATTAAAAGTTCCATACATCGGATAGTGCAATTTCAAGTGTAACAATGTATCACCCTTAATGTATAACCTTTCCTAGTCTAATTTGTCTCGCCTTGTATATACCAGAGCTCATATTTTTAATTAATTTTTTATATATGTTTTTGATTTTTTTACAAAATATTTGACTCATATTTGCTGCTAAAAAGCCCCGTGGGGAACTTTCCACTTTTTTCTTTTCAAAGATTGTAATTGGGGTGTGCAGCCCTCTCAGACTCTCATATATGTGTCGCTCTATGATATAATTATTCATATTTTACCCAACTCAATATGCTAAGTGGCTCACAGTACACCTAATTATGAATTTAAATGTGCAACCCCAAACTGTGGCTAACAACAGTCCCTAGTGCTCACAGAGTTGTTCTTAAAAATCAAACAGACACAAATGATATAAGAACCTATTCACATGACAGGCGTACCAAATATGTATACACATGGACATCTTGGATTGAATTCCAGAACTCCTAGGAATACAAACAAATCGCATCATATGCTAAATTTAATTAAACCATTACTACCACAACTGGTGGGGGGAAAAGGGACTCCAGGAGGAGTGCCCCTCACAAGGACATCATTATGCTGCTCTGATATTTCTGACTTCTTCTTTCTGACTTCACCTGATATAATTTTTTCTTGCTCTTCCCTCTGCCTCCCCCTCCCCACTCTTTATCATACCTCTGTCCTATTTCTCCTATTTCCCCTAAAGCCTCATCCCAATTCTAGCACCGCCCTAGCCTCCCCCACTTTATCTAAATGTTATACCAGCATTGAATACTACCTTACCAGTCATAACATTAAAGGGGTTGATTTATTAAAACTGTAAAGTGCGCAATCTTGTGCAGCTGTGCGTGGTATCCAATCACCTTCTAGCTTCAGCTTGTTCAATGAAAGTGTTACTAAACCCAGGACCTTGCATTCACTATATCAGGTATCCCAAAGTACACAGAACATGGAAATGCAATTATTTTAGTAAATGTAAACTGCTAAATACCTTTTTTCACCAGCAGTGATTACAGGTCTTTCAGAAGTACAAACAGCCTTGATTGATCATCATTCTCAACTACAGGCACTTTGGTCACATATAGATGATATGGAAGATCGTCATAGGCGCAATAATATACATCTTAGAGGTATCCCTGAAGAGATAAGTCAAGAGGAGCTTATTCCACTAGTTAAAGAGATCTTTAATACTTTCCAAGGTAAACCAGCTACGGAACGCATTGAACTTGATCGTATCCACCGTTTACCAGGATATGCCAATGCTGCCGCTGCCCATCCTAGAGATGTGCTCTGCAGGGTGCATTTTTATAAATGCAAATAGGAGATATTGCACAAAGCACGTGATCATGGTCCGTTGGATGCTAAGGGAGCCCAAATTACGCTATACTCTGATCTTTCACGTCGAACTCGGCGATCGTTACGTCCATTAACTAAGGCCCTTGTAAAGCCTCATCCCAATTCTAGCACCGCCCTAGCCTCCCCCACTTTATCTAAATGTTATACCAGCATTGAATACTACCTTACCAGTCATAACATTAATGGGGTTGATTTATTAAAACTGTAAAGTGCGAAATTTTGTGCAGCTGTGCGTGGTATCCAATCACCTTCTAGCTTCAGCTTGTTCAATGAAAATGTTACTAAACCCAGGACCTTGCATTCACTATATCAGGTATCCCAAAGTACACAGAACATGGAAATGCAATTATTTTAGTAAATGTAAACTGCTAAATACCTTTTTTCACCAGCAGTGATTACAGGTCTTTCAGAAGTACAAACAGCCTTGATTGATCATCATTCTCAACTACAGGCACTTTGGTCACATATAGATGATATGGAAGATCGTCATAGGCGCAATAATATACATCTTAGAGGTATCCCTGAAGAGATAAGTCAAGAGGAGCTTATTCCACTAGTTAAAGAGATCTTTAATACTCTCCAAGGTAAACCAGCTACGGAACGCATTGAACTTGATCGTATCCACCGTTTACCAGGATATGCCAATGCTGCCGCTGCCCATCCTAGAGATGTGCTCTGCAGGGTGCATTTTTATAAATGCAAATAGGAGATATTGCACAAAGCACGTGATCATGGTCCGTTGGATGCTAAGGGAGCCCAAATTACGCTATACTCTGATCTTTCACGTCAAACTCAGCGATCGTTACGTCCATTAACTAAGGCCCTTGTGGAGGCTGGTATAACCTATAATTGGAGATATCCTTTTCATCTAGGGGCTATCAAAAATGGGCGATCCTATATATTATGATCACCAGCGGGAATTTCAGTGTTCACGAAAACCTAGACATTCCACAAATGGAACTTGAACCCTGGCCTGACCCTCCTATGACACATCTATCTGAGCTTCCACAATGGGAACCATGGATTCCAGTAAAAACACCATCATGTCATCTGACATAAATACAGCAGCCAAAGGAATACAATGCTAAGGATAGCAATGGCTCCATATGGGCATTAAGCTGCTCTAAGGAAAGGAAGGAAAGAGGGAAACAATATTTATTTATTTTTTTGTCACCATAGGACTGATTGAACTGGGATTTATTTTCTAAAATCCTGTAGGACACCTTAACATAGATTTTGTCTAGCTGGTTACTACAGGTTGCAGTTGCTAATTTTGGTTTTCAACATAAAGAGGGGCTTAAGGGTCGGGTGGTGGGATGAGGGAGGAAGAAGTGTAGTAACACACACACCCCCCTCCCCCCTTTTTTTTTTTTAATATCTCTCTTTTTCCTGTGCGTGTAATTTTTGTGTGTGCGAATTATTGGTATAATTAGCTTTATAAAGAGGAATTTAACTGGAGACAGCCGGAGCCTAGATAGGCTGTCCACTCTTTTTTTTTTTTCTTTCCTTTCTTTTCCTTCTGTTACTATTGGGTGCACCTCAACACAGTAGTGGGGGGTGCGTAATATTCAGGTATATTCCGGTTTCTCCAATTTTCCCCCCTTTTTTTTGTTTTACCTTCCTTCCCTGCTTCTCCCCTTTTTTCTCCTCTCTTTTTTTTTTTTTAAGAGGGGGGTGGGAAAGTAGAAATCTCAATAGATTTGTTTCTATATCACAGAGATACAGACCTTCCTGGATAAACTCATGCATCGGTCTTGAGTGATATCCAATGTGTCTCGGCTTCTTATGGGAGGGCAATGTTTTTTCTCTTTTATCTTTGTATTTTTTTTTTTATTTTTATTTTTTTTTGTCTATCCATTGTTTACTAGTTTGAGTCTATCTGGGGAGCTGTTTCCATGATCGGAGATGGTTTATTGAGGTTTGTGTTTCAGCCACCATGAAAACTATTAAATTTGGATCCCTGAATGCCAGAGGTCTAAATATGCCACAAAAGAGATCGCAAATAATATATGATATGCATAAGTAAAAGGTAGATATTCTTTTTCTACAAGAAACTCATTTCAAATCTACACCACTTCCACAAATTCCCACAAGGTACTGTACTATTCCTTCTGGTTTATGAGTAATAATCCCAAGAGTAAGTTGAAGGGAGTAGCGATTGGTAAACACTCCTCGATCCCAATCTCTGATGTTCAGGAGCTTATTGGCCCTGAGGATAGGTACATTTTTGTAAAATGTAAAATCTTTCACCAGTTATTCACGTTGGCAAATTTCTATGAGCCAAATCAAGAACAAGCAATTATGTTAACTTAAGCAAGCTTAGAGAATTTCAAGAGGACTCAATGATTCTGAGGGGTGGCTTGAACATAACCTTGGATCTCTTAATGGATAATTCAACAGGTAAATCACAAATTTCTTACTTGCTTTTGAATAGACTGAAGCGTTTGTTTCATTCACTCAAATTAGTGGATGTTTGGCGCATTCTACATCCCTTGGATAAAGACTACACATGGTATTCAGCTTCTTATAATACTTACAGCAGGATAGACTGCTTTCTAATTTTTCATCGCATGTTAGACTGGAAACCAAGGTCTGCGATAGGTATACAAATGTGGCCAGATCACTCCCCATTATATTTCTCAGTGAAACTTCAAAATATGTCAAAATGTCCCCACTATACCTATTCCAACAGTAAACAGTCTGTATGTATATTCCTCGCTTAAGGTGTTGCAGCTCTCCCAAAAGTCCACTGGGTGGTAGACATGATTCTGAAAATATATAAAGACAAGAGAGAGCGCACGCCAGCCCTAGTGTATTATCGTTTAATAGATGAAGATAAGTGTATAAAAATGAGGGTTGCACTCACAAACATCCAGCGTTAAATGGCATAAACAGCTCCATAATAGCCTCCTCTCCTGGTCTGTAGAGATCAGTTAGCTCACAGCAACTAGCAGTATGGTAAGGTGTTTCAGTAAGCACAGACCGCCTGCTTCCTTGTAACACACACCGCCCAAAGCACTTGCACGGACTAGCTGGCGCTGCGTGATGTCACTCATGGCCGGGGAGGGGATGCACAGTGATCCAGCTGACTCCTCTCGCAAGCTTCATGCAGTTTCTAGGACAACATGTTTTGGAGGCATGGCCTCCTTCAGGTAACACCCTCATCTCCTCTAGTGATAATATATGCTCAAACCCCCCCGCCCCTCCTATCTATGAACCAATGGCATCATAACAGACCAGGAGCACGGAGTACACAGCAAGAGATAGCTACAAGACGGAGGGGGTTATATAGCAACAGCATCCTAAAATGGTGTTTAGTACAAATAAACATAGAGAATTAGCACTATCTTTAATGTAAATCTAAATGAAAAGAATTCTTTTCATATGTAATTAAAACTTATTTAAAAAGTACTTATGTGGACAGTACTGTAAAATATACTATAAAATATACACTATAAATTAGTTAATATCATCAACAACAAAAAATCACGCTGCGAGGGATACACTATATATTAGTTAATATCATCAACAACAGAAAATCACGATGCGAGGGCCTCGTAGACGCTTTGGAACAAATAGCTTCTACTTTCCATGACTACTATTCTTCACTCTATAACTTAAGGGACCCAAATATAGCTAATTTAGACAGTTTTAATTACCGTATTTATCGGCGTATAACACGCACCCCAAGTTTAGGAGGGAATTTTAAGGAAAAAAACTTTTAGGAGGAAAGTTTAAGGAAAAAAAACTTACATTTAAATGCCCATCAATGCAGCCTCATCAGTGTCCATCTGTAGTCTTGTCCCTGATTTCCGCCTTGTCCCCCATTGCAGCCTTGTCCCCATTGCAGCATTGTCCCCCATTGCAGCCTTGTCCCCATTGCAGGCTTGTCCCCATTGCAGCATTGTCCCCCATTGCAGCCTTGTCCCCATTGCAACATTGTCCCCCATTGCAGCATTGTCCCCCATTGCAGCATTGTCCCCCATTGCAGCCTTGTCCCCCATTGCAGCCTTGTCCCCCATTGCAGCCTTGTCAGTGTCCATCTATAGTCTTGTACCCGATTGCAGCCTTGTCAGTGTCCCTCTGTAGCCTTGCCCTGTGTCGCTTGCATCTTTGAAAATGACGCCGCCGTTCTCGGCCGTTTTCGGCTATTCTCATGGCTCTTGGCCATTCTCGGCCACTCTCGGACGCACTCAGCTTTCTGCGGCTGCCGTGGGACTGCGAGAGCCGCCGAGAATGGCAGAAAGCCACCGAAAGCCGCCGAGAATGGCCGAGAGCCGCCGAGAATGGCCGAAAGCGGCCAAGAGCCGCCGAGAATGGCCGGAAGCGGCTGAGAGCCGCCGAAGGCCACCGAGAAAAGCCAAAAGCCGCTGAGAGCGGCCGAAAAGCTCAGAATCGGCGGGGGATCGGTGTATAACACGCACCCACGATTTCCCCCTGATTTTAAGGGGAAAAAAGTGCGTGTTATACGCCGATAAATACGGTACTCTCAACTTTCTGATTATATTAAGCATACAGCTTTACCATGTATAACAGGGGTTAAAAGGCTTTTCACCTCTTGCTCTTTTTATTAGAAGAAATTAATCAGGCAATAAAATATTTAAAACAAGGTAAAAGCCCGGGACCAGACGGGTTCTCAGAGGCCTTCTATAAGCAGTATTGTGACGCTTTTAGTCCTGTTCTTTGTGGCCTTTATAATGAAATTAACTCAGACTGCCCATTTACCAAGCAAACACAGGAGGCACAAATCACACTTATTTTAAAAACAGAAAAATATCCTACTCAATGTTCTAGCTACAGGCCCATTTCATTGATAAATGTGGACATGCACATTTTTGCAAATACTTTAGCTATGCGCCTTCATATCGTTATTCTTTCCTTAATAGGTTTAGATCAAGTGGGGTTTGTTCCAAATAGAGAAGCCCAGTACAATATCTTAAAGACATGTTTTTTGATACAATATGCCCAGAAAACCAAGATACCTATTTGCCTCCTCTCATTAGATGTGGAGTAGGGATGAGCTTCGAGTTCAAGTCGAACTCATGTTCTACTCGAACATTGGCTGTTCGCAAGTTCGCCGAACAGCGAACAATTTGGGGTGTTCGCGGCAAATTCGAATGCCGCGGAACACCCTTTAAAAGTCTATGGGAGAAATCAAAAGTGCTAATTTTAAAGGCTTATATGCAAGTTATTGTCATAAAAAGTGTTTGGGGACCCGGGTCCTGCCCCAGGGGACATGGATCAATGCAAAAAAAAGTTTTAAAAACGGACGTTTTTTCAGGAACAGTGATTTTATTAATGCTTAAAGTCAAACAATAAAAGTGTAATATCCCTTTAAATTTCGTACCTGGGGGGTGTCTATAGTATGCCTGTAAAGGGGCGCATGTTTCCTGTGTTTAGAACAGTCTGACAGCAAAATGACATTTGGAAGGAAAAAACTCATTTAAAACTACCCGCGGCTATTGCATTGCCGACAATACACATAGAAGTTCATTGATAAAAACGGCATGGGAATTCCCCACAGGGCAACCCCGAACCAAAATAAAAAAAAAAAAATGATGTGGGGGTCCCCCTAAATTCCATACAAGGCCCTTCAGGTCTGGTATGGATATTAAGGGGAACCCCAGCCAAAATTTTAAAAAAAAATTGACGTGGGGTTCCCCCTAAATTCCATACCAGACCCTTCAGGTCTGGTATGGATTTTAAGGGGAACCCCGCGCCAAAAAAACAAAAAAAAACGGCGTGGGGTCCCCCTAAAAATCCATACCAGACCCTTATCCGAGCACGCAACCTGGCAGGCCGCAGGAAAAGAGGGGGGGACGAGAGTGCGCCCCCCCCTCCTGAACCGTACCAGGCCACATGCCCTCAACATTGGGAGGGTGCTTTGGGGTAGCCCCCCAAAACACCTTGTCCCCATGTTGATGAAGACAAGGGCCTCATCCCCACAACCCTGGCCGGTGGTTGTGGGGGTCTGCGGGCGGGGGGCTTATCGGAATCTGGAAGCCCCCTTTAACAAGGGGACCCCCAGATCCCGGCCCCCCCCCTGTGTGAAATGGTAAGGGGGTACTTACCCCTACCATTTCACAAAAAAACTGTCAAAAATGTTAAAAATGACAAGAGACAGTTTTTGACAATTCCTTTATTTAAATGCTTCTTCTTTCTTCCTTTATCTTCTTCTTCTTCTGGTTCTTCTGGCTCTTCTGGTTCTTCCTCCGGCGTTCTCGTCCAGCATCTCCTCCGCGGCGTCTTCTATCTTCTTCTCCTCGGGCCGCTCCGCACCCATGGCATGGGGGGAGGCTCCCGCTCTTCTCTTCATCTTCTTCTCTTCTTCATCTTCTTCTTCATCTTCTTCTTCTTCTTCTCTTCTTCCTTCTTCTCTTCTTCATTTCTTCTCCGGGCCGCTCCGCAGCCATGCTGGCATGGTGGGAGGCTCCCGCTGTGTGACGGCGTCTCTTCGTCTGACGGTTCTTAAATAACGGGGGGCGGGGCCACCCGATGACCCCGCCCCCCTCTGACGCACGGTGACTTGACGGGACTTCCCTGTGACGTCACGGGGAATGCCACAGGGAAGTCCCGTCATGTCCCGTGCGTCAGAGGGGGGGGCGGGGTCACCGGGTGGCCCCGCCCCCCGTTATTTAAGAACCGTCAGACGAATGCATTGTAACAGTGAGATCATTTAAAGAAACAATACTATCAAAGACAATACATATTGATACTTGTACAAACAGTCATTATAGTTAAGATATGTTTACCACTAACGGCTGAGCAAAAAAATCCTCCCGATTGCTGTGCATAGAAGCTGCCAAAGGATCCAACTGGTGCGGCGAGCAACTGGTGCGGGAAAAAAGAGGGAGGAACTCTAAAAAGGAATGCATTGTAACAGTGAGATCATTTAAAGAAACAATACTATCAAAGACAATACATATTGATACTTGTACAAACAGTCATTATAGTTAAGATATGTTTACCACTAACGGCTGAGCAAAAAAATCCTCCCGATTGCTGTGCATAGAAGCTGCCAAAGGATCCAACTGGTGCGGCGAGCACTCCTGTCTCACTGCGCGGAACGGAGGGGATGCACATAAAACAACCACCCCAAAGGCCCATAAGGCCCATGAGAGGCCGGGTTGATACCCAGCAACAAGAAGAGGGGAGGGGGGCCAGGGGGCTGGGCTCCTTTTACCTGGCCCCCTCCCCATGGGGAAACCTTTCCATTTCATGTTTATTCGGGGTGTGCAGCACCTTTGATCTCATTAATAGCATTCCCATTCTTTTCTAGGGTTAACAGAATATTGTCCCGCCCCGTTAATATTTATAACGGGACACGCCAAGGCTGCCCGTTATCACCATACCTATACATCTTGGCAATGGAACATGTGGCTATGGCTTTACGGTCTAATCCCTCTATTCACGGAGTTCAGGTTGGCAATAGCTCTTATAAATTAAGCATTTTTGTGGATGATCTACTTTATATATATATGTAGATATATATATATATATATATATATATATATATATATACCCAAGAATAGCTTTTCCAAGCATTTTGCACGAACTAGAGCAACTTGGACGTTACAGTAACTTTAAAGTAAATGTTACAAAATCTAGGTGCCTCAATATTACACTACCGTTAACCGGGAAAGAAATATTGGAAACTAATTTCCAATTTCAGTGTGAACTTCATTCTCTTAAATACTTGGATGTTAATATCGCGTCTACAGAAGAAAAGATATATGAACTGAACTATCTGCCTATGCTGAACTCTGTGATTAATCAACTTCAACTCAGGACTGGGGGGAAAATCTCCTTGTTAGGGAGAATGGCGATATATAAAACGGATATTTTACCTAGTTTTTTATATCTATATTAAACACTACCTATAACACTCCCAAGGGCGTTTTTCCATTCACTACGGTCTAGCTTATTAAGGTATCTATGGCCAAATTCCACAGGTAGGCTTCGTCACAACATTTTAGTAAAGTGGAAAACAGAGGGGAGAACAGGATTACTGCATATGGATACCATATATACCATATAGCATCTGTTCTAACCAGAATAGTGGATTGGTTTTATCATGGCAAAACTAAACAGTGTATAACTATCGAGCAACAAATAACACCTATCCCTTTGACCGCCCTTTCCGTGGATTATGCCTGAATTACGCCCCTGTAGACAAGCACTTTCACCTTTGACATTATCATTATTAAAAGTTTGGGATTCCACTATCCGAAAGTTTGATATCTCTTCAACCACTGACCCATTTACTTTAATGATGGGTAACCCTGAATTTCTGCTGGGACTATCTTCGACCAGGTTTCTAGGATGGACTACTTTGACCGCCTCACCAATTAAACAAGCGCTTACAACCAAGGTACTTCAATTGTTTAATACATTAGCAACTGCAGAATGTAATTATCTGGGTCATTGGTTACATTATTTTCCTTGTCAAAAGAAGTTTATTGAGTATACAATATTATAAAGATACATAAAGTAAGTTTACAAGGATCTATAAAGTAAGCTCGTTGTTTTACAGTAGGGTTTATATAGGTAAATATCATGAAATTTCAAATATTAAACCTTGGGTTCACGTAAACCTAAATTAAAGATATATATCATTTCCTTAGTTACTTTTGTAGGTATTTAAATGATTTATACCTACTATACATATTGTTTACAGGTAGAGTGTATATAGGTCAAATAAATTCTGATAATGAGCTTTAATCGTAGGGTGGAGAAAAGGAAAGAGAAAGAAGAAAAAGGGTAGAAAGGCAGAGGTATGGTCCACAAGGTTGTCCCGCTCGTCAGTTTATTATTCTTTTTAGTTCTCTTTGAAGCCTTAGAATGAGTGTCTCCTTAAGTCATTTAATCTGTTACCATGGCAACAGGACAGAGTCATTGAAATTTGACAGGAACTGTTGTTTTATCCAAGGATGCCAAAGTTTTTCAAATTTTGGAATTTGATTTTGATCAATGGCTACCATCTTAGCATGGGACATTGTATTATTCATTCTGTGAATTGTTTCTGCTAGTACCAATGTAGGAGATTTCCATGCCTTGGCCACTGTTTGTTTTGCAGCCGTTATTAGTTGGATCATAAGTTTGAATTGAGAGAGTGTTAACCATTCCGGTTTTAGATTAAGTAAAGTTATATATGGATCTGGTTGTATTATTTTTTTAAATATTTTAGATGCAATCACGAAGACTTCCTTCCAGAAGGTTTGGATTACTGGGCACGTCCACCATATGTGTAAATGTGTGCCTATTTCTGGGCATCCTCGAAAACAAAGAGCTGAGGTATTAGGTGAATATTTTGCCACTCTAGCAGGTACAAGGTACCAGCGAGTTAGGACTTTATAATTTGTCTCCAGTGCTAAGATGTTGGGTGAAGATGACTTAGATGTGAGCCATATGTTAGACCAGTCCGTGTCTTCTAAAGTTCGTCCCAGGTCCTCCTCCCACCTCTGAACGTAAGAGGGTCTATTAAGATTTACTACTCCATATAATTGATTATAAAGTGATGAAATTGTACCTTTAGCAAATGGATCTTTTGTACAGATTGATTCAAAAATGGATAATTGGGATAATGGTGTATCCCCCTTTAGGAATGGTGTATAGAAATTTTTGATTTGGAGCTATCTCAGAGTTTGGTAGATCATATTTTTCTCTAAGCGATGGGAATGAAAGGAATGATTTAGATGCTATGAAGTCATTTAGTGTCTGAATGCCTGATGTTGTCCAAGCTTTAAAAGAATTTGGGTAGATCCATGCCGGATAAAAGGCCGGATTTCTGATAAAAGAAAGGAGAGGATTGTGTGGAGATTGTAACTGATATTTGTTTTTTAGTTTATCCCAGAGAGATAAGAAGTGTTTAGTTATGGGATTATGAATTTTAAAGCGGTCTTTAGGATCAAGCCATAACAAGTTTGATATTAATAGAGGGTCATTTTCTGAAGCCTCTATAAATACCCATAATGGGATTTCCTGTTTTGCATGGTATTTGGACAGACTGGCCAAATGTGCTGCTCTGTAGTAGTTAGTAAAATTAGGGTATCCCAGGCCTCCTTTATTTTTGGGAAGATGTAGTGTGTGTATAGGTATACGTGGTTTAGAAGAGCCCCATATAAACAAAGTTGCTCTTTTTTGTACTATTCTCAAAAAATAGGAAGGAATTGGAATAGGGAGGACTCTGAATAGATAAAGCAATTTGGGTAGAATAGTCATTTTGATTGCATTAATCTTCCCTATCCAGGATAAAGGAAGCTGCGACCATTGTTTTATTAGATTTGTGATCTGTCTTAATACAGGAGGATAATTGGTTGAGAATAAGTCAAAATGAGATGCTGTTAAATGAATTCCAAGATATGGGATTGATTTTTCTGCCCATGTGAATGGGAGTGCAGCCCTAGCCGGGATCAATTCCATGTTTGTGAGCGAAATATTAAGCACTAGGCATTTCTTAGGATTAATCATAAGGCCGGATAGGGCTGCAAATCCATCAAGAGCTGGTATTAAGTTAGGACCAGAGACCTGTGGTGATGATAGAAAAAGTAATATATCGTCTGCAAATATACATAATTTGTGAGTAATACCTCCTACTTCAATGCCAGTTATAGTTTGGTTGGTTCTGATGTATTGGGCCATGGGTTCGAGTATAAGGGCAAATAATAAGGGAGATAATGGGCAACCCTGTCGGGTACCTCTTTCAATATAAAAGGCATCAGATTTGTATCCAGCATATTTTATATAGGCTTTGGGTTTATTATATAATGCTTTGATCCATGTTAAAAAGTGGGGTCCAAAACCCCATTTTTGTAATGAATATTGCATATATTGCCAGGATACTGTGTCAAATGCCCTCTTAATATCGAGAGATAGAAAACATAAAGGGATTTTCCGTTTTTTAGCAATATGTGCCAATAACACTGCCCTGCGTATATTATCGCCTGCCTGTCTATTTGGCATGAAGCCTACTTGATCTCTATGTATTAATTTTCCTATAATGCTATTGAGGCGTTTTGCTATTATTTTTGCTAATAATTTAATATCAAGGTTTAACAGAGAGATAGGCCGATAATTCACACAGGAAGTATCATCAGAAAGGGGTTTTGGGATCATACAAACAATTGCCATTAGTGTTTCTTGCCGAAAAGAATGTCCTTCTAGAAGTTTGTTAAAAGTTTCAGTGAGAATGGGAGAGAGTATTTCTGAGAATGTTTTATAGTATAAAGCCGAGTAGCCGTCTGGGCCTGGTCTTTTGTTAAGTTTTAGGTCTTTTATGGCGTTAGCAACTTCATCTATAGTTATAGGCTCATCCAAACTGCTTTTTTGATTCTGAGACAACTCAGGTAAGGTTATTTTTGAGAAGAAGGATTCAGCCTCTGTAGGATTAAATTCATTGTTTGTCTTGTATAAAGTTGCGAGATGTGAGTGAAATTTATGGACTATTTTAACTGGATTACAAGTATAAACATTTTTTGATAATTTCAAACGTATTGGTTTGAAAGATTTGTTAGTTGAATTTAATGCCCGAGCCAAATATGTACCTGGTTTGTTTGTATTCATGTAGAAATTGTGTTTGGAGCGTTTGAGGGATTTATCAACTGACTCAGTGAGAAATAGATCGTATTCCAATCTAGATTTTTCCAGATGAGATTTTGTACTCTGAGATGGATTATCTTGGAATGATATGTAGGTTGCATTAAAATTGAGTTATAGTTTTTTTTGCTAGATTTTTGCGTTCCCGTTTAAATAGTGCCATTTGTCTTTGTATTGTACCACGCAAGACAGGCTTATGAGCTTCCCACAGTGTTATTG
This sequence comes from Lithobates septentrionalis, assembly GCA_037952835.1. Classification (NCBI taxonomy): domain Eukaryota; kingdom Metazoa; phylum Chordata; class Amphibia; order Anura; family Ranidae; genus Lithobates; species Lithobates septentrionalis. The sequence continues at coordinate 316,394 of JBBDGP010003204.1, read as the reverse complement.
GGGAAATGTCTGTTGTATTATTAATTGATATGTATTCCTTTAAAGCTTGTTCAATGGCCATCTGATGTAGTGGGTTTTTGAGCATTATGTCCGGTAAGTACCACGTTGGGTCATGCGCTTTTGGAATGGCTGAGGCTATAGTAGTGTATACTGCATTATGGTCAGACCACGGAATCGGAATTATATCTGATGCAATAATTTCTGGTATCATTCCTATTGTTAGAAAAATATGATCTATTCTGGTGAAGGTTTGATGAGGGTGCGAGAAATAAGTGAATTTCTTTTTCATTGGGTTACTTTCTCTCCACGAATCTACCAGATTGTATTTGGAAAGAAGTTGAGAAAAAGGTAATCTAGAGGTTATTTTGGATGGTGTAAAAGGTGATTTATCTAGAAATGGGAGGAGGACCTGGTTCGAATCCCCGCACATTATCACTGTTCCTATTTTGTGTGTATTAATCACTTGTAATATATGTGAGAGGAATGGTGTAGGTTGTTTGTTAGGAGCGTAGTAGGAAACCACCGTGATTGCTGTATCCATTATATAACCCATGAGTATCAGGTATCTACCTTCTGGGTCTTTAATTTCTGATGATAAGGTGAATGGTGTGGATCGGTGAAATGCAATTAGAGTTCCCCTTTGTTTGGTACAGGCAGAAGCCGTGTAAATTTGTTGATAAAAAGGAGAAATATATTTTGGAGTAGAATCTTTGGTGAAGTGTGTTTCTTGGAGGCATACTATGTGAGCCTTCTTGTTACGGAAAGTACGGAAGGCGTTGGTCCTTTTTTGAGGGACATTTATTCCCTGAACATTCAGAGAAAGTATATTCAGTGGTGCCATGGCAACAGATCAAATAGTTTTGACTTACTTTTTGTTATGCAGAGCTGACTGCGCAGATCAACCTGTGTGGACTGAAGAGATGAAAAGATAGAAAAGAAACCAGTGAATTCTGGAGTAAAGAGTAAACAAAAAACATATGAGATTAGATGATACATTGTATAAATTATTTTTTGCAAGTAATCACAATTTACCCGTGAAAGAGAATAAATATCTCTCTCAGGGGAATAAGTGCCTTCGTCACACTCCCACATAATATGGTTGGGAGAATGAGGAGGGCTAATGGGGGTACACGGATCTTCCGCTTACAGGAGAGAAGTGCTATGTCAAAAGACATCAAAATGATGATTCATTAATTGGAGTGCAGAATATAGTTTTTGTTGAAATTATTTATTCCAGGGTGGTTGTATATGGTTAGTCTTGCCCTAGGCTAAATAATTCAGTTAGAAAGGTACTGTTAATAACTTTGGTATTGATGAAGATAGTTTGAATTATTTTGGGATTTTAACCCTTTTAGAGTAAACAATTACATATTTTATTCATATGTAACCGTTTAGATATGTTAACTCATAAAATTGAGGTTGTATTGCTTCAGATTAGAATAAACAAAAACATAGTTCTAGGAACTAGTTAGGTAATAATATATTTGTTTTAAGAAAAGAAAGAAAAAGCTTCCATTACTTCTGGATTATTGAACATATTTGTCCTAAAAAGTAATAAATCTATTGTTATTACCTGAAAATATATAACTGAACAAGAATTTCCTTATTTCACTTATATATTCTAAGGCTATATGAATCAGAAGTAATAAGAAATATAACTGGAATGTAACATGATCCCACACAGTGTGTGACTATCAGAATGCAGTTACATTCAGTTATAAATGCAGGTTTTTTAAAGAGAACCATCTCTTAGTATAATAAATGAAGAGATATCAGGAATTAGGATGTCAGTCCATTGAATCTTCTTGGTCCATGGATGATGTGGCATAACGGCCTCTTTTGTGAGAATGATGATTCCCATTTTGTTCTGAAATTTTCTGGGTGCTGCCTGAAGGTGAAGATGATGCCATTCTTCTGCGTGTGGGAGAGTTGCTACTTGTGGGTTCTGTCAGATTTAATTTTAAAAGGGTTTGTTGTAGTTCATCTGCTGATCTGCTTCTGTAAATTGTACCTTGGTAGTTAAATCTGACTGAAAAGGGGAAGCCCCATTGATACATAATGTTGTGGCGTTGTAGTTCCATTAGTTGGGGTTTCATGGATCGTCTTTTAGTAATAGTAAGTTGGGATAGGTCAGCAAAAATTTGATAATTGTGTCCTTGAAAAATAAGTTCCTTTTTTCCTCTTGCAGCAATTAGTATTTGTTCTTTCGTTCTGTAATAATGAAATTTTTTGATTATATCACGTGGGGGTCCATCTTTCTTTTTGGCTGTGAGGGCTCTGTGTACTCTGTCCAGTTCTAAACGTCCAAGCAGTAATAGTAGATTGCAGGTCTGTCACAGTTTCAGGTATTCCCCTTATGCGCAAGTTTGAACGTCTGGCTCTATTTTCGTAATCTTCGAGCTTAGTTTGAAGTATTAAATTCTCTTCTTTTAATTGTTCCAATTCTGTTATATTTTCTTGGGTTGTAATTTCAATTTCATCCATTTTTATTTCTAAGGCTGTGGTGCGGTTTCCCAGCTCTCTTATTTCTTTGGTTAGGCTGTTTGTTATTTGGTCTAAAGGTTTGTTTTAAAGCCTTATGAAGCATCTTTTCAAATTGTAATAATATTACTGAGGATGCTGAGGAGGCTTGTGGAGAAGTTTGTGAGAGGATTTGTTCTGTATCTGACTCAAATGGAGAGTCTTGCTGTGACATTTTCTGTCTGTGAGAGCGCCCTGATGCTGTATATTGTGAGGTGACTGGAGCTGCTTTAGTTGCAGTGAGTGCCTGTGAGCTCTTTGTGAGGTGATTTTTATTTCTGCCACGGTTTCCTCCCAGTACCATATTTCCTGCCCAAACTTTCACAGTTTGTTCCCTGGGGCAAAAAGGTTCAAATGGATACCTTTTGAGCCTGCAGGCTCCGCTTTGTCCTTCTCTTCTCTCCTCAGGGTGCGGAGCTCTAACAATGCATGTCTGCTCCGCTAGGCTCCACCCATGCACCTCGGTTACATTATTTTCAGCTTCACATTGTTATATAAAACTATTGAATAAGGGTCCACTCCATAGGGATTTAACTCCATTTGAATCCCTCTGTAATGGGCTCCGGGAGTGTCCATATTATATCAGAGATTGGGAGAGGGAATTGGATCATAGTTATACCCCAGAACATTGGGAAAAGTCATTTTGTCTAACCTTTAAATCTGGTTTTTCAACATATATACAAGAAAATAATTATAAAATATTAACCAGGTGGTATAAATGCCCTGTGAAGCTTCATAAAATATCACCTAACTTTCCCGAATAGTGTTGGCGCTGTGGGGGGGGGGGGGGTAAAGGCACAATGATTCACATATGGTGGACATGTCCCAGGATTAAAACATTTTGGGGGACTGTCTTTAAAATTTTTTCTTATGTCATTGGCATGCAATATCAGAAAACTCCAGAAATGGCCTTATTGTCTATATATTCGGTCTCTAAGGGAGAGACCAAAAAGGGGCTGCTTCGCGTTCTCCTCTCCGCAGCAAGAATAATCATACCTAGACACTGGAACACTGATGTGGCTCCTACAATTAAAGAGTGGATATTTGAGCTGAATCAACTAAAGAGAATAGATTTTGAGGGGGACCCCACGCCATTTTTAACCACTTGCCGACCGCCTCACGCCTATATACGTGAGCAGAGCGGCACAGGCAGGCAAAATCACGTACCTGAAACGTGATTGCCTTCCCGCGGGTGGGGGGTCCGATCGGACCCCCCCCGGTGCCAGCTGCGGTCGGCATTTGGTTGGAAGCGATGAGAGACGAGGAGGAGGCCATCCGATCGTGACCCCCCCCTCGCGATCGCTCCCAGCCAATGAGAAACATCCCCTGCCTCTGTATAGTACACAGAGGCAGAGGATGTGATGTCATCTCTCCTCGGCTGGCCAGTTTCCGTTCCAGCGCCGAGGAGAGATGACATGTAAGTGCACCAACACACACACACACACAGTAGAACATGCCAGGCATACATTACACCCCCGATCCCCCCCCGATCGCCCCCCGATCCCCCCCAATCACCCCCCCCTGTCACAAACTGACACCAAGCAGGTTTTTTTTTTTTTTTTTTTTCTGATTACTGCATAGTGTCAGTTTGTGACAGTTAGCAGTGTTAGGGTAGTGAGTGTTACCCCCCTGTAGGTCTAGGGTACCCCCCTTACCCCCCTAATAAAGTTTTAACCCCTTGATCACCCCCCCTCACCAGTGTCACTAAGCGATCATTTTTCTGATCGCTGTATTAGTGTCGCTGGTGACGCTAGTTAGGGACGTAAATATTTAGGTTCGCCGTCAGTGTTTTATAGCGTCAGGGACCCCCATATACTACCTAATAAATGTTTTAACCCCTTGATTGCCCCCTAGTTAACCCTTTCACCACTGATCACCATATAACCGTTACGGGTGACGCTGGTTAGTTCGTTTATTTTTTATAGTGTCAGGGCACCCGCCGTTTATTACCGAATAATGCCGCGTACACACGGTCGGACTTTTCGTCTACAAAAGTCCAACGGACGCTGACGGACTAAAGCTGGCTGGTAATCCGATCGTGTGTGGGCTTCTCCGGACTTTCAACATACTTTTTTAACCTCAAATCCGACGTACTTTAGATTTGAAACATGCTTCAAATCTTTACTTCATAACTACGACGGACCCCAAAATCCGCTCGTCTGTGTGCTAGTCCGACGGACAAAAAGCCACGCTAGGGCACCTATTGGCTACTGGCTATGAACTTCCTTATTTTAGTCCGGTGTACGTCATCACGTAAGAATTCGACGGACTTTTGTGTGATCGTGTGTAGGCAAGTCTGTTCGTTAGAAAGTCCGCCGCAAGTCCGTCGAAAGTCTGCCGAAAGTCTGCCGGAAGTCTGTCGGACAGGCTGTCTGACTTTTGTAGACGAAAAGTCCGACCGTGTGTACGCGGCATAAAGGTTTAGCCCCCTGTAGGTCTAGGGTACCCCCCTTACCCCCCCTAATAAAGTTTTAACCCCTTGACCACCCCCTGTCGCCAGTGTCGCTAAGCGATCATTTTTCTGATCGCTGTATTAGTGTCGCTGGTGACGCTAGTTAGGGACGTAAATATTTAGGTTCGCCGTCAGTGTTTTATAGCGACAGGGACCCCCATATACTATCTAATAAATGTTTTAACCCCTTGATGGCCCCCTAGTTAACCCTTTTACCACTGATCACCGTATAACCGTTACGGGTGACGCTGGTTAGTTCGTTTATTTTTTATAGTGTCAGGGCACCCGCCGTTTATTACCGAAAAAAGGTTTAGCCCCCTGATCGCCCGGCGGTGATATGCGTCGCCCTAGGCAGCGTCAGATTAGCGCCAGTACCGCGAACACCCACGCACGCACCGTACACGCACCGTACACCTCCCTTAGTGGTATAGTATCTGAACGCATCAATATCTGATCCGATCAGATCTATACTAGCGTCCCCAGCAGTTTAGGGTTCCCAAAAACGCAGTGTTAGCGGGATCAGCCCAGATACCTGCTAGCACCTGCGTTTTGCCCCTCCGCCCGGCCCAGCCCAGTCCAGCCCACCCAAGTGCAGTATCGATCGATCACTGTCAATTTTTTTTGTAGCGTTTTGGTGAACTGGCAAGCACCAGCGGCCTAGTACACTCGTAGTCAAACCAGCACTGCAGTAACACTTGGTGACGTGGCGAGTCCCATAAGTGCAGTTCAAGCTGGTGAGGTGGCAAGCACAAGTAGTGTCCCGCTGCCACCAAAAAGACAAACACAGGCCCGTCGTGCCCATAGTGCCCTTCCTGCTGCATTCGCCAATCCTAATTGGGAACCCACCGCTTCTGCAGCGCCCGTACTTCCCCCATTCACATCCCCAACCAAATGCAGTCGGCTGCATGAGAGGCATTTATATATCCTCCCAAGTACCCCTACCCAACGAACCCCCCCAAAAAAGATGTTGTGTCTGCAGCAAGCGCGGATATAGACGTGACGCCCGCTATTGTTGTCCCTCCTGTCCTGACAATCCTGGTCTTTGCATTGGTGAATGTTTTGAACGCTACCATTCACTAGTTGAGTATTAGCGTAGGGTACAGCATTGCACAGACTAGGCACACTTTCACAGGGTCTCCCAAGATGCCATCGCATTTTGAGAGACCCGAACCTGGAACCGGGTACAGTTATAAAAGTTACAGTTACAAAAAAAAAGTGTAAAGAAAAAAAAAAACACAAACAAAAATAAAAAAAAATAGTTGTCGTTTTATTGTTCTCTCTCTCTATTCTCTCTCTCTATTGTTCTGCTCTTTTTTACTGTATTCTATTCTGCAATGTTTTATTATTATTTTTTATTATTATTATAATTTATTATTATTATGTTTTATCATGTTTGCTTTTCAGGTATGCAATTTTTTTATACTTTACCGTTTACTGTGCTTTATTGTTAACCATTTTTTTGTCTTCAGGTACGCCATTCACGACTTTGAGTGGTTATACCAGAATGATGCCTGCAGGTTTAGGTATCATCTTGGTATCATTCTTTTTAGCCAGCGGTCGGCTTTCATGTAAAAGCAATCCTAGCGGCTAATTAGCCTCTAGACTGCTTTTACAAGCAGTGGGAGGGAATGCCCCCCCCCCACCGTCTTCCGTGTTTTTCTCTGGCTCTCCTGTCTCAACAGGGAACCTGAGAATGCAGCCGGTGATTCAGCCAGCTGACCATAGAGCTGATCAGAGACCAGAGTGGCTCCAAACATCTCTATGGCCTAAGAAACCGGAAGCTACGAGCATTTTATGACTTAGATTTCGCCGGATGTAAATAGCGCCATTGGGAAATTGGGGAAGCATTTTATCACACCGATCTTGGTGTGGTCAGATGCTTTGAGGGCAGAGGAGAGATCTAGGGTCTAATAGACCCCAATTTTTTCAAAAAAGAGTACCTGTCACTACCTATTGCTATCATAGGGGATATTTACATTCCCTGAGATAACAATAAAAATGATTTAAAAAAAAAAATGAAAGGAACAGTTTAAAAATAAGATAAAAAAGCAAAAAAATAATAAAGAAAAAAAAAATAAAATAAAAAGCACCCCTGTCCCCCCTGCTCTCGCGCTAAGGCGAACGCAAGCGGCGGTCTGGCGTCAAATGTAAACAGCAATTGCACCATGCATGTGAGGTATCACCGCGAAGGTCAGATCGAGGGCAGTAATTTTAGCAGTAGACCTCCTCTGTAAATCTGAAGTGGTAACCTGTAAAGGCTTTTAAAGGCTTTTAAAAATGTATTAATTTTGTTGCCACTGCACGTTTGTGCGCAATTTTAAAGCATGTCATGTTTGGTATCCATGTACTCGGCCTAAGATCATCTTTTTTATTTCATCAAACATTTGGGCAATATAGTGTGTTTTAGTGCATTAAAATTTAAAAAAGTGTGTTTTTTCCCCAAAAAATGCGTTTGAAAATCGCTGCGCAAATACTGTGTGAAAAAAAAAAATGAAACACCCACCATTTTAATCTGTAGGGCATTTGCTTTAAAATAATATATAATGTTTGGGGGTTCAAAGCAATTTTCTTGCAAAAAAAAATAATTTTTTCATGTAATCAAAAAGTGTCAGAAAGGGCTTTGTCTTCAAGTGGTTAGAAGAGTGGGTGATGTGTGACATAAGCTTCTAAATGTTGTGCATAAAATGCCAGGACAATTCAAAACCCCCCCAAATGACCCCATTTTGGAAAGTAGACACCCCAAGCTATTTGCTGAGAGGCATGTCGAGTCCATGGAATATTTTATATTGTGACACAAGTAGCGGGAAAGAGACAAATTTTTTTTTTTTTTTTTTTGCACAAAGTTGTCACTAAATGTTATATTGCTCAAACATGCCATGGGAATATGTGAAATTACACCCCAAAATAAATTCTGTTGCTTCTTCTGAGTACGGGGATACCACATGTGTGGGACTTTTTGGGAGCCTAGCCGCGCACGGGACCCCGAAAACCAAGCACCGCCTTCAGGCTTTCTAAGGCCGTAAATTTTTGATTTCACTCTTCACTGCCTATCACAGTTTCGGAGGCCATGGAATGCCCAGGTGGCACAAACCCCCCCCCCAAATTACCCCATTTTGGAAAGTAGACACCCCAAGCTATATGCTGAGAGGTATAGTGAGTATTTTGCAGACCTCACTTTTTGTCACAAAGTTTTGAAAATTGAAAAAAGAAAAAAAAAATTTGTTGGTTTGTGCCATCTTGGCATTTTATGGCCTTCAAAACTGTGATAGGTAGTGAGGAGTAAAATCCAAAATGTATGCCCTTAGAAATCCTGAAGGTGGTGCTGGGTTTTCGGGGCCCCGTACGCGGCTAGGCTCCCAAAAAGTGCCACACATGTGGTATCCCCGTACTCAGGAGAAGCAGCTGAATGTATTTTGGGGTGCAATTCCACATATGCCCATGGCCTGTGTGAGCAATATATCATTTAGTGACAACTTTTTGTAAATTTTTTTTTTTTTTTTTGTCATTATTCAATCACTTGGGACAAAAAAAAAAATATTCAATGGGTTCAACATGCCTCTCAGCAATTTCCTTGGGGTGTCTACTTTCCAAAATGGGGTCATTTGGGGGGGGTTTGTACTGCCCTGCCATTTTAGCACCTCAAGAAATGACATAGGCAGTCATAAACTAAAAGCTGTGTAAATTCCAGAAAATGTACCCTAGTTTGTAGACGCTATAACTTTTGCGCAAACCAATAAATATACGCTTATTGACATTTTTTTTACCAAAGACATGTGGCCGAATACATTTTGGCCTAAATGTATGACTAAAATTTAGTTTATTGGATTTTTTTTATAACAAAAAGTAGAAAATATCATTTTTTTTCAAAATTTTCAGTCTTTTTCCGTTTATAGCGCAAAAAATAAAAACGGCAGAGGTGATCAAATACCATCAAAAGAAAGCTCTATTTGTGGGAAGAAAAGGACGCAAATTTCGTTTGGGTAGAGCATTGCATGACCGCGCAATTAGCAGTTAAAGCGACGCAGTGCCGAATTGTAAAAAGTGCTCTGGTCAGGAAGGGGGTAAATCCTTCCGGGGCTGAAGTGGTTAAAAAAAAAAATTTGGCCAGGGTTCCCCTTAATATCCATACCAGACCTGAAGGGCCTGGTATGGAATTTAAGGGGACTCCCCACGTCATTTTTTTAAAAAAATTTGGATTTGGGGTTCCCCTGTGGGGAATTCCCATGCCGTTTTTATCAATGAACTTTTATGTGTATTGTCGGACCGGCAATTCATTAATAGCCGTGAGTAGTTTTAAATGACTTTTTTTCCTTTGAAATGTCATTTTGCTGTCAGACTGTTCTAAACACGGGAAACATGCGCCCCTTTACAGGCATACTATAGACACCCCCCAGGTACGAAATTTAAAGGGATAATACACTTTTATTGTTTCACTTTAAGCATTATTAAAATCACTGCTCCCGAAAAAAACGGCCGTTTTTAAAACTTTTTTTTGCATTGATACATGTCCCCTGGGGCAGGACCCAGATCCCCAAGCACTTTTTATGACAATAACTTGCATGCAGTATAAGCCTTTAAAATTAGCACTTTTGATTATTCATGTTCGTGTCCCATAGACTTTAATGGTGTTCGCGTATTCAAACAAATTTTTTGCCTGTTCGCAAGTTCTGGTGCGAACCGAACAGGTGGGTGTTCGGCTCATCCCTACTTGCTACTACCCAGGAGGGAGCCCAAAATTCTCACCATGTCACAAGGTACACTCTCAGTGGGAACTTTGCAAAGGGCCATTTAGTGGTGAATGGGGAGAATATATTTAGAAATCATGTTCCCCTGGGGTTTTTTTTTTTTGTGGTCTCAGACCAGTTGCTGGATAGAAGGGAGTAAAAAAAGTACTTTTCTGAAGATGGATGAGGGACATCATTTAGTGTAAAAATGGATACCAGTTTGTTGGAATGAAATAAGGAGCTTAGCTGCATAATACTATGTGTAGCAGATTTTCTGCTCTTGTAATAAATCCATGTGCGGTATTTGAATGTCTTCCATTTTAGAGCAGTAAGCTCTGAAATATATGAAAACATAGAACTATGAGCATATGGTCTAGAAAAGGGTGTCTCTTTTCCTAGATGTAGACATGAATCTTTCTTTCACATGAAAAAATGCACCATGGCAAGAACATCTCTAGGCATAGATAACTGCAAGTGTTTTAGTTTAGTGATCCTGTGTTCACTATCCATGATAAAATCTTGCAAACAATATATTTGTAGGACAGATTTAAATAGTTGCTGAAGATAAGAGATTATTTTATCTGGGATGATTAAAGTGATATTAAAGGCAGATGTCATACTTAACTGCTGTGTGCAGTGGTTTTGCACAGAGCAGCACCGATCCTCCTCTTCTCAGGTCCCCCACCAGCGCTCCTGGCCCCTCCCAACTGCTGAATGCCCCCATAGCAAGCAGCTCTGTGTGTCCATTCACACATGGAGCATGGCTCACCCCCACCCCCACTCTCTCTTCAGTGGCTCACTATCTGTAATTGACAGTAGCAGGAGCCAATAGATCCTGCTGCTGTCTCAGCCAATGAGAAGGAAGAGACCCAACATAGCTGCTACTCTTGTGCACCTCGCTGGGTTGAGATGGGGCCTGAGATAAGTATTAGGGGGGCTGGGAGGGAGTCTTTACAACCACTTTAATTTAGGTATTCTCTTGAACTTTGTTTTCTCCGGGATCTGTTATTTTCTCTTTAAGACCTTTCAACTTCTGAGCCTAGTTTTATATGTGTCCACAAGTTCATTAAGTGCCTTTACAGTCTCCCGTTTTCCTTTCAATGAGTCAGTACATTCTAATATGTGTCCTATTTGTGCTTGGTTGTAAAAATACTGCTTCATGAGAATCATGTTGGATCTCTTTTTGTAAAGATAAAAGCATTTGTTTAATTTCTGTAAGTTTTTATTGAACAAGTATTAAAGTCGTTGTAACGCTAAAAAAAAAAAAAAAAGATCCTATTCCCTTTTAACCTACCCCTTCCTATGTTGTAATATACCTGGTTGATCCTGCCTGCTCCTGTGTCCCCTTGTCTGTGATGACCACATTAATTATGGCTGCTGAGTCATGATACCATGGTCAGTTTACGTGCCTCCATCAGCCCACTCTCTGCTGTGAATCTCTTCCCTCTCCCTCCCTGCCTGTCAGTGTGAGAGCTGCTCTCCACCCCACCCACTGCTATTCAGCAAAAATACTTGTATCTCTTCTGGATTATGCAGTTAGTTACTATAGTGTGTGTTTTTTAAAATGAAAAGGCTAAATATCCTTTCCCACATCGCCACAGTGCAGTCCCGTGACTTCCCTCTGTCGGCCAGCTGATCACAGGGGAATCTTACCCCTTCTCGCTGCTATGAATAGGTTGAGGAACAATTTCGGAAGGGGATCACGTGACCGCACAGCTGCAGTATGAAAAATGGTATTTAGCCTTTTCTTTTAAAAAAAATACATACACTATAGTACCTAACTGCATAATCCAGAGGGGATACCAGTAAAGTCACAGTGTGGCTTTACAAAGACTTTAAGAGCAACAGGTACACATTTCTTTGCTCGTAATAAAGTGAGAAGTTGCAGATCATACTTAGTTCTTCATTATTGCATCATCATCATCATTAGGGATGGGCAAACGGTTCGAGCATAAGTTTGGGCCGAACTTTCACTGTTCGGACGTTCGGCAAACAACCAAACAAACGGGTCGTTCGACCGTTTGTTTCGCCCCCCCAAACCAACCACACTGCATTGCGGTGCTGAACAGTGCATTGCAAGCCCTGATTGGCTGAAGCAGTGGAAACTTCAGCCAATCAGGTCACAGAACACTGTCAGAGTCATGATTGGACAGTGTCATCATGACTTTATCCAATCATGGCTCATTCCCACCCCACAGTATAAAAGTATTCTTTCAATGGCAGCCATTTTCAGTGTGATTTCAGCATGGAGAGAGGTAGAACAGGGCTCTGTTCAGTGCTATTAGTTAGTGTGCTATACTGTGCTATTTTGCTTCAATTGTCAGTGGAGGACCATCATTCAGCTTTGCATAGTGTGCAGCTAGAGTAGGGACAGCTACGTTTCAGTGTAGCGTAGTGAGACCGTGTCATTCATAAATACATTAGTGTAGAGTAGGGATAGCTCAGATAGTTTCCGTGTAGTGTAGTGAGACCGTGTCAGTAATCTTTACATTAGTGTATAGTTAGAGTAGGGACAGTTCAGGTAGCATCAGTGTAGTGACGGTTGAACACCCTCTATTTGATTGCGTTACTGCCAGTTTAGCGGCATTTACTTCTGTGTGCATTACTGCCAGTTTAACGCCATATAGTTTTGCATGTGTTACTGCCAGTTTAGTGCCATATCGTTTTGTGCGTTACTGCCAGTTTAACGCCATTTACTTCTCTGTCGTTACTGCCATTTTAACGCCATATAGTTTTGCATGCGTTACTGCCAGTTTAATGCCATATAGTTCCATGTGCATTACTTCCAGTTTAACGCCATATAGTTCTGTGTGTCACTGTACGTTTGGCACATTATATTGCAGTATATTATAATGTATCCGTCGAGTGTGTCTATGTAGTGTGAGTACTTAAATTAAAGTGCACCAAACATCTCTTTAAATTGATTAAAGTGCATCTACGTACATATTTCAACTTCTTCTTTACATTTGCTTATAAGCACCACTCCCTCCCTCCCAATAATGTCTGGGAGGACAACAAGCAGAGGCAGACAATCCTTTGGCACTGTAATGGGTCAGCAAAAAATGTGTTCACAGGCAAAGGTGGACGTGGTGGTCAGTCCTCAGGCAGGGCATCATTTCCTCTGTTTAGTGAGTTTGCCCATGCTATCCAGCCACAGCATGCAGAGGAGGTGGTGGACTGGCTTACTAAACCTTCCTCATCCTCCTCATCCTCTATCATGCAAGCAGAGACAAGTGTGCAGTCCCCTCCAGCTGCCAGAGTGGATAAACCTGCCTCCTTGTCCACATCTATTCCTGCTATAGCCCCAACATCAGCCATTGAGGAGTCAGCTGAGTTAGTTGACCACAGCGTCAGCAACTTGCTTCTTGATGATGCCCAGCCATTACTTGATTCAGATGTTGGTTCTGAGGCTGAGGATGACAGGAACATGAGCCTAGAGAGAGTGAGGGACACTGGTAGACAAATTGGCATTCATGTTTCCCAAGCCGCAGCGTATTGCCAAGTTGTCTCCAGTAGTAATACTGAAGATGGAGGAGATTGAAATGATGATGAGGTCACTGATGCAACTTGGGTGCCAGATAGAGCAGAGGAGGAAACTGAAGATGAGGGGCACAACCCCAAGGAGGCCGACATCAAGAAAGAGTAGAGAGCAGCCACCCTATTCCATCACATTCTGCAGCTGTTATCTCCCGGCCCACTCCCCAAAGCTCAGCTGTCTGGGCCTTTTTCAGCACATCTGCAGCAGATCGCACTGTTGCTATCTGCAAACTGTGTCTCAGGCACATCAAACGTGGCAAAAACACCAACCATTTGAGTACAACATGCTTAACAAGGCATTTAACATCCAACCACTCAGCCCATTGGCAAGAGCACCTAAAAGCCACACAAAAGGGGCACAAATTTGTCCCTCCTGCTCCTCCTTACCCACAGTCTGCCCCTGTGATACCGAGTCATTACCTCTCAGCAGCCTCCACTGACAGGGATGATGGTATAGCACAGGGTGTCCCAGGTCCTAGCAGCACATCTGCCAGCAGCACGCCACCAGCTGTAGACTGTAGCTGGCGAATTTCTCTACCCCATCTGCTGTAGCAGAAAAAGAAAATACAGTCCCTGCCACCCACATGCCCAGCGTCTGAATGCAAGCTTGTCAAAGCTGCTGGCTATCCAACTTCTGCTTTTCAGCCTGGTGGATTCTGCCCCCTTCCGTAAATTCGCACAAAGTGCTGTACCACAATGGCAGGTTCCCAGTCTCTACTGCTTTTCACATAAGGCCGTTCCTACCATCTCTCTACAATCACGTGAAAAAGGAATGTTCTGGCATTGTTGCGCAAGGCAGTCAGCCGTAAAGTCCACCTCACTGCTGACACGTGGTCAAGCAAGCATGGGCAGGGACTATATATTTCATTCACAGCACACTGGGTAACGCTGCTTGCAACTCAAAAGGATGCAGGGCAGGGCTTGGTGCTGCAGCTTGTTGTGCCCCCACATCTCCATACAGCTGGTGGTGATGACGCCAGACCTGTGAGCACTACCCCCTCCTCCTCCGCCACCTCCATGCCCTTCTCTGCAGAATTGTCCCATGAACATCACGTACCTCCTAAGCAGTCAAAGGGCTATTCCCAGAGTCAGGCTAAAAATTGGCATGCAGTGCTTCAGATGGTGTGTTTAGGGACCAGGAACCATACCAGAGCAGAGATTCTTGCAGCTCTGCAGGGACAGGCCCAGAGGTGGTTCCCACTATGCCAGCTGGAACCAGGAATGGTGGTGTGCGATAATGGCTCAAACCTCCTGTCTGCCCTTAGACAGGGAAAGTTGACACATGTGCCATGCCTGGTACATGTCCTCAATTTGGTGGTGCAGCATTTCCTAAGCATGTACCCAGGGTTGCACGATGTACTAAAGCAGGCCAGAAGAGTCTGTAGCCATTTCAGGCGGTCATACACAGTCAGTGCCCGTAAACCTCCTGGTTTGTGACATGCCCACCAGGTGGAACTCAACTTTGGGAATGCGGCAGTGGCTATACATGCAGCAGGGGGTCTTCAACGAATACCTGTGCCAGTACAGCACAACGACAGGCTCAGGCCGCCTCTGCTTTTTTTCCACACACCAATGGCTGACCATTAAGGATGCATGCACTGTATTGTCATCATTTGAGGAGGCCGCAAGGATGGTGAGCCATGACAGTGCATGCATCAGTGACACAATCCCTGTTGTGTTCCTGCTAGAGCATACTCTGCGTGGCATTATGGACAGGGCACTGGAGGCAGAGCAGCAGGAGGAAGAGGACACACTTTATCCAGACACCATCATTCCTATGTCACAGAACACACAGGAGGAGAGAGGGGAGGAGGATGAAGAGGAGGAATCTGGCACTTTCATAGGCTTTGAAGAAGAGGAAGACATGCATCAATCTGTAAGCGATGGCTTTCCAACCCCAGGACCCTTGGGAGTATTATGTGGCTTGGAGGAGGAAGTTCCAGATGCTGTCATCCTGAGTGACCCCGAGGAGTCTGCTTCCCAAGCCTCTGCAAATTTAAGGCGCATTGGCAACCTCATGCTTCAAAGCCTGCGAAAGGACCCAAGAATACGTGGCATAAAGAAGGACGTGGTATAAGAGAAGGATGATTACTGGTTGGCAACCCTCCTTGACCCCCGTTATAAGGGGAAGGTCTCAGAACTCATCCCTTCCCCACAGAGAGTGCAGAAGATAAAATCTTTTGAGGACACATTCAAGAGGATTTTATTGAACATTTTTCCTGACTCCAGTAGGTCACAGTGTCATGGAAAATGTAGTTTTGAGTCTTCTATTGGTCAAGAGAGGAGTGTTGGAGAAGGCGTCCGCCTAAGTGAGGCATTTTGGAGTTTTTTTAGTCCTCGCCGCACAGGGCTGTCAGCTTCCACATCCCATTGGCAGCGTCTGCATCACATGGTGGACAATTACCTCGGGGCCAAAACAGAGATGGAGAGCTTTCCAGCTGACTATCCACTGACTTATGCCCTGTACACACAGTCGGACATTGATCGGACATTCCGACAACAAAATCCATGGATTTTTTCTGAGGGATGTTGGCTCAAACTTGTCTTGCATACACACAAAGTTGTCGGAAAATCTGATCGTTCTGAATGCAGTGACGTAAAACACGTACGTCGGGACTATAAACGGGGCAGTAGCCAATAGCTTTCCTCTCTTAATTTATTCTGAGCATGCATGGCACTTTGTGCATTGGATTTGTGTACACACGATCGGAATTTCCGACAACGGATTTTGTTTTAGGAAAATTTTATAGCAAGCTCTCAAACTTTGTGTGTCGGAAATTCCTATGGAAAATGTGTGATGGAGCCTACACACGGTCAGAATTTCCGACAACAAGGTCCTATCACACATTTTCCATCGGAAAATCCTATCGTGTGTACAGGGCATTACTGTGTCATATGAACAGACTACTGGCCAGAACTTGCCCAGTCTGCTATTGAGTTGTTGGGCTGCTCTGCATCCAGCATGCTTTCAGAACTGGCATTCAGTGCTGCAGGAGGTTTCGTTATTGATCATAGAGTGCGTCTGTCCTCAGACTCCGTGGACCGTTTAACTTTTACAAAAATGAATAAGTCCTGAATTACCAGCTATGAAGCCCCTGATGCCAATGTCACTGATTAAGGCTTTTTGGGATGTGGAATCTCTGCAGGACTTCGAGGCTGCCTAGCTTTGAGGGTGTTCAATCATTTCATCTGGAAGAATGTTTTTGGTATAGGTTTCATGGGCACAATTAACACCCCAAGACCATTTTTTCTGCACCTGTTTGACAGGTGCATATCATTGCAATTTTTTACATAAAAGCCAATTCTTACTTTCATCAAGATAACCTCTATAGGGTTACAGTGGGAAGGCGCCACCGACACCCAAAGACCATTTTTGTTTCCAGTACACTGCATTGTGGCCTCATCATACACACTGGCTCCCCAGCTGTTGCTGAGCACAATAAAGGCAGCTTGCAGGGAAAATGTCATTTTTTTGGGCTTTATAAATGCAATTATTGCTGCAGCAGATTCTAGACATGGTACAGATATGCCATTTTACAGGTAGAATAAGGGGACCCCCAGGCACTATATTGGAAGTAATTTTTCATTTTTATGCTTTCACTTTAAAAATCAAAAAAATCACTGCTCATTTAAAAATGACATTTTTCACAAACTTTTATTGATACATGTTCCCCAAGGCAGTACCTGGACCCCTATAACCATTGTATGCCCAATTACTTGCATTTAAGCCTTCAAAATGGGCACTTTTGATTTTTTATGTTCGGGTCCCATTGACTTTAATGGGTTTTTTTTATTGGGGTCTGAACTTTCGCGGGGGTTCGAAAGTTATGGTGCGAACCGAACAGAGGTCCATTCGGCCCATTCCTAATCATCATCATCTACATTTTCCACTGGAATCAGGATTTAAAAAGCAATGTTACTTTGGGTTCTGCAAATCAACTCATTTGGATTAATTATCAGGCCATGATATACAGGCATACCCCACTTTTAAGTACACAATGGGGTTTATTTACTAAAGCTGGAAAGTGCCGGACGAGAACACCGGAGGAAGAACCAGAAGAACCAGAAGAAGAAGAAGATGGAGGAAGAAACAGAAGGAAGATAGAAGAAAGAATATAGAAGAAAGAAGAAGCATTTAAATAAAGGAATTGTCAAAAACTGTCTCTTGTAATTTAAAAAATTTTTGACACTTTTTTAGTGAAATGGTAGGGGTACTTTTGTACCCCCTTACCATTTCACACAGGGGGGAGGGCCGGGATCTGGGGATCCCCTTGTGAAAGGGGGCTTCCAGATTCCGATAAGCCCCCCACCCGCAGACCCCCACAACCAACGGCAAGGGTTGTGGGGATGAGGCCCTTGTCCCCATCAACATGGGGACAAAGTGTTTTGGGGGGCTACCCCAAAGCACCCTCCCAATGTTGAGGGCATGTGGCCTTGTACGGTTCTGGAGGGGGGGCGCGCTCTCATCCCCCTCTTTTCCTGCGGCCTGCCAGGTTGCATGCTCGGATAAGGGTCTGGTATAGATTTTGAGGGGTTCTCCTTAATATCCATACCAGACCTGAAGGGTATGGAATTTAGGGGGACCCCCCACGTCATTTTTTTTTTTTACATTTTGGTTCGGGGTTCCCCTGTGGGGAATTCCCATGCCGTTTTTATCAATGAACTTTTATTTGTATTGTCGGACCAGCAATTCATTAATAGCCGCGAGTAGTTTAAATGACTTTATTTCCTTTGAAATGTCATTTTGCTGTCAGACTGTTCTAAACACGGGAAACATGCACCCCTTTACAGGCATACTATAGACACCCCCCAGGTACCTAATTTAAAGGGATATTACACTTTTATTGTTTCACTTTAAGCATTATTAAAATCACTGCTCCCGAAAAAACGTCCGTTTTTAAATCTTTTTTTTACATTGATCCATGTCCCCTGGGGCAGGACCCAGGTCCCCAAACACTTTTTATGACAATACCATGAATATAAGCCTTTAAAATTAGCACTTTTAATTTCTCCCAAAGACTTTTAAAGGGTGTTCCGCGGCATTCGATTTGCCGCGAACACCCCAAATTGTTCACTGTTCGGCGAACTTGCGAACAGCCGATGTTCGAGTCGAACATGAGCTCATCCATAATGGCAAGTATACATATAAAAAAAGGTAAAATGAATATCTGCGCTAACTAATAAAGAGCATCAAAAAGCAGCTGGCATAGTTTGTGGATTTCATCAAACATAAATATAACAGTCAGAATGCAGCGCTTAAATAAAATAAATGTCCAAATATAAATAATAGTCCATGGAATTCAATCGGCAATACAGATGACATGGAAACCTCCACCAGACTTCAGTGTGTAAAGGAAAAGCACACCACACCCACGTGCTATCAGTCTGCTTACCAGAAAGATATAAGCAATAAGCGATGTACTCATATGGTGCAGAAGGTCAGCAGCAAGTCCAAATGGCACACTCTATCATTGGTAGGCACAGCATGGAAGCAATCAGGTCACCACATGTCACAGGCTCAGGACTCACATTAACGATAGATGCATTGGTGCAGTCATCAACAGGAATAAACCAATGAAAAGAAAGCAACAATAGTGAAGCCCGTAAGGTAAAACAGTCAAGATTTTATTGTAGTCTACTTACAGGTAGGAAGTAAAATTCATCGCAACAAAAAGGAACAATCCGCGGCTCTCAGCGTGCTTGCATCAACCAGCCTGACATGTTTCATCCTATGTGGATATCATCAGATGATATCCACATAGGATGAAACATGTCAGGCTGGTTGATGCAAGCACGCTGAGAGCTGCGGATTGTTCCTTTTTGTTGCGATGAATTTTACTTCCTACCTGTAAGTAGACTACAATAAAATCTTGACTGTTTTACCTTACGGGCTTCACTATTGTTGCTTTCTTTTCATTGGTTTATTCCTGTTGATGACTGCACCAATGCATCTATCGTTAATGTGAGTCCTGAGCCTGTGACATGTGGTGACCTGATTGCTTCCATGCTGCGCCTACCAATGATAGAGTGTGCCATTTGGACTTGCTGCTGACCTTCTGCACCATATGAGTACATCGCTTATTGCTTATATCTTTCTGGTAAGCAGACTGATAGCACGTGGGTGTGGTGTGCTTTTCCTTTACACAGTGAAGTCTGGTGGAGGTTTCCATGTCATCTGTATTGCCGATTGAATTCCATGGACTATTATTTATATTTGGACATTTATTTTATTTAAGCGCTGCATTCTGACTGTTGCAAGTATACATATGACAACAAATTATTAATTTTATTAATCCTTATCTGCATATCCTGTGACCTAAAAAGCAGCCAAAATCACAGCTGCCACACCGGGAACCCTCAGAGACCATGTCGCTGCCAAAAAAACCCTGCTTCTGCAGTCGCAAAACTAGGACAATACCGCCGGCAAGACACAGACTCTCAGGGTCAAGATGGCGGCGCCATGCAGGGAGAGGAGCCATCCATAGGAGCAGACACGGTGAAAGTACTAGAGGCAATCACCACATGCCAAGAAGCCGTTACAGCCTGCCAGACAACTCTCACAGCATGGATTGAGGAGGTGAAAGTGGACATTTCTCTAGTGAGGCAGGACTTCCAAAAACTGAGGGAAAGGGTTACCGAGGCTGAGACCAGGCTGAGCACTGTGGAGGACTCCCTCCCCCCTCTCCAGAACTCCACAGCAGATCTACAGCTTCAGGTGAGCCAGCTCTTGCAGAAGCAGGATGACATCGAGAACAGACTTAGATGCTGGAATCTCAGATTCATCGAGCTCCCTAAAGGGGTGGAGGGAAGGGACCCCCCCACGTTCCTGGAAAAGCTATTGTGTGATACAGATGGGAGGGAATCATTCTCCCCATGTTCGTGGTGGAACGTGCACATCGACCACCACCAGCCAGAGCACCCCCGTGCACATTTATAGCAAAATTCCTCAATTTCAGAGACAGAAATGCTAAATACTTCGCCTCAGCAGGGCAACATTCCTCTCGGAAACAAGTTGGTTGCTGTCTTCCCGGATTTCTCAGCAGAGGTACAGCGCAGAAGACGAACCTTCATGGAAGTCAAGAGGCGCCTTCGCATTAAGAATGTGAAATATGCTATGCTTTTCCTGGCCCGTCTCGGGTGTGGAGGGAGAAGACAGAGCTCATTTCTTTGAGGATCCGGAGGCAGCTATCATGTGGCTGAAGCAGAGGGAAGCGCACAGATAAGTAACCATACTGATCTTCTCTCTCCCTGACTCTCCCCATGGTCCCATAATGTTCCTTTCCCATAGCTCTGCCCTAGATAGTCCCCCGGAACAGGGGAGGGGAGACTGCAGTATGCCTCTTGACTATGTGGGTTTTCCTGTGTCTGCTACAGCTTAGAAGGGCTGAGTTTCTCATCTGCAATTGAATAGACTAGCCCCAGCTATTCCCCTCACGCAGTCACATCATGCTGCATGCTGCAGCCGCATGCCCACCATACCTCTATCTGAATCCCTTTCCCCAGCATTGACTCTATGGAACATACCCATGGGAAGGGAATTTTGCTCCGCATTACCCGATATGGAACTACCGGGCCTTTGCTATTCCCCTTCACATGGCCACACCAGATTTAACACTGGAGGGCCACTGCAACTGCATGCCCAACATACTTTCACCTAGCCCCCTTTTCCCAGCCTCTGAATCGCTGGAGCACACTATTTGTTTGGCTTACCCAACTTAGGGTGAGATAGACCTATATACCCACCAAATGATAAATGGTATTCATTTATTTCCGGCGGAGAGAGAGACTCTTCCTTGGAGAACTCATTATGTGAAGTTAGTTGAGTCCTGTAATGTGTAACGTTACACAGCGTAGTTTCGCCCCACATACCAAATTTTACAACCTGATTTGGAATGAACTAACCACTGCTGTGCTGAATGTGACCTTTAAGATTGCCAAAATAACAAATGCATCAGCCTCAGTGACTGCCTTTCTAATCCTGCTGTTGTTTAACTTTTCTTCCACAGGTTGGACATTGTTTAAGCCATGTTGGCAGTTAGGGATAAATGCCCGCACCAGTTTGGGAATGTGCAGGGCGGGGAGGGGGGTGGTGGGTTTTAGAATTTTACGAGACATGTTATCTTGCAATGCACTAACCAACTGTTTCTACTACCATGATAGTCATATTGTATTCCTGGATATTGCCTCTCTCTGGAGAACATGCACCACTGTGTCAGTTACTTGGGGTTGTCTGAATCCTGGAGCTCAACATTGTCCCTACATCTCCCAATGGCCACCTTGAAATTGCTCATATGGAATGTCCATGGAATCAGAGACCTAGTAAAGAGGTCAGCCGTATTCTTGCTGCTTAAGAAACAGAGGACGGAGGTGGTAGTTTTGGTGGAAACCCACGCCGAGGTCCCCATGAAAAGGGCGCTTAAGTGGCCATGGATAGGATGGGCTTTCCACACTGTCCATACCTCACACTCAAGGAGGGTGTTGATTTTAATCGCTAGGACCACGCATTTTGAGCTCCAGGGTTCAGAGATTGACCCGATGGGTAGATATGTACTTTTAAAGGCTAAACTACATGAAGATTTGATACTCATATTGGCATTCTATGTCCCACCACCATTAAATTCCACTGTTCTTGCTGCTGAGTTTGATTTCTTGGGTTTGCACCCTAATATCCCAGCTATTTGGCTAGGCAATTTTAATAATGTTTTAGACCCAGTCTTATGCCCTGTACACATGGTCAGACTTTCCGACGAAATATGTACGATTGGAGGTTGTTGTTGGAAATTCCGACCGCGTCTGGGCTCCATCTGACTTTTTCCATCGGAATTTCCGACACACAAAGTTTGAGAGCAGGCTTTAAAATTTTCTGACAACAAAATCTGTTTGCGTAAATTCCGACCGTGTGTGGATAATTCCGGCACACAAAGTGCCACGCATGCTCAGAATAAATTCAGAGACGGAACTGCTCGGTCTGCTAAAATTAGCGTTCGTAATGGATATAGCACTTACGTCACGCTGCAATGTTTTAAATTGTTGAATGCAGCGCACTCTCTTCTTCTTTATAATGCTAGAAGAATGAAGTTGTTGCTGCTGATATTCACACAGACTTCTCACAAACTTCTTTCTTTATTATTTCTCGTGATTTCATGAATATAATATTTGTATTCATCAGATCTAACAAAATTTTTTTGGGTTTTATGTTTTTATATTTTTGATAATTTGTTGTTTTTTTTTTTCATCAAGATCTCCTGTTTTTGTGGGAGTTTTTTTGATGATCTCCATAATTATTTTTGTGGGTTTTGTGTGTCAAGTTACCACAACACCATTATTATATTGTGTTTTAGAATCTCAAGGAGATTGGTTGGTGTTGGTGTCCCTTGTTAATTTCACCTTGTATTTTGGAAATGTACCTGCCTCCTCACAAACAAACTGTCCTTTTTAAAGTAAAACACACAGGCAAGTATTTTTTAAAAATAAATATCCATTTATTATGGGTCATAACAAAATAAAGAGGAAGGCAACGCTGGATAAACTGGTGAAATTTGCAAAGCCTTTTTACCCCAGGGCACACATCAATAATTTTACAGTCAAAATTGGTGGCCTGAGGAGTCCTTATAATAGTGAGCACAATCCGGTCCAGGACTACAAGAGATCAGGAACAGCAGCAGATTACATATCTGTCCCCAGGCTGTGGTCATACAAGAGCCTTTTGCCAGACCAGACTGAACCCAGGGCCATCACTCTCTGGTCTTCCTTAGAGGCTTCCTTCCAGGCTGTGGCTCTGGTGTTGGAAGTGTTGCAGGAGGTGGAGGAGGAGGAGGAGGACCTGGAGGAGGAGGACCATGGTTGAACTCACAAACGTGACTTTGGCTTGTGAGTTGGCCCCTCAACCCCTTATTTAGGACTTAGAAGATGAGATACTCACATATTAGGCGTTGGTCCTCCTCCATTTGCAGCATTTTGCAGGCTGTAATGTATGCAAAGTCCTCTTGAACACTGTGGGGGGTTCTGAGGGCCGCAGTAGCCTTCATAAATAGACCAATTGCTGCCTCCTTCACGTTACTCCTATTCCTGTCACTTTTTTGTGGAAGGCGGAGGGGAGGGATCTGGGTATCGGGCAGGCTACTGGGTCCGGCCACCTCCTGGCTGCCACTTACCCCCGCCACCTTCTGGCTGCCACTTACCCCCACCACCTCCTGGCTGAAACTTTCCTGTGTATGAAAAAGGGACATTGTTTTAGTTTTTGGTTCATCAATCACACACAATTTTCATCTCATGACTGTTGCAAATTGAATGTTAATAAATAGAAAAGACTATCATTCTGAACCCAGCATTTTTCATTCTCGTCACAATCATTTGTGGCCACTACTGTCTATTGATATGTAAAACACTTTGTGAAATCTGAAATTAGTCTGAAATTAATCTGAAAGCTGGGCTCCTCCATATGTTGCTGCCTGGAAGGCCCAGGTTGGGCGGCTGAAGCCTCAGCTGGGGGGAAGGAAGCCTTGAAGGAAGACTGCTGGCCTAGGTTCTGTCTGGCCTGCCAGAAAATGCAGTCTGTCATAGTACCACAGCCTGGGGATATAAATGTCATCTGCTGCAGCTGCTGATCTCTGGAAATCCTGGACCTTCTTGCGCTCCCTTAGATAAGTGCTCCTCAGGCCACCAATTAGGGCCTTCAAATAGGGGATGTCTGCCGTGGGGATCACCGACTTCACAAATTCCACCAATTGATCCAGCGCTACCTTCCTCTTTGTTTTATTGTTATAATGTGGGTGGTTTACCTGCCACAGACAGGGCAGCTCCCTGAACATATTAATGAATATTGGCATAAAGTCATGATCATTGACTAGATCCATTTTCTCTGCAAGACACAACACAAGACAAACCCTAATATCAGGCTAAACTCTCCTAATCTTGTCCCAATATAGGCCTTAATCTATAAGCTGTATAGGCCCAAGTTAAGCTTGTACCTTTGTTATCATGATCGGCGCTTCCGATACTCCTTCCTCTGCTCACAGATCGTACGTACGGCGCACGCGTGTTACGCTTTATATACACTGTGCATGCATGAAACTCTGCCCGCCCCTGACGTTCTTTCTAGTCTATTCCCTGCCTCTTCTCTTTCGGCGCAGTGGGGGAGAGACAGCAGGTGCATGATAATAGTAGCCATGAGGAGGAGGAGGAAAGCCCGGAGCCAGAAACGTCTGGATCCCGGAGGAGAAGAT
The DNA here is from genome assembly GCA_037952835.1 of Lithobates septentrionalis. Taxonomy (NCBI): domain Eukaryota; kingdom Metazoa; phylum Chordata; class Amphibia; order Anura; family Ranidae; genus Lithobates; species Lithobates septentrionalis. The sequence goes on along the minus strand of JBBDGP010003204.1, from coordinate 291,936 downwards.
TTAAGGCATCAAATATGTCCTTTGTTGAGATGGTGGAGATGGTGGACATATTGACATATTGAAGAGGGCCGACTATGATGGGAAGCATGGACCTTACCCCAACCCAAATGTGAGAAAGGCCAAGATCATGGCTAAAGTTGTGAAGAGTCTGCAGAAGAATTTTGGGGTACGACGTTCCAAGGATCAACTGAGGAAACGGTGGTTGAACCTCAAATTAAGGGAGCACAATCAGTACAGAAGGATCAGGAGAGTGCTGCAAAAAAGTAAGTAGTTGTCCTGTGTTACTATTCTTTCTTTTTATTACCTTCGTGCTGCTCCATGTGCTTTTCTTTACTGTTGTACATTTTAAAATGGCCAGTGAAACTGCCCAGATCTTCATCGGGGAGACAATGGGGTGTAATCAAGATTTAGAAAACATAAAGCAAAACATCAATGATGTTCAAAATGAAGAACATCATTGATGTTTTAGGGAGATTCTAAAACACCCAGAAATCCCTAAATTTATTCTGTTTTTTGTGCCAAAATTTTTTAACGTATGTTAAAAGACAAATTTAGAAGATGCACACAGTGGGGTTGATTTACTAAAGGCAAATAGACTGCACCTTGCAGAGTGCAGTTGCCCTCTGCAAGTGCAATTGCTCCAGAGCTTAGTAAATGAGGTAAGGCTTGACTTTGCAAAGAGTACCCAATCCTGTCCAAGGAAAATTAAAAAAAACAGCATTTTTGCTTGCACATGATTGGGTGATGGAAGTCAGCAGAGCTTCTGCTCATTTACTAAGCCAAGGAGCAACTGTTTTTGCAGAGGGCAACTGCACTTTGCAAAGTGCACAGTCTTTTTCCCTTTAGTAAATCAACCCCTGTGTGTCAACATGTTCTATCTGCCAACACTGTTTTGTTTTGTGGGTGCAACCCCTTCCTCAATAATAAAGTAGCTGAGAGGAAGGGGTTGCACCCACAAAACAAGTCCATTGATCCCCCATGATGGCAGCTAGCACATGTTGACATTAGGCAATTTGTGTGCATCTTCTAAATTTGGCTTTTACAGGGGTGTTATCACCCCATCTGCTGAACCCAATATCAAACACAGTTTGTACATACTCATGTCCGATATTGCCTTCACTTTATAAAAGTTGAACTTGTAAGTTCCAGAGTTGTGTATTGTTTTATGGGTTTAAACATGCCTGTTTTATCTTAAAAGGCAATTTCTACTTAATGTGACCTTTAAAAATGTTATACAACAAACATGTTGGTTTGTTCAAAAACCCTTTTAGAAACGCACATGTGATTGTGCTTTGATTAAAAAGATTAAACAATCAACAATGTGTGGCTACTTCTTTCAATGCTCAAAAGCATTTTTTGTAGTAAAGTTGTTGTTTTCAGTGACAATGTGAGTTATTTAATAAAGACAAATCCACTTTGCACTACAAGTGCAGTTTCAGTGCAGTCTCAAGTGCACTTGTAGTGCAAAGTGTATTTTCTTTTAGTAAATAACACCCAACAGTGCTTTCAAATTTTACACAATCATGCCATTTTCATGACTCCCCAAATTTCGGTCATGGTGTTGAAAATTATTAATATTTTTGTCAGTAATGCATTACATACATTAACAAAAAAAAAAACAAGGTGTGTGTTTAGCAGACCCACAACATAATAATAATAGTTAGCCGAAGTAGAGATTGTCACCTCATGTGTCAACAAAATTTTGTTTGCACTGTTGAAGAAAAAGGGCAAAAAAATAGAACATTAATAAAACATAACCAAGGAGACAGCTAAAAGAAAGCCAAACAGTAAATCAAAGCAATATTTGTTCAGTTTCAAATATATATATTTTTAAAAAATGTCTCAGACATTGTCTGGCATATCAATGCCCCCCCCCCTACCCGCAAAGTATCTTATACGGACTTCGCATGCACTCTGGGGGGGGCAAGCCAGGATGGCCAGTTTCAAGCGCCGTCAGGGTTGGTTCATTAATATGAATTTCGGCCTCAGGCCCAACTGAGGCAGCATAGTTCAAAGAATTTCTCCTTAAAAAGTTGTGGAGAACACAGCAACACAGGATGATGTGATTGAGTTTATATTCTGCTATGTGTATCGGTGTAAGAAATAGGCGGAACCGGCTGGCCATTATTCCAAACGTATTCTCCACCACTCTTCTGGCTCTTGCCAGCCGGTAATTTAAAACCCTCTGGTCCGGGGTGAGGGTCCTCATAGGGAATGGCTGCATAAGATGGTCCCCCAGCGCAAACGCTTCATTCGCAACGAAGATGAATGGGAGTCCTTCCGCATTGTCTTCTGGAGGTGGCAAGCCCAAGCTGCCATTCTGGAGATGTCTGTAGAACTCGGTCTGGGCGATGACTCCACCATCCGACATCCGGCCATTCTTCCCCACGTCCACATACAGGAACTCGTAAGTAGCAGAAACCACCGCCAACATCACAATACTATTGAACCCCTTGTAATTGTAATAGTATGACCTCGAGTTGGGGAGTGGGACTATGTGGACGTGTTTCCCATCAATTGCCCCTCCGCAGTTAGGAAAGTCCCACCGCTGGGAGGCCACAGTCTGCCATTCCTGTGGGTAAGGAAACTGTGGAGTCAAACAAGAATAAAAAAAATTGTCATTTTGCACATAAACATTGAAAGTAGATTAGACACAAACATTCTTGGCCAACATCAGTATAATATTTATTTTAGGGAGTATTTAAAGACAAACGTATAAGGTCCACCTATCAGATTCCTCACCCCCTCTGATGGCCCATTGTTAAAATTTTAGGGGGGAGATGTTTTGGACAGGTAACCCTCTCCACTTCATTGAGAGATGAATGCCTAAATAATGTGTATTACTTTGGCCAGCCCCTCCTTACTTACACTATTGGCAGCCCACTGGACAGGTAAGAAGTGTCATAATACAAATATATAAATACATACTGTCCAAATTGGAGCTCAATTTTAACATTCTGCAATTGCCTATCAAGATAATAATAGAATAGAAAATTTAAACAGTACCATTTGAAAGTATTCAGGCAGGCCCTTGCACTATATACAGAAATACAGAAATCTGACCACAAAAGAGGTAGGTATAGTGTGTATGGGTCTGGCAAAGTCAACAGATAGAGGATTGGTATGGGTTGACTTAGCGGTTGGGGGGAGAGAGGGTTCCAAATGAGTTTGGGACCCAAAAAAAAAGCCTCTGGCACTCTGCCAGAATTTAAGGACACAGATAACATTCGTACACATTTTAGGGGGTGTTTAGGGTAAAGCACTACTATGGAGCTGACAAAATACATTGTTAAGTGACTAGGCGAGGTGGTTATAGGCCCAGGAGAGCATGCTGGGGAGGTAAGTGAAGGCAAATATGTATGAAGGACAAAAAAAAAGTTAAAACATTCCAGCATGCATGAGGATAAAGGGGACATTCACAGCATTACAATCATGGTAATTAGGGAATGATGAAAGAAATACAATATATTATCAAACATTAAATACATATAATGAGATGTTAAAGGATAAAAATCTTACCTTAATATAGTCCTTCTGCAGGACTGGGATGATGGCAGAACAGGTCTCCGGGATAATGATCCCCAGAGCCGGGGGGGAGATGCCTGTCGAGAACTTGAGGTCCTGCAGGCTTCTCCCCATCGCCAAGTACTGCAAAGTGGCGACTAGCCTCTGCTCCGGAGTGATGGCTTGCCTCATACAGGTGTCTTGCCTGCTGATATAAGGGGTCAGCAAAGCCAACAAACGGTGAAAAATGGGGTCCGTCATTCGGAGAAAGTTCCTGAAATCGTCAGGATTATTCTCATCTCACGGAGCACAGGCATGTGACAGAATTGGTCACGCTGGAGCAACCAATTCTTGGTCCATGAACTCCTCCCCACCCTGTTCATGGACTGGGCTTGTGTCAAAGTAAGAACCCCAACACCAAGCCCCTGCACAGCATAAACTCTACGATGAGTACGCAGCATGGCTTCAAAATGGTCGGCTGGTCAGAACGAAGTAACAGAACGCACTGAAGAACAGCAAGGCCTGTGAAGAGCGACCTGAAAATCAGCAACGAGCGGACAAGAACACAATGATAAATCAATGCGAACTCACTACACGCACTGAAGACCAGATACAAACCCACAAGCACAAACTGAACAGCAGAAAAACAAACTGAAAACCACGAGTCTGAAAAGTGCAAATCGTCTCTCACCAAACTTTTACTAACAGATTAGCAAAAGGAGCCCAAAGGGTGGCGCGCTTGGTATTGAACTGTCCTTTTTATAGTCTCGTCGTACGTGGTGTACGTCACCGCGTTCTTGATGTTAGGAAATTCCGAAAACTTTGTGCGACCATGTGTATGCAAGACAAGTTTGAGCCAACATCTGTCGGAACAACTCCGCTGGATTTTGTTGTCCGATTTTCCGATCAAAGTCCGATCGTGTGTACAGGGCATTAGGTAGAATGAGCAGGTCAGCCCCCTTACCAGCGTCCCCCCACCCCACAAGATTTCAATCTAGCTGACACATGGAGGGCCAAGAATCCTACATCCAGGGCCTATTCCTGCTTCTCCACGTCCCATCACTCCATTCCCCTTATAGACCTTATACTGGTATCTAAAACACTCCTCCCCAGACTGAGGGACATAGGATTTTCTCCTATATCACTCTCAAATCACTGCCCCTACTGGGCCACACTCTCTCTTCCACATAATCGCCTGCCGGCTGCTTGGCATCTGAATCCCTTCTGGCTAGGGATGAGCCGAACACCCCCCGGTTCGGTTCGCACCAGAATCTGCGAACGGACCGAAAGTTCGCACGAACGTTAGAACCCCATTGACGTCTATGGGACTCGAACGTTCGAAATCAAAAGTGCTCATTTTAAAGGCTAATTTGCATGGTATTGTCCTAAAAAGGGTTTGGGGACCCGGGTCCTACCCCAGGGGACATGTATCAATGCAAAAAAAACTTTTAAAAACGGCCGTTTTTTTCGGGAGCAGTGATTTTAATGATGCTTAAAGTACAAAAAAAAAAGTGAAATATTCGTACCTGGGGGGTGTCTATAGTATGCCTGTAAAGTGAGGCGTGTTTGCCGTGTTTAGAACAGTCCCTGTACCAAATGTCATTTTCAAAGGAAAAAATCTCATTTAAAACTGCTTGCGGGTTTAATGTAATGTCGGGTCATGGCAATATGGATGAAAATCGGTGAGACAAACGGCATGGGTACCCCCCAGTCCATTAGCAGGCCCTTTGGGTCTTGTATGGATATTAAGGGGAACCCCACACCCAAATTAAAATAAGGAAAGGTGTGGGGCCACCAGGCCCTATATACTCTGAACAGCAGTATACAGGTGGTGCAAACAAGACAGGGACTGTAGGTTTGTTGTTAAGTAGAATCTCTTTGTAATTTTGAACGGGTACATTTTTAACGTGTTTAGCTCCAGCCAAAAAATCTTTTTTAAGCTTTTTGGAAAACATAGGGAAGGGTTATCACCCCTGTGACATTTGTTTTGCTGTCTTTCCTCCTCTTCAGAAGATTTCACCTCACTTTTTGTCCCAATGAAAAATGTTTTTTGAAAATTTGGGTTTTTTGTGGAACAAGGATTGGAAAGCATCAGTGGAAAGGAGAATTTTTTTTCCCATATTAACTCTTACAGGAGAGAATTTCCCTTCCTAGGGGTAGATTTCATCTCACTTCCTGTTGTCTCCTTCCGTTTGCAAGTAGGAGTCGTTTGTAAGTTAGATGTTTGAAAGTAGGGTCCTGCCCTATATACTCAGCAGAAATTTGGGCCTTAGGTGTTGCTGTGGCCACAACACTGTAAGCCCTCACAGGGCCCTGCTGTGAAATATTAGATCAAGAATTGTAATTACATGCCCCTGTTGAACAGGAGCTGAAAAATTAGGCCTTAGGCACTGGTGCTGGTGCCACAACACTGCAACCCCTCACAGACACTCTAGTTGGAACGCAGGAAGGAGCCCTGCTGCAATGTATTGCATCAAAAATTGTAATTACACGCCCCTGTTAAACAAGGGCTGGAAAATTGGGCCTTAGGCACTGGTGCTGGTGCCACAACACTGCAACCCCTCACAGACACTCTAGTTGGAACGCAGGAACGAGCCCTGCTGCAAAGTATTGCATCAAAAATTGTAATTACACGCCCCTGTTAGACAGGGGCAGAAAAATTGGGCCTTAGGCACTGGTGCTGGTGCCACAACACTGCAACCCCTCACAGACACTCTAGTTGGAAAGCAGGAACGAGCCCTGCTGCAAAGTATTGCATCAAAAATTGTAATTACACGCCCCTGTTAAACAGGGGCAGAAAAATTGGGCCTTAGGCACTGGTGCTGGTGCCACAACACTGCAACCCCTCACAGACACTCTAGTTGGAATGCAGGAACGAGCCCTGCTGCAAAGTATTACATCAAAAATTGTAATTACATGCCCCTGTTAAACAGGGGCTGAAAAATTGTGCCTTAGGCACTGGTGGTGGCGCCCAGAACCAAAAATGTTCTTACAAGCTATCAGCGTGATGATTGAGGAGGAAGAGGATAATTACTCAGGGATAGTCACTCAGCATCAGCATAGGCAGTCTTTGAAGGGATCTGAGATTTCAAAAAAAATTATTCGGTTACATCAGCATCAGGTGCTTGGTAGCTGGTGGTGATCCAAGACTGATTCATTTTTATGAAGGTCAGTCGATCGACCGAGTCGGTGGACAGACGCACCCTGTGATCGGTTACCACGCCTCCAGCAGCACTGAATGTGCGTTCCGAAAGAACGCTGGATGCAGGACAGGCCAGTAGCTCAATTGCATACTGTGCAAGCTCTGGCCAGTGATCCATCCTCAAGACCCAGTAACCCAGAGGATTTTCGGTGGGAAAGGTGTCCAAGTCTGATCTTGCCCCTAGGTATTCCTGCACCATGTAAAACAGACGCTGGCCATGGTTGCTGGAACCGATCATACCTTGGGGCTGCGGACCAAAAAATTGTCTGAACGCATCGGTCAGACGGCCACCTTCTCCACCGCTCCTTCTTTGACTGACCGAAGCCTCAGCAACACGTTGTCCAGAAACAGGAGTTTGTAACCTCCCAGTCTCTGGGAACGCGTTGCACAGACCTTTCTGCAAGGCCTCCCAAAGATGTTTCATCCTCTGCTCCCTCTGCTATGGCAAGAAAAGGTCCGCAACCTTACCCTTGTAATGTGGATCAAGGAGGGTTGCCAGCCAATATTGGTCTTTCTCCTTGATACCACGAATACGAGGATCCTTACGCAGGCTTTGCAGGATCAGGGAGGCCATGCAGCGTAGGTTTGCTGAGGCATTCGGTCCGGAGTCCTCTGGGTCACTAAGGACGACAACGTCCGCAGCCACCTCCTCCCAGCCACGTACAAGTCCATGTGTTTCTTGGGACTGATCCCTTAAAAACTGCTGCTGATGCTGAGTGCCAGGCTCCACCTCCATACTGACACAATCTTCCTCCTCCTCCTCCTCGTCCTCTTTCTGTGTGATCGGCGGGCACGCAGGAACACTGTCTGGATAAAGGGGGCCTTGAGAGCTAAGGAAGTCCTCCTCTTCCTGCCTCTGTTCTGCCTCAAGTGCCCTGTCCATTATTCCACGCAGCGTGTGCTCCAACAGGTGGACAAGGGGGACAGTGTCACTGATGCATGCACTGTCACTGCTCGTGGCCTCCTCGAATGGTGACGAATGGTGACAGGACAGTGCATGCATCCCTGATCATGGCCCACTGGCATGGGGAAAAAAAACCAAGCTCCCCTGACCCTGTCCTGGTGCCATAGTCGCACAGGTACTCATTGATGGCCCTCTGCTGCGTGTGCAGCCGCTGCAGCATGGCCAACGTTGAGTTCCACCTGGTGGGCATGTCACAGATTAGGCAGTTCTTGGGCAGGTTAAACTCCTTTTGGAGGTCCGTCGGCCGAGCACTGGCATTATATGACCGGCGGAAATGCACACAGACTTTCCTGGCCTGCCTCAGGACATCCTGTAAGCCTGGGTACCTGCCCAAGAACCGCTGCACCACCAAGTTAAGGACGTGAGCCAAACAGGGCACATGGGTCATTTGTCCCTGTCGGAGGGCAGAGAGGAGGTTGGTGCCATTGTCGCAAACCACCATTCCTGCCTTAAGTTGGCGTGGCGTCAACCACCTCCGAACCTGCCCCTGCAGAGCTGACAGAACCTCTGCCCCAGTGTGGCTCCTGTCCCCCAAGCACACCAGCTCAAGCACCGCATGGCATCTTTTGGCCTGCGTACTTGCGTAGCCCCTTGAACGACTACGGAGCACCGCTGGTTCCGAGGAAGAGGCCATGGAGGAAGAAGAAGAGGAGGGGGTGGAGGAGAGAGGTGTGTCACAATCATTAGCATTTTGGAGGCGTGGTGGCGGAACAACCTCCAACACTACTGCACCTTGTCCTGCATTCTTCCCAGCTGCCAGCAGAGTCACCCAATGCGCCGTGAAACTTAGGTAACGTCCCTGTCCATGCCTGCTGGACCATGAGTCAGCGGTAATATGCACCTTACCGCTGACCGCCCTGTCCAGCGAGGCATGGACATTGCCTTCCACATGCCGGTAGAGAGCCGGAATCGCCTTCCGTGAGAAAAAGTGGCGTTTGGGTACCTGCCACTGAGGAACCGCACATTCCACAAACTCACGGAAGGGGGCAGAGTCTACCAACTGAAAAGGCAGCAGTTGAAGTGCTAGCAATTTTGCCAAGCTAGAATTCAACCGCTGGGCATGTGGATGGCTGGGAGCAAACTTCTATCGGCGGTGCAGCAGCTGGGGCAGGGAAATTTGCCTGGTACAATCTGACGTCGGTGTACCAAAAGCAGATTGCCCACAAGTACTTGGCTGTGACACACCTAATTCTACACCTTCATTCCTCTCAGTGCAGGTCTCAGAGAGGACTGGAGGTCTAGTGGGGTTGGAAATCTCAGCTGATGAGGAGCAAGGAGAGGTCCTCTTTGTTCTTTGGTGTGGGTCTTTTAGATACGCTTGCCAACGAACTGCATGGCAGGTCAACATATGTCTGGTCAAGCATGTGGTACCCAAGCGGGAGATGTTTTGGCCACGTGAGATACGCTTGAGACATATGTTGCAAATAGCAGCGGTGCGATCTGATGCACTCGTCTCAAAAAAAACTTTTTGAATAACGCGCAGAGACTGCAGCGCCCTGCACATGTGGAGCTTTGGGGTGTGATGCAGTCAATGTGCTGCCCTTAGGCTGGCCCCTGGAGGGCATCCTGCCTCGTTGGTGATGTTCCGCCTCCTCCTCCTCCTCCTCCTCCTCCTCCTCTCTCCTATCAGGCACCCACATTGAGTCAGTGACCTCATCATCCCCTCCCTCCTCATCACTGGAGCAAACCTGGCAGTATGCTGCAGCAGGGGGAGCATGACTGCCAGATTGCTGTCCTTCTTGGGCACCCCCTCTGTCCGTGCTCATGTTACTGCCTTCATCGAGCTCAGTATCATCATCAGAGCCTTCCAAACGCTGGGCATCCTCCTGGAGCATGTACCCAACACTGTGGTCAAACAGTTCGAGGGACTCCTCAGGAGGACATGGTGGAGCTAGGGAAGGAGTCACTGATGACATTGAGCCGAGGGAAGAGGCCGCTGCTTTGCCAGACAAAGCACCCTGGGCATGGGTGAGAGAGGATGAGGAGGATGAGGACGGCTTGGTCATCCACTCGACCAAGTCTTCCGCATGTTGCGGCTCAACACGGCCAGCTGCCGAAAAAAAGGCCAAGCGTGTCCCATGGCCACGTGCTGATGAGGATGCACCGTCTCCACGACCAGCACTAGACACAGAGCCTGCTTGCCCTCTCTTATTGGCTTGTGACTGTCTGCCTCTCCTTCTTGGCCTTCCAGACATACTAATGGCCTGTAGCTGCACTAAGCTGGGATATATATATATATATATATATATATATATATATATATATATATATATATGTACTGATACTGCAGCTAGCAAAATCAACTGCCTGCCTGTAGTATGAGAACACCACCAACCTTCTACAGGTAGCTTTAGCTGAACACTGTGAGCAGGACGCATCCCACTAACTTGTAGGTTTAGCTGAACACTGTGAGCAGGACGCACTGCACTAAATGTAAATAGTCTAGCTGCCTGACCGTGGTACTAATAGGATCAAAAGAACACCAGTAATTTTCTTCAGGTAGCTTTATATACTGTAACAAGACAAGCCTGCCTGTCAGTAGGAAGATAACAGGAACGGATCTAGCTGAACACTGTGAGCAGGACGCACTGCACTAAATGTAAATAGTCTAGCTGCCTGACCGTGGTACTAATAGGATCAAAAGAACACCAGTAATTTTCTTCAGGTAGCTTTATATACTGTAACAAGACAAGCCTGCCTGTCAGTAGGAAGATAACAGGAACGGATCTAGCTGAACACTGTGAGCAGGACGCACTGCACTAAATGTAAATAGTCTAGCTGCCTTACCGTGGTACTAATAGGATCAAAAGAACACCAGTAATTTTCTTCAGGTAGCTTTATATACTGTAACAAGACAAGCCTGCCTGTCAGTAGGAAGATAACAGGAACAGATCTAGCTGAACACTGTGAGCAGGATGCACTGCACTAAATGTAAATAGTCTAGCTACCTGACCGTGGTACTAATAGGATCAAAAGAACACCAGTAATTTTCTTCAGGTAGCTTTATATACTGTAACAAGACAAGCCTGCCTGTCAGTAGGAAGATAACAGGAACGGATCTAGCTGAACACTGTGAGCAGGACGCACTGCACTAAATGTAAATAGTCTAGCTGCCTGACCGTGGTACTAATAGGATCAAAAGAACACCAGTAATTTTCTTCAGGTAGCTTTATATACTGTAACAAGACAAGCCTGCCTGTCAGTAGGAAGATAACAGGAACGGATCTAGCTGAACACTGTGAGCAGGACGCACTGCACTAAATGTAAATAGTCTAGAAGATAACAGGAACGGATCTAGCTAAACTGAATACAGTGTATATATATATATGCAACACCTGGGATGCATATATATACACAATACACTTTAAGTGCAGCTAACTGACTGACTGTCCTGCCTAATCTAGCTAACTCAAATGAAATGACACTGTCTCTCTCTCTCTCTAAGCACACCGGAACACACTGCACAGGGCCGCCGTGCAGGCGGCCTTATATAGTGTGGGGCGTGTACTAAATCCCCTGAGCCATAATTGGCCAAAGCCTCCTTGGCTTTGGCCAATTACGACTCTCTGTTCAGGCGGCGCTGTGATTGGCCAAGCATGCGGGTCATAGTGCATGCTTGGCCAATCATCAGCAAGCAATGCACTGCGATGCCGCAGTGAATTATGGGCCGTGACGCGCCACACAAATTTGGCACGAACGGCCCATATCGTTCGCAATTCGGCGAACGACCGAACAGCCGATGTTCGTGTCGAACCCATGTTCGACTCGAACACGAAGCTCATCCCTACTTCTTGCTAACACTGTTCCTGGAGGATGACGACCTCCCGGCAGACTGGGAACAATATTTCCTGACTAACGAGGGTTCTACCCCTGCTCAGACAGTATGGGAAGCTTTTAAAAAACATGCCCGTATGACTCTCACCACAAGAATTAATAGGATTGAACGAACATCAGCGATAGCCATAGACAGGGCGGAAGATAACCTACGTACAAAAGAGAGGGCGTTTCTGGAAAACTCCACTGTAGATAGGGCAAGCAGCCTCAAACTATGTTCCAGGACGCTGGACCAACTGCATTATGATAAATCTAGGTGCAAACTTCTCTTTCATAGACAGAGGGCATTTGAGCATGGGGAGAGGGCTGGTAAGCTATTGGCCTACTTGGTGCATTGCGAGGAGAGAACTCCCGTGGTGATTTCACTACGCTCCCCTGACAATGCACTAGTGACAGAGCCAAACAGGGTGTCAGATATCTTTAAAGACTTCTTTAGTAATCTGTACGCAACTACAGCGCCACATGACACCTCCTTAATGGAATCCTTCCTTGAGTAGATAAAAATTCCCAGATTATCTGATGAACAGGTTGAGGACATGGAGGCTCCATTAACGTCCGACTAAATTTTCAGGGCCATAGCAGAATTCCCCAGGTCTAAGGCACCAGGATCAGATGGTCTACCTGTAGAGTTTTACTCCACTTACTCGGAGTTATTGGTCCCTAGATTACTCATACTATACAATGCCATATTTGAGGGCTCTGACTCGCCAGCATCAATGAGAGAGGCGACCATAGTGCTAATTCCCAAACCCGGTAAGGACCCGCACATCCCTGAATTGTACCGCCCCATATCTCTGCTTCAGGTAGATGTCAAGATACTTGCAAAAGTATCTTGTCATTCTCTTTTGTACATGATCAGGTGGGCTTTATGCCAGGCAGAAATATGTCTTTAAATCTTAGAAGGCTGTTTATAAACCTACAGGCTACCCATTACAATACAGGGTCTAGGATAATTGTAGCCCTCGATACTGCCAAGGCATTCAACTCGGTAGAATGGAGCTACCTATGGACATGCCTGAGCAGATTTGGCTTGGGACCCAAATTTATAAAATGGTCACAGCTCCTATACCAGTCTCCAGTGGCGAGGGTGCTGGCAAATGATTGGGCGTCTGGACAATTTCCTTTGTCCAGAGGTACGAGACAAGGGTGCCCTCTGTTGCCACTGTTATATGCACTGGTGGCAGAGCCTCTCGCAATAGCTGTCCGTGCACAACCAGAGAAAGTGGGACTCCGCAGGGGGGGAGTAATGGAAAAGATTAGTACATATGCGGACGACACTCTACTGTACCTAGATGACTCAGGCAAATCCCTACCGCTGGCCCTAGCCTTAATTGAATGCTTTGGCACATTTTCTGGCCTCAGGATAAATTGGGACAAGTCTCAGATACTCCCCCTAGACAGCTTTCCACCGCCCAGAGATAGAGCCATGCTCCCCCTACAGAGAGTGGATACCATTAAATATTTGGGCATACAAACTACACGGGACCCAGCAGATTATGTATCACTCAATATAGTTCCGCTTTATGAAATTCTTAAGCAGAAGACTCAGATATGGGCTCATCTCCCACTGGGAGTGATGGGCCATATAAATCTAGTTAAAATGGTCCTCCTACCCAAAATTCTATACATGGTCTGTGTTGGATAGCAACATGGTTTAATATCTTACTTCTGGTATTTCACTTCCTGTTTGACACAGCCAGGTAGGAATGAAACACATCAAAGCTCTGTGATCAGAAGAACAATGCCTTGGCTCAAGCCCACCTGCTGTGACATGTGGGAATACAAGTTTCAAAGAGACGCTGGCCCTGCTGGACAATTTAGCATGCTTCCTGGAGAATGGGCAGACATTTGGGAGGGATACCTCCTCGGCAATGTGTATTGGATAAAGGCAAATGGGGGTGGCTATGAGTGGGCGTGTATGTTTGAATGAAAGGAACACATAGGTTTTTAATCTTCCTCTTTTGGCTGCTGAGAAGCCTGCGGTAAGGTCATCCCTTTTGCTATCTTGGGACCTTGCTCTGACCGAGGGCTTGGGCCTATATTCCATGAGGCCCAGACCCCTTTTACATCCAGAACCCACAGAGGAAACCATGTGTGATAAGTATCTTTTATATTTCATTGTTGTTATATGTCGTAGAGATGTGCTGTTAGTATAGTGTATTCTGATTGTAAGCTATGTAACATTGTAATACTCTTGTAGTACTTTTATGATAGTTTCCTAACTCCTTGGGAAATAAAAATAAGATATTGTTTACTAGCAGCACCGTGTGTTTGGTTTCATAGCTAACCTGGTATTATTGTGATATTAACAATAGCATGTGCTCAGAGTTTATTAGACCAACTAATTATAGGGGCTAGACAAATTAATACACAGATATAATATTAATAATTGTATTGATTCTTACAGTCTGGCATTCACCAGTGTACTTAGTGCTCAGGCATTTCAAATTAATGGAAACTATCCTCAAGCCGTTCATATGGGGCAACAATAGACACAAGCTCCCATGGCACAAACTAAAAAATCCCACAGACCTGGCAGGAACAGCTTTACCTGACTTTAATATGTATTATCTTGCAGCTCAATTGTCACAAATCTTTCACATTGACAAAGTGAACAGGGAGAGATTTCTCTGTTTTCTCTGTCCTAGGGGGCTCAGACGACCCAGGATTCATTAGTAGCGATAACGGGAGGAGCGGGGAAGGATGGCCAACCGCAAATCACTGTTGTATCACTACACAAGGGTCTGGAATCTAGCCCCAGATAGGCTGCATTTGCCAGCAATACATGACTTCACCCCCCTGTGGCACGACACAGATCTGAATTCTACTCAATCCCAGACAGCAAAGTGTGGATGTCAGGCCACCTGAGTCCAGGTGACAGATGCACCCCGTTGGGGTCAGGAGTGCACCGCTAAGATAGTGGACCCTAAGGCTGACTGCTGCGGATGGAACTCAGGGTGGTTCAGGAAGGCAGGTCCCCTGGAGCACCAACACGGATCCCACAGGGAGTTAGAGCATAGATTCCCCAGGGCGCGGAGTCAGCAGGTGTTCACCAGAGCCTCTAGTGGTGAGGATGGTCTGGGCTGCAACTGGCTCCAGGTCGCAGCCCCCAGGGTCTCCCAGCTCGAGCTCACGGTAGGCTACAGGAGGATGGAGAGGAAACAGCAGCCCAGGACAGCAAGGGATAGTAAGGAGGTAGCCAAATGTCAGAGCTACTAGCAGACAAGGATAACAGAGAACACGCCAAAGGTGAGGGTCACAGGCAAACAGGGATAGTCAAGAACGCGCCAAAGGTCAGGTTCACAAGCAGACAGGGATAGTTGGGAGCATGCAAAGATCGCTAACAGAGACAAACTTAGAGCACACAGCAAACAGGAAGCCAAACATACAATATTGCACGGCAAGGCAGGCTTGGAGAATACAATGTTAAATGGTGGTTCCTGTTGAGGCAAGGGTGGAGCCACACTGAGGGAAGATTACTTAAGTATGCAGGTGTGAGATTACAAGCCTCAAGGTTGATATACAGACCAGGTAGGAGCGAGACAGGTCATGAATGTATTACCTCAAGGTCACCACAGTGGAGCTCAAAGGGAGTATTTTATATGTCTCACATCAACTATAATGGCAAGCTGAAGACTTTTGACAGATTAAAATCTGAATTTACATTACCAAACCAGATGTTTTTTAGGTATATACAGCTTTGCAATGCCTTACACACACAGTTACCATTAGACGACCTCACCCCAGCTAGCAACCCCCTAATGGAAGCAATAAAATGCCCTGACCCAAAAAAACTAATCTCTCAATTCTATATGATGCTGACACTCCCACAGGCAACCGCATCAGCATATGCCTTGAAGTCTAGATGGGAGGGAGAGGTGGGCACTTTGGAAGATGACGAATGGAGAATATTGTACACAATACAATGTGATAGCGAAAAGAAGATCACAAGCTATATTATGATTTTTTTTTACTCTTATATTCTATGTTTTATTTTACATACTACACAGCCTATGTCCCACCAAGTATTTTGCTATATTTTTACTCAATCTATTTTGTAACTGTTTTTTTTTTAAATATATATACTGTATATATGTATATATTTATTTATGAATTATTATTGTGTTCAGTAGAAATTTTGGATTATATCATAGGTTTGGGTTAATTTTTCACTAGGTTGTAGTAAACTGCTGCAAAGCATCCATCTTGAACATTGTACTAAGATGGCGAAAAGGTTTTTTGGGGGTGGGACTTTGAGTGAAGCACACGGATGCAGTAAGGAAGTAGATTATAAGATGGTTTATTAAATGAGTCAGTTTCAAGAACATAGGTTGGGATTTCATTGCATGTTGTATATCATTGTTTCAAAATAAATCATCACATATAGATACATTATCCAACCAAATTTAAAACAGTATTTTACAGATACACAGGTCACGTAATAACATGATTAATTGTATTGTAAGAGATACTCATAAAAGTAGCTTGCGCATTAAAGCGCCAAAAGAAATACTAGTTAAGATAAGATGAGTAGGAAAAATAATAATAAAAACTTACATTATGACTCTATTACAATGTACAGGACAGTATTTTACAGTTGCACGGGTCACATAAGCGCGTGATTAATTGCAAGGTAGGTAATACTGAAACCAAAAATAGGATGCCTTAAAGCATCGCTTTAGAAAAAAAGAGAAAAAATAATTGGGGGAGAAGAACGGCCGTGGTAGATTCATGAATGGGTGATTATAACGGTAGTTATTAGCTCTACGCGTTTCGGGACCTTTAAGTCACTCGTCAGGAGCAAGACCGTGGTAATCATCTAAGAAAATAAAAATGGGAACATTATGATGGTCTGAAAAAGGAATGGACAAATGCAGGAGACGTGAAACACCCCCTCACACATCCATACACCTGTCCTAGGTACTTACATGCGTGTGATCGCGCAAAGGGGGGGGACACACAGCCGCGTGAGTCAAACCGTTATAATCACCCATTCATGAATCTACCACGGCCGTTCTTCTCCACCAAGTATTTTTTCACTTTTTTTCTAAAGCGATGCTTTAATGCATCCTATTTTTGGTTTCAGTATTATCTACCTTGCAATTAATCACGCGCTTATGTGACCCGTGCAACTGTAAAATACTGTCCTGTACATTGTAATAGAGTCATAATGTAAGTTTTTATTATTATTTTTCCTACTCATCTTATCTTAACTAGTATTTCTATTGGCGCTTTAATGTGCAAGCTACTTTTATGAGTATCTTTTACAATACAATTAATCATGTTATTACGTGACCTGTGTATCTGTAAAATACTGTTTTAAATTTGGTTGGATAATGTATCTATATGTGATGATTTATTTTGAAACAATGATATACAACATGCAATGAAATCCCAACCTATGTTCTTGAAACTGACTCAATTAATAAACCATCTTATAATCTACTTCCTTACTGCATCCGCGTGCTTCACTCAAAGTCCCGCCCCCAAAAAAGCTTTTCTCTAATATTAAACAGGGATGGAGGATGGGATCAGCACGGCCCCCCATCCTCATACAAAGTCCCACCCCATTCATCCATTTTTTAACATTGTACTAAGATGGCATTACTGATGCCAGCAAGTTGTTCATGTGTATGAGCAGTAGTATGAGTAATTTTTCTCATTCACCTGTCTCAAGTCTAGGTTTTTTTATTAATATCTGCAGTTAAAGAAATTAATTTTGTTCCAAGTACTATAGGCAAACTCCAACTGAATCTCCATATGTTTCCATTCCTGGTCCGGGCACTTGTTCATATGGTCCAAAATTAGCTCATGTTCCTTAGTTAAATTGTTATGATTCTCAAAAGCAGAGGCAATATGTTCAAGCAATCTGTTCTGCATATCCATCATATTTACCACCTGCTATGCTATGATAACTACATCAGTATGCAACTGTATCATTTGCAGCTTCATAATTGTGTTGGTTAATATGTGTATGACTGTAAGTATATTGTCCAGTTGTAGAAACTATTGCCTTTTTGCAAATGAAGATCTATGACCATGTTTTATTCTAACTCTAGTCGAGTAGCAGGTATAGGGCGCCTCAGCTTCAGCCTCTGACATCAGCAAAGGTCTGCACGTAATGTTTAGTATATGCAATACTAGAGAAGACCATCAAAAACTAGAGACATACCAGAGCAAATTATGACCAGAGATTGTTGACATTTTACAGGTGTGGTTGGAGGCTGGTGACATGCTGCAGAAGGCAATGAGAGACTGGAATGCGTTGCTAGTCGAAATCACTGTTACTCCTTTTCAAATCAGTGCTCACTAGGGATGAGCTTCGTGTTCGAGTCGAACCCATGTTCGACTCGAACATCGGCTGTTCGGTCGTTCGGCGAATTGCGAACGATATGGGCCATTCGCGCCAAATTCGTGTGGCGCGTCACGGCCCATAATTCACTGCGGCATCGCAGTGCATTGCTGGCTGATGATTGACCAAGCATGCACTATGACCCGCATGCTTGGCCAATCACAGCGCCGCCTGAACAGAGAGCCGTAATTGGCCAAAGCCAAGGAGGCTTTGGCCAATTATGGCTCAGGGGATTTAGTACACGCCCCACACTATATAAGGCCGCCTGCACGGCGGCCCTGTGCAGTGTGTTCCGGTGTGCTGAGAGATAGAGAGAGAGAGAGACAGTGTCATTTCATTTGAGTTAGCTAGATTAGGCAGGACAGTCAGTCAGTTAGCTGCACTTACAGTGTATTGTGTATATATATATGCATCCCAGGTGTTGCATATATATATATATATATATACACTGTATTCAGTTTAGCTAGATCCATTCCTGTTATCTTCCTACTGACAGGCAGGCTTGTCTTGTTACAGTATTTACAGCTACCTGAAGAAAATTACTGGTGTTCTTTTGACCCTATTAGTACCACAGTCAGGCAGCTAGACTATTTACAGTTAGTGCAGTGCGTCCTGCTCACAGTGTTCAGCTAGATCCGTTCCTGTTATCTTCTTACTGACAGGCAGGCTTGTCTTGTTACAGTATATAAAGCTACCTGAAGAAAATTGCTGGTGTTCTTTTGATCCTATTAGTACCACAGTCAGGCAGCTAGACTATTTACAGTTAGTGCAGTGCGTCCTGCTCACAGTGTTCAGCTAGATCCGTTCCTGTTATCTTCTTACTGACAGGCAGGCTTGTCTTGTTACAGTATATAAAGCTACCTGAAGAAAATTACTGGTGTTCTTTTGATCCTATTAGTACCACAGTCAGGCAGCTAGACTATTTACAGTTAGTGCAGTGCGTCCTGCTCACAGTGTTCAGCTAGATCCGTTCCTGTTATCTTCTTACTGACAGGCAGGCTTGTCTTGTTACATTATTTACAGCTACCTGAAGAAAATTACTGGTGTTCTTTTGATCCTATTAGTACCAGAGTCAGGCAGCTAGTCTATTTACAGTTAGTGCAGTGCGTCCTGCTCACAGTGTTCAGCTAGATCCGTTCCTGTTATCTTCTTACTGACAGGCAGGCTTGTCTTGTTACAGTATATAAAGCTACCTGAAGAAAATTGCTGGTGTTCTTTTGATCCTATTAGTACCACAGTCAGGCAGCTAGACTATTTACAGTTAGTGCAGTGCGTCCTGCTCACAGTGTTCAGCTAGATCCGTTCCTGTTATCTTCTTACTGACAGGCAGACTTGTCTTGTTACAGTATATAAAGCTACCTGAAGAAAATTACTGGTGTTCTTTTGATCCTATTAGTACCACAGTCAGGCAGCTAGACTATTTACAGTTAGTGCAGTGCGTCCTGCTCACAGTGTTCAGCTAGATCCGTTCCTGTTATCTTCTTACTGACAGGCAGGCTTTTCTTGTTACAGTATTTACAGCTACCTGAAGAAAATTACTGGTGTTCTTTTGATCCTATTAGTACCACAGTCTGGCAGCTAGACTATTTACAGTTAGTGCAGTGCGTCCTGCTCACAGTGTTCACTAGGTCCGTTCCTGTTATCTTCTTACTGACAGGCAGGCTTGTCTTGTTACAGTATATAAAGCTACCTGAAGAAAATTGCTGGTGTTCTTTTGATCCTATTAGTACCACAGTCAGGCAGCTAGACTATTTACAGTTAGTGCAGTGCATCCTGCTCACAGTGTTCAGCTAGATCCGTTCCTGTTATCTTCTTACTGACAGGCAGGCTTGTCTTGTTACAGTATATACAGCTATCTGAAGAAAATTACTGGTGTTCTTTTGATCCTATTAGTACCACAGTCAGGCAGCTAGACTATTTACAGTTAGTGCAGTGCGTCCTGCTCACAGTGTTCAGCTAAACCTACAAGTTAGTGGGGTGTGTCCACCTCACAGTGTTCAGCTAAAGCTACCTGTAGAAGGTTGGTGGTGTTCTCATACTACAGGCAGGCAGTTGATTTTGCTAGCTGCAGTATCAGTACATATATATATATATATATATATATATATATATATATATATATATATATATCCCAGCTTAGTGCAGCTACAGGCCATTAGTATGTCTGGAAGGCCAAGAAGGAGAGGCAGACAGTCACAAGCCAATAAGAGAGGGCAAGCAGGCTCTGTGTCTAGTGCTGGTCGTGGAGACGGTGCATCCTTATCAGCACGTGGCCGTGGGACACGCTTGGCCTTTTTTTCGGCAGCTGGCCATGTTGAGCCGCAACATGCGGAAGACTTGGTCGAGTGGATTACCCAGCCCTCCTCATCCTCCTCATCCTCTCTCACCCATGCCCAGGATACTTTGTCTGGCAAAGCAGCGGCCTCTTCCCTCGGCTCAATGTCATCAGTGACTCCTTCTCTAGCCCCACCATGTCCTCCTGAGGAGTCCCTCGAACTGTTTGACCACAGTGTTGGGTACATGCTCCAGGAGGATGCCCAGCGTTTGGAAGGCTCTGATGATGATACTGAGCTCGATGAAGGCAGTAACATGAGCACGGACAGAGGGGGTGCCCAAGAAGGACAGCAATCTGGCAGTCATGCTCCCCCTGCTGCAGCATACTGCCAGGTTTGCTCCAGTGATGAGGAGGGAGGGGATGATGAGGTCACTGACTCAACGTGGGTGCCTGATAGGAGAGAGGAGGAGGAGGAGGAGGAGGCGACACATCACCAACGAGGCAGGATGCCCTCCAGGGGCCAGCCTAAGGGCAGCACATTGACTGCATCACACCCCAAAGCTCCACATGTGCAGGGCGCTGCAGTCTCTGCGCGTTATTCAAAAAGTTCTTTGGAGTGGGCCTTTTTTGAGACGAGTGGTTCAGATCGCACCGCTGCTATTTGCAACATATGTCTCAAGCGTATCTCGCGTGGCCAAAACATCTCCCGCTTGGGTACCACATGCTTGACCAGACATATGTTGACCTGCCATGCAGTTTGTTGGCAAGCGTATCTAAAAGACCCACACCAAAGAACAAAGAGGACCTCTCCTTGCTCCTCATCAGCTGAGATTTCCAACCCCACTAGACCTTCAGTCCTCTCTGAGACCTGCACTGAGAGGAATGAAGGTGTAGAATTAGGTGTGTCACAGCCAAGTACTTGTGGGCAATCTGCTTTTGGTACACCGACGTCAGATTGTACCAGGCAAATTTCCCTGCCCCAGCTGCTGCACCGCCGAAAGAAGTTTACTCCCAGCCATCCACATGCCCAGCGGTTGAATGCTAGCTTGGCAAAATTGCTAGCACTTCAACTGCTGCCTTTTCAGTTGGTAGACTCTGCCCCCTTCTGTGAGTTTGTGGAATGTGCGGTTCCTCAGTGGCAGGTACACAAACGCCACTTTTTCTCACGGAAGGAGATTCCGGCTCTCTACCGGCATGTGGAAGTCAATGTCCATGCCTCGCTGGACAGGGCGGTCAGTGGTAAGGTGCATATTACCGCTGACTCATGGTCCAGCAGGCATGGACAGGGACGTTACCTAAGTTTCACGGCGCATTGGGTGACTACGCAGGCCAAAAGATGCCATGCGGTGCTTGAGCTGGTGTGCTTGGGGGACAGGAGCCACACTGGGGCAGAGGTTCTGTCAGCTCTGCAGGGGCAGGTTCGGAGGTGGTTGACGCCACGCCAACTTAAGGCAGGAATGGTGGTTTGCGACAATGGCACCAACCTCCTCTCTGCCCTCCGACAGGGACAAATGACCCATGTGCCCTGTTTGGCTCACGTCCTTAACTTGGTGGTGCAGCGGTTCTTGGGCAGGTACCCGGGCTTACAGGATGTCCTGAGGCAGGCCAGGAAAGTCTGTGTGCATTTCCGCCGGTCATATAATGCCAGTGCTCGGCTGACGGACCTCCAAAAGGAGTTTAACCTGCCCAAGAACCGCCTAATCTGTGACATGCCCACTAGGTGGAACTCAACGTTGGCCATGCTGCAGCGGCTGCACACGCAGCAGAGGGCCATCAATGAGTACCTGTGCGACTATGGCACCAGGACAGGGTCAGGGGAGCTTGTTTTATTTCCCCACGCCAGTGGGCCATGATCAGGGATGCATGCACTGTCCTGTCACCATTTGAGGAGGCCACGAGGATGGTGAGCAGTGACAGTGCATGCATCAGTGACACTGTCCCCTTTGTCCACCTGTTGGAACACACGCTGCGTGGAATAATGGACAGGGCACTTGAGGCAGAACAGAGGCAGGAAGAGGAGGACTTCCTTAGCTCTCAAGGCCCCCTTTATCCAGACAGTGTTCCTGCGTGCCCGCCGATCACACAGGAAGAGGAGGAGGAGGAGGAGGAAGATTGTGTCAGTATGGAGGTGGAGCCTGGCACTCAGCATCAGCAGTAGGGATGAGCTTCGTGTTCGAGTCGAACCCATGTTCGACTCGAACATCGGCTGTTCGACCGTCCGTCGAATTGCGAACGTTATGGGCCGTTCGCGCCAAATTCGTGTGGCGCGTCACGGCCCATAATTCACTGCGGCATCGCAGTGCATTGCTGGCTGATGATTGGCCAAGCATGCACTATGACCCGCATGCTTGGCCAATCACAGCGCCGTCAGTAGAGAGAGCTGTAATTGGCCAAAGCCAGGGTGGCTTTGGCCAATTATGGCTCAGGGGATTTAGTACACGCCCCACACTATATAAGGCCGCCTACACGGCGGCCCTGTGTAGTGTGTTCCGGTGTGCTGATAGAGAGAGAGACAGACAGTGTCATTTGATTTGAGTTAGCTAGATTAGGCTAGATCTGTTCCTGCTATTTACATTTAGTGCAGTGCGTCCTGCTCACAGTGTTCAGCTAGATCCGTTCCTGCTATTTACATTTAGTGCAGTGCGTCCTGCTCACAGTGTTCAGCTAGATCCATTCCTGCTATTTACATTTAGTGCAGTCAGTGCGTCCTGCTCACAGTGTTCAGCTAGATCTGTTCCTGCTATTTACATTTAGTGCAGTCAGTGCGTCCTGCTCACAGTGTTCAGCTAGATCTGTTCCTGCTATTTACATTTAGTGCAGTCAGTGCGTCCTGCTCACAGTGTTCAGCTAGATCCGTTCCTGCTATTTACATTTAGTGCAGTGCGTCCTGCTCACAGTGTTCAGCTAGATCCGTTCCTGCTATTTACATTTAGTGCAGTCAGTGCGTCCTGCTCACAGTGTTCAGCTAGATCCGTTCCTGCTATTTACATTTAGTGCAGTGCGTCCTGCTCACAGTGTTCAGCTAGATCTGTTCCTGCTATTTACATTTAGTGCAGTGCGTCCTGCTCACAGTGTTCAGCTAGATCCGTTCCTGCTATTTACATTTAGTGCAGTCAGTGCGTCCTGCTCACAGTGTTCAGCTAGATCCGTTCCTGCTATTTACATTTAGTGCAGTCAGTGCGTCCTGCTCACAGTGTTCAGCTAGATCTGTTCCTGCTATTTACATTTAGTGCAGTCAGTGCGTCCTGCTCACAGTGTTCAGCTAGATCTGTTCCTGCTATTTACATTTAGTGCAGTGCGTCCTGCTCACAGTGTTCAGCTAGATCCGTTCCTGCTATTTACATTTAGTGCAGTGCGTCCTGCTCACAGTGTTCAGCTAGATCCGTTCCTGCTATTTACATTTAGTGCAGTGCGTCCTGCTCACAGTGTTCAGCTAGATCCGTTCCTGCTATTTACATTTAGTGCAGTGCGTCCTGCTCACAGTGTTCAGCTAGATCTGTTCCTGCTATTTACATTTAGTGCAGTGCGTCCTGCTCACAGTGTTCAGCTAGATCCGTTCCTGCTATTTACATTTAGTGCAGTCAGTGCGTCCTGCTCACAGTGTTCAGCTAGATCCGTTCCTGCTATTTACATTTAGTGCAGTCAGTGCGTCCTGCTCACAGTGTTCAGCTAGATCTGTTCCTGCTATTTACATTTAGTGCAGTCAGTGCGTCCTGCTCACAGTGTTCAGCTAGATCTGTTCCTGCTATTTACATTTAGTGCAGTGCGTCCTGCTCACAGTGTTCAGCTAGATCCGTTCCTGCTATTTACATTTAGTGCAGTGCGTCCTGCTCACAGTGTTCAGCTAGATCCGTTCCTGCTATTTACATTTAGTGCAGTGCGTCCTGCTCACAGTGTTCAGCTAGATCCGTTCCTGCTATTTACATTTAGTGCAGTGCGTCCTGCTCACAGTGTTCAGCTAGATCTGTTCCTGCTATTTACATTTAGTGCAGTGCGTCCTGCTCACAGTGTTCAGCTAGATCTGTTCCTGCTATTTACATTTAGTGCAGTCAGTGCGTCCTGCTCACAGTGTTCAGCTAGATCTGTTCCTGCTATTTACATTTAGTGCAGTGCGTCCTGCTCACAGTGTTCAGATAGATCTGTTCCTGCTATTTACATTTAGTGCAGTGCGTCCTGCTCACAGTGTTCAGCTAGATCCGTTCCTGCTATTTACATTTAGTGCAGTCAGTGCGTCCTGCTCACAGTGTTCAGCTAGATCCGTTCCTGCTATTTACATTTAGTGCAGTCAGTGCGTCCTGCTCACAGTGTTCAGCTAGATCCGTTCCTGCTATTTACATTTAGTGCAGTGCGTCCTGCTCACAGTGTTCAGCTAGATCCGTTCCTGTTATCTTCCTACTGACAGGCAGGCTTGTCTGGTTACAGTATATAAAGCTACCTGAAGAAAATTACAGGTGTTCTATCCCAGCTTAGTGCAGCTACAGGCCATTAGTATGTCTGGAAGGCCAAGAAGGAGAGGCAGACAGTCACAAGCCAATAAGAGAGGGCAAGCAGGCTCTGTGTCTAGTGCTGGTCGTGGAGACGGTGCATCCTCATCAGCCCGTGGCCATGGGACACGCTTGGCCTTTTTTTCGGCAGCTGGCCGTGTTGAGCCGCAACATGCAGAAAACTTGGTCGAGTGGATGACCAAGCCGTCCTCATCCTCCTCATCCTCTCTCACCCATGCCCAGGGTGCTTTGTCTGGCAAAGCAGCGGCCTCTTCCCTCAGCTCAATGTCATCAGTGACTCCTTCCCTAGCTCCACCATGTCCTCATGAGGATTCCCTCGAACTGTTTGACCACAGTGTTGGGTACATGCTCCAGGAGGATGCCCAGCGTTTGGAAGGCTCTGATGATGATACTGAGCTCGATGAAGGCAGTAACATGAGCACGGACAGAGGGGGTGCCCAAGAAGGACAGCAATCTGGCAGTCATGCTCCCCCTGCTGCAGCATACTGCCAGGTTTGCTCCAGTGATGAGGAGGGAGGGGATGATGAGGTCACTGACTCAACGTGGGTGCCTGATAGGAGAGAGGAGGAGGAGGAGGAGGAGGAGGCGGCACATCACCAACGAGGCAGGATGCCCTCCAGGGGCCAGCCTAAGGGCAGCACATTGACTGCATCACACCCCAAAGCTCCACATGTGCAGGGCGCTGCAGTCTCTGCGCGTTATTCAAAAAGTTCTTTGGTGTGGGCCTTTTTTGAGACGAGTGCATCAGATCGCACCGCTGCTATTTGCAACATATGTCTCAAGCGTATCTCGCGTGGCCAAAACATCTCCCGCTTGGGTACCACATGCTTGACCAGACATATGTTGACCTGCCATGCAGTTCGTTGGCAAGCATATCTAAAAGACCCACACCAAAGAACAAAGAGGATCTCTCCTTGCTCCTCATCAGCTGAGATTTCCAACCCCACTAGACCTTCAGTCCTCTCTGAGACCTGCAGTGAGAGGAATGAAGGTGTAGAATTAGGTGTGTCACAGCCAAGTACTTGTGGGCAATCTGCTTTTGGTACACCGACGCCAGATTGTACCAGGCAAATTTCCCTGCCCCAGCTGCTGCACCGCCGAAAGAAGTTTGCTCCCAGCCATCCACATGCCCAGCGGTTGAATGCTAGCTTGGCAAAATTGCTAGCACTTCAACTGCTGCCTTTTCAGTTGGTAGACTCTGCCCCCTTCCGTGAGTTTGTGGAATGTGCGGTTCCTCAGTGGCAGGTACCCAAACGCCACTTTTTCTCACGGAAGGCGATTCCAGCTCTCTACCGGCATGTGGAAGGCAATGTCCATGCCTCGCTGGACAGGGCGGTCAGCGGTAAGGTGCATATTACCGCTGACTCATGGTCCAGCAGGCATGGACAGGGACGTTACTTAAGTTTCACGGCGCATTGGGTGACTCTGCTGGCAGCTGGGAAGGATGCAGGACAAGGTGCAGTAGTGTTGGAGGTTGTTCCGCCACCACGCCTCCAAAATGCTGATTGTGACACACCTCTCTCCTCCACCCCCTCCTCTTCTTCTTCCTCCATGGCCTCTTCCTCGGAACCAGCGGTGCTCCGTAGGCGTTCAAGGGGCTACGCAAGTACGCAGGCCAAAAGATGCCATGCGGTGCTTGAGCTGGTGTGCTTGGGGGACAGGAGCCACACTGGGGCAGAGGTTCTGTCAGCTCTGCAGGGGCAGGTTCAGAGGTGGTTGACGCCACGCCAACTTAAGGCAGGAATGGTGGTTTGCGACAATGGCACCAACCTCCTCTCTGCCCTCCGACAGGGACAACTGACCCATGTGCCCTGTTTGGCTCACGTCCTTAACTTGGTGGTGCAGCGGTTCTTGGGCAGGTACCCGGGCTTACAGGATGTCCTGAGGCAGGCCAGGAAAGTCTGTGTGCATTTCCGCCGGTCATATAATGCCAGTGCTCGGCTGACGGACCTCCAAAAGGAGTTTAACCTGCCCAAGAACCGCCTAATCTGTGACATGCCCACCAGGTGGAACTCGACATTGGCCATGCTGCAGCGGCTGCACACGCAGCAGAGGGCCATCAATGAGTACCTGTGCGACTATGGCACCAGGACAGGGTCAGGGGACCTTGGTTTTTTTTCCCCACGCCAGTGGGCCATGATCAGGGATGCATGCACTGTCCTGTCACCATTCGAGGAGGCCACGAGGATGGTGAGCACTGACAGTGCATGCATCAGTGACACTGTCCCCCTTGTCCACCTGTTGGAGCACACACTGCATGGAATAATGGACAGGGCACTTGAGGCAGAACAGAGGCAGGAAGAGGAGGACTTCCTTAGCTCTCAAGGCCCCCTTTATCCAGACAGTGTTCCTGCGTGCCCGCCGATCACACAGGAAGAGGAGGAGGAGGAGGAGGAGGAGGAGGAAGATTGTGTCAGTATGGAGGTGGAGCCTGGCACTCAGCATCAGCAGTCTTTAAGGGATCAGTCCCAAGGAACACATGGACTTGTACGTGGCTGGGAGGAGGTGGCTGCGGACGTTGTTGTCCTTAGTGACCCAGAGGACTCCGGACCGAATGCCTCAGCAAACCTACGCTGCATGGCCTCC
Organism: Lithobates septentrionalis; assembly: GCA_037952835.1. Lineage (NCBI taxonomy): Eukaryota > Metazoa > Chordata > Amphibia > Anura > Ranidae > Lithobates > Lithobates septentrionalis. Next base: position 264,714 of record JBBDGP010003204.1, on the reverse strand, counting down.
CTGATCCTGCAAAGCCTGCGTAAGGATCCTCGTATTCGTGGTATCAAGGAGAAGGACCAATACTGGCTGGCAACCCTCCTTGATCCACGTTACAAGGGTAAGGTTGCGGACCTTATCTTGCCATCGCAGAGGGAGCAGAGGATGAAACATCTTCGGGAGGCCTTGCAGAAAGGTCTGTGCAACGCGTTCCCAGAGACTGGGAGGTTACAAACTCCTGTTTCTGGACAACGTGTTGCTGAGGCTTCGGTCAGTCAAAGAAGGAGCGGTGGAGAAGGTGGCCGTCTGACCGATGCGTTCAGACAATTTTTTGGTCCGCAGCCCCAAGGTATGATCGGTTCCAGCAACCATGGCCAGCGTCTGTTTTACATGGTGCAGGAATACCTAGGGGCAAGATCAGACTTGGACACCTTTCCCACCGAAAATCCTCTGGGTTACTGGGTCTTGAGGATGGATCACTGGCCAGAGCTTGCACAGTATGCAATTGAGCTACTGGCCTGTCCTGCATCCAGCGTTCTTTCGGAACGCACATTCAGTGCTGCTGGAGGCGTGGTAACCGATCACAGGGTGCGTCTGTCCACTGACTCGGTCGATCGGCTGACCTTCATAAAAATGAATCAGTCTTGGATCACCACCAGCTACCAAGCACCTGATGCTGATGTAACTGAATAATTTTTTTCAGATCCCTTCAAAGACTGCCTATGCTGATGCTGAGTGACTATCCCTGAGTAATTATCCTCTTCCTCCTCAATCATCACGCTGATAGCTTGTAAGAACATTTTTGGTTCTGGGCGCCACCACCAGTGCCTAAGGCACAATTTTTCAGCCCCTGTATAACAGGGGCGTGTAATTACAATTTTTGATGTAATACTTTGCAGCAGGGCTCGTTCCTGCATTCCAACTAGAGTGTCTGTGAGGGGTTGCAGTGTTGTGGCACCAGCACCAGTGCCTAAGGCCCAATTTTTGTGCCCCTGTCTAACAGGGGCGTGTAATTACAATTTTTGATGCAATACTTTGCAGCAGGGCTCGTTCCTGCGTTCCAACTAGAGTGTCTGTGAGGGGTTGCAGTGTTGTGGCACCAGCACCAGTGCCTAAGGCCCAATTTTTCTGCCCCTGTCTAACAGGGGCGTGTAATTACAATTTTTGATGCAATACTTTGCAGCAGGCCTCGTTCCTGCGTTCCAACTAGAGTGTCTGTGAGGGGTTGCAGTGTTGTGGCACCAGCACCAGTGCCTAAGGCCCAATTTTTCTGCCCCTGTCTAACAGGGGCGTGTAATTACAATTTTTGATGCAATACTTTGCAGCAGGGCTCGTTCCTGCGTTCCAACTAGAGTGTCTGTGAGGGGTTGCAGTGTTGTGGCACCAGCACCAGTGCCTAAGGCCTAATTTTTCAGCTCCTGTTCAACAGGGGCATGTAATTACAATTCTTGATCTAATATTTCACAGCAGGGCCCTGTGAGGGCTTACAGTGTTTTGGCCACAGCAACACCTAAGGCCCAAATTTCTGCTGAGTATATAGGGCAGGACCCTACTTTCAAACATCTAACTTACAAACGACTCCTACTTGGTGAGATGAAATCTACCCCTAGGAAGGGAAATTCTCTCATGTAAGAGTTAATATGGGAAAACAATTTCTCCTTTCCACTGATGCTTTCCAATCCTTGTTCCACAAAAAAACCCAAATTTTCAAAAAACATTTTTCATTGGGACAAAAAAGTGAGGTGAAATCTTCTGAAGAGGAGGAAAGACGCAAAACAAATGTCACAGGGGTGATAACCCTTCCCTATGTTTTCCAAAAAGCTTAGAAAAAATTTTTTGGCTGGAGCTAAACACGTTAAAAATGTTCAAAATTACAAACAGATTCTACTTAACAACAAACCTACAGTCCCTGTCTTGTTTGCACCGCCTGTATACTGCTGTTCAGAGTATATAGGGACCTTTCCTTATTTTAATTTGGGTGCGGGGTTCCCCTTAATATCCATACAAGACCCAAAGGGCCTGGTAATGGACTGGGGGGTACCCATGCCGTTTGTCTCACTGATTTTCATCCATATTGCCAGGACCCGACATGACATTAAACCCGCAAGCAGTTTTAAATGAGATTTTTTCCTTTAAAAATGACATTTGGTGCAGGGACTGTTCTAAACATGGGAAACACGCGTCACTTTACAGGCATACTATAGACACCCCCCAGGTACGATATTTAAAGGAATATTTCACTTTTTTTTTTTTACTTTAAGCATCATTAAAATCATTGCTCCCGAAAAAACGGCCGTTTTTAAAAGTTTTTTTTGCATTGATACATGTCCCCTGGGGTAGGACCCGGGTCCCCACACCCTTTTTAGGACAATACCATGCAAATTAGCCTTTAAAATGAGCACTTTTGATTTCGAACGTTCGAGTCCCATAGACGTCAATGGGGTTCTAACGTTCGTGCGAACTTGCGGTCCGTTCGCGGGTTCTGGTGCGAACCGAACCGGGGGGTGTTCGGCTCATCCCTAATCAGCAGCAGTCTTTAAGGGATCAGTCCCAAGAAACACATGGACTTGTACGTGGCTGGGAGGAGGTGGCTGCGGACCATGTCGTCCTTAGTGACCCAGAGGACTCCGGACCGAATGCCTCAGCAAACCTACGCTGCATGGCCTCCCTGATCCTGCAAAGCCTGCGGAAGGATCCTCGTATTCGTGGTATCAAGGAGAAGGACCAATACTGGCTGGCAACCCTCCTTGATCCACGTTACAAGGGTAAGGTTGCGGACCTTTTCTTGCCATCGCAGAGGGAGCAGAGGATGAAACATCTTCGGGAGGCCTTGCAGAAAGGTCTGTGCAACGCGTTCCCAGAGACTGGGAAGTTACAAACTCCTATTTCTGGACAACGTGTTGCTGAGGCTTCGGTCAGTCAAAGAAGGAGCGGTGGAGAAGGTGGCCGTCTGACCGATGCGTTCAGACAATTTTTTGGTCCGCAGCCCCAAGGTATGATCGGTTCCAGCAACCATCGCCAACGTCTGTTTTACATGGTGCAGGAATACCTAGGGGCAAGATCAGACTTGGACACCTTTCCCACCGAAAATCCTCTGGGTTACTGGGTCTTGAGGATGAATCACTGCCCAGAGCTTGCACAGTATGCAATTGAGCTACTGGCCTGTCCTGCATCCAGCGTTCTTTCGGAACGCACATTCAGTGCTGCTGGAGGCGTGGTAACCGATCACAGGGTGCGTCTGTCCACCGACTTGGTCGATCGACTGACCTTCATAAAAATGAATCAGTCTTGGATCACCACCAGCTACCAAGCACCTGATGCTGATGTAACCAAATTTTTTTTTTTTTAAATCTCAGATCCCTTCAAAGACTGCCTATGCTGATGCTGAGTGACTATCCTTGAGTAATTATCCTCTTCCTCCTCAATCATCACGCTGATAGCTGTAAGAACATTTTTGGTTCTGGGCGCCACCACCAGTGCCTAAGGCACAATTTTTCAGCCCCTGTTTAACAGGGGCGTGTAATTACAATTTTTGATGCAATACTTTGCAGCAGGGCTCGTTCCTGCGTTCCAACTAGAGTGTCTGTGAGGGGTTGCAGTGTTGTGGCACCAGCACCAGTGCCTAAGGCCCAATTTTTCTGCCCCTGTTTAACAGGGGCGTGTAATTACAATTTTTGATGCAATACTTTGCAGCAGGGCTCGTTCCTGCGTTCCAACTAGAGTGTCTGTGAGGGGTTGCAGTGTTGTGGCACCAGCACCAGTGCCTAAGGCCCAATTTTTCTGCCCCTGTTTAACAGGGGTGTGTAATTACAATTTTTGATGCAATACTTTGCAGCAGGGCTCGTTCCTGCGTTCCAACTAGAGTGTCTGTGAGGGGTTGCAGTGTTGTGGCAAATTTCTGCACCCACCAAGAGCGAGTGAGGACTTACAGTGTTGTGGCACCAGCACCACCACCACCACCACCACCACCAAAGGCCCAGTTTTTCTGCCCCTGTTCAACAGGGACATGTAATTACAATTCTTGATCTAATATTTCACAGCAGGGCCCTGTGAGGGCTTACAGTGTTGTGGCCACAACAACACCTAAGGCCCAAATTTCTGCTGAGTATATAGGGCAGGCCCCTACTTTCAAACATCTAACTTACAAACGACTCCTACTTGCAAACGGAAGGAGACAACAGGAAGTGAGATGAAATCTACCCCTAGGAAGGGAAATTCTCTCCTGTAAGAGTTAATATGGGAAAAACATTTCTCCTTTCCACTGATGCTTTCCAATCCTTGTTCCACAAAAAAAAAAAAAAATTCTCAAAAAGCATTTGTCATTTGGACAAAAAGTGAGGTGAAATCTTCTAAAGAGGAGGAAAGACAGCAAAACAAATGTCACAGGGGTGATAACCCTTCCCTATGTTTTCCAAAAAGCTTAAAAAAGATTTTTTGGCTGGAGCTAAACACGTTAAAAATGTACCCGTTCAAAATGACAAACAGATTCTACTTAACAACAAACCTACAGTCCCTGTCTTGTTTGCACCGCCTGTATACTGCTGTTCAGAGTATATAGGGCCTGGTGGCCCCACACCTTTCCTTATTTTAATTTGGGTGCAGGGTTCCCCTTAATATCCACACAAGACCCAAAAGGCCTGGTAATGGACTGGGGGGTACCCATGGTGTTTGTCTTACTGATTTTCATCCATATTGCCAGGACCGGACATTACATTAAACCCGCAAGCAGTTTTAAATGAGATGTTTTCCTTACAAAATGACATTTGGTGCAGGGACTGTTCTAAACACAGGAAACACATGCCACTTTACAGGCATACTATAGACACACCCCAGGTACGATATTTAAAGGAATATTTCACTTTTTTTTTTTACTTTAAGCATCATTAAAATCACTGCTCCCGAAAAAACGGCCGTTTTTAAAAGTTTTTTTTGCATTGATACATGTCCCCTGGGGTAGGACCCGGGTCCCCAAACCCTTTTTAGGACAATACCATGCAAATTATCCTTTAAAATGAGCACTTTTGATTTCGAACATTCGAGTCCCATAGATGTCAATGGGGTTCTAACGTTCGTGCAAACTTTCGGTCCGTTCGCAGGTTCTGGTGCGAACCGAACCGGGGGGTGTTCGGCTCATCCCTAGTGCTCACACTACCACTACAGACTTTTGGAGTTAAGGGCTGCACAACATGTACCAACATATAACACTAGATAGCTACCATCATATACATTTTTACTGTGTTTTTATAAAAAAATGTTTCTTAGAATCATGATTTGCACACTTGATAGTCAAAGCAACTAGCAGTTATATTTAAATATAACTAGCTATAGTTATATTAAAATAAATGATCAAAAGGTGCCCTGGTCAAGAAAATACTATACTGTATGGTAAATGTGAAAAGGAAAATAACTTATTTTAGGTCCTAGCCCAATTTATAAAAAAAAAATATAGAGAAAGTCAAGGCTTATCATATGTAAACCTAAAGGTGGTAACATTTTATATTAAATACATATTTTAAGGACCTTCTTTCAGGTTTTATGTTGTAATGGAAAGTAGTCACTATTTTCCAACTAGCAATTAAATATTTGGGAACAATATATTGGATGATGTGTGGAAGTGATTTCATGTGAATGAGTATTGGTGCCTTTCCCTCAGCAGTTGGGTGATAGAAAGTAGTCAGTCACTTGTCACGGTCCCACGTTAGAGATGTGACTTAAAAAATTTCACTTTTTAAGGAATAATTCAATCTGATAAAGGGTTAATCTCTCTCTACATTTGAGATTATTGTATTTTGCAGCTACACTTTTAAAGCTTAACTTCAGGAAAATACTTTTTTGGGCCACAATGCCAGTACAAATTATCTGTTCAGTGATGCCAGATAGTATATAAAGTGGTTTCTTCTGGTGCTACAGGGGTGAAGTGCCTGGGCTGTGACAATAAATGACATTGTTCGCCATTCCTTTCTTCTCCCACATCTATTTACAAAAGGACTTGTATTTTTTCACAGAATGCACAGCATTCTGTGAAGGAGGAGATCCTGTCATTTATCCACCCTCTCCTTCCCTTATCCATTCACAGAACACAGAAGGGAGGATTTGTACAGTAACCAGAAGCGAGCAAAACATAGAATACTAATCATTGGAGGGATTATATTTGACTGATTCTGTATCTTTAAAAAATCCTGGAGTTTAGATTTAAATAAATAATGGAGAACAGGTTCTAGCTAAATACAGCCTGGTAATGATTTAGATTGCCTTACCTTTCAAAACCTCTATCTGCCAAAATCAATTATTCATTTAGCCTTTTGGCTTAACTATAAGCAATGCTGATCTGTTTATCCACAGACTGTCCTCTCAAACACCCTGCACACATGCACTACCTGTAGCTGCTTGCTTCCATGCAGCTACACACACTCTTCATGGAGAGAGGAGCCCTGAATTGTTGCCCACACCTATCCTAAAAGGGCTTTGCACACCTGCACAATCAGTGCGCTGGTTTCTGGCAAGATCTGGACCCAGGATTGAAGACTTCACCCCTCCCAAGTCTCTACAAAGCCTCCAAGTTTTAAACTAGGTTTTATATATATATATATATATATATATATATATATATATATATATATATATATATATATATATATATATATATATATATATATATATATTTATTTAAGTTAATTTTTTCCTCATTAATGTACACACAGCACCCCATATTGACAGAAAAACACAGAATTGTTAACATTTTTTGCAGATTTATTAAAAAAGAAAAACTGAAATATCACATGGTCCTGAGTATTCAGACCCTTTGCTGTGACACTCATATATTTAACTCAGGTGCTGTCCATTTCTTCTGATCATCCTTGAGATGGTTCTACACCTTCATTTGAGTCCAGCTGTGTTTGCTTATACTGATTGGACTTGATTAGGAAAGCCACACACCTGTCTATATAAGACCTTACAGCTCACAGTGCATGTCAGAGCAAATGAGAATCATGAGGTCAAAGGAACTGCCTGAAGAGCTCAGAGACAGAATTGTGGCAAGGCACAGATCTGGCCAAGGTTACAAAAAAATTCCTGCTGCACTTAAGGTTCCTAAGAGCACAGTGGCCTCCATAATCCTTAAATGGAAGACATTTGGGATGACCAGAACCCTTCCTGGAGCTGGCCATCAAGCCAAACTAAGCTATAGTTTGAGGTGTAGAACCATCTCAAGGATGATGAGAAGAAAAAAACAGCACCTGAGTTAAATATATGAGTGTCACAGCAAAGAGTCTGAATACTTAGGACCATGTGATATTTTAGTTTTTCTTTTTTAATAAATCTGCAAAAATGTCAACAATTCTGTGATTTTCTGTCAATAGGGGGTGCTGTGTGTACATTAATGAGGAAATTTTTTTTTACTGGATTCATTTTGAATTCACTTCTGCTTCCTGCAGATAGGCAATATCTTTTATTGCCTCTCGGTAGTGTGTAGTGGTGTAGTGGGTAGCACTCTCACCTAGCAATAAAAAGGGTCGCTGGTTCGAATCCCAACCACAACCACGACAGTTTGCATGTTCTCCCTGTGCCTGCGTGGGTTTCCTCCGGGTACTCCAGTTTCCTCCTACATTCCAAAGACATGCTGGTAGCTTAATTGGCATCTGTCCAAAATTGGCCCTAGTATATGAATGTGAGTTGGGGACCTTGGATTGTGGGCTCCTTGAGAGTAGGGTGCGATGTATGTGTGGAGCTCTGTGTAAATTGACGGCGCTATATGGGTACCTTAAATAAATAATAATATAATAAATGAGCATCTTAATGAGACACAATGTACAGGGATAGGGAGAATTGTAGACACACACCCACACTCACTCAGGTTGAACTGGATGGACTGGTGTCTTTATTCAACCTTACTAACCATGTAACTATGTACTATGACTGAATGTGATATATTCAATTGTATCGTTCTTAACTTCTGTCCCTTCCCAATAGATCAGGGGTCTCAAACTGGCGGCCCTCCAGCTGTTGCAAAACTACAAGTCCCATGAGGCATTGCAAGACTGACAGTTACAAGCATGACTCCCACAGGCAGAGGCATGATGGGACTTGTAGTTTTGCAACAGCTGGAGGGCCGGCAGTTTGAGACCCCTGCAATAGATGGACCTTTAGTGGGCATCTGCTTTGTATGTATATCTCTCTCTATGGTATTACCAGTGATCCAATCTTTTCATCCCTACCGTTGGAGCTATATTCATGAAAATTTTTAAATTTATCTACTAAATACACAGGCAGAGACCAAACCATCCTTTGTTGCTGTTTGTTTCTTGTCAATCTGGGAAATTAATATTAGTACGTATTTTGTTGAAGTTATTTTGTATGTACTAATGTATCTTTCTTAATATTCTTCTTCTTATTTTTTGATTATAGTGATCATTTATACAGTGCCTGATTTAAAAAATTCTCCTGAAGAAGCCATCGGCATGACGAAAAACATGTAGAGATCCAATCAGTTTTCACTTTCTTTTTGTATTTTATGATCATCTGTTGAATGTTTTGTAATATATTTATTGTTTTTAAAACTATGATCTATTAAATTTATACTTTTTTCTACATTTTTTTTGTGCCTTTAAAATCCCATAAATACCCCTTTCTACATGTTATAGTTTATATTAGGGATGTGGTGCCAAATTGATCTCCAGATGTCCAGCTAAAATCTTTTCTCCTTGTCTTTAAACAGTGGAGCAGGGAACATTCAGGGACTAAAATCAGGCTAAAATATCCAGAGAAAATATATGGAGGCTGCTGTGTTAAATTCACATTCTTCAAATGCTAGCTGCCTGGCAGTCGTGCTGACACAACTTCAATAGTTTGAGTCACTAGCCTAGAGAAGGTTCATAGATAAGAAGATAAGAGATAGATAAGAACTTCTAAATATTATATCAGCCCGAGACATCCCTTAGCTTTCATTTACCTCTAAACTTCTAGAAAGCCTAGTCTACAACAGTCTGAGTCTCTGCTTCACTGACAACAACTTTCTTGACCCCTTATAGTCTGGCTTTCACTTGCAACACTCAACAGAAACCGCTCTTCTAAAACCCACTAATGACAAACTGCTCAAACCTATTTCCATTACTCCATACTCATACTCTTATGGGGCGTACACACGGTCGGACTTTTCAGCTACAAAAGTCCGACAGCCTGTCCGACAGACTTCCGGCGGACTTGCGGCAGACTTTCTAACGAACGGACTTGCCTACACACAACCACACAAAAGTTCGACAGCCTAATACGCGGTGACGTACACCATGTCTGGCGAGACTATAAAACGGAAGTTCAATAGCCCGTACGACACCCTTTGGGCTCCTTCTGCTAATCTCGTGTTTATCTCGTGTTAGTAGAAGTTTGGTGAGAGACGATTCGCGCTTGTGAGATGCGTATTTTTCAGTTCGTTTTAACTGTTGTTCAGTCTGTGCTTGTGAGGTTTGTTTCTGCTTTTCAGTGCGTTTGGTCAGTTGGCATTGAGAAATCTTTGTTTTATTGTCTGCTCGTTCCTGATTTTCAGGTCGCTCTTCACAGGCCTTGCTGTTCTTCAGTGCGTTCTGTTAAGTGCGTTCTGACCAGCCGACCGTTTTGAAGCCATGTTACCTGTACGTACTCGTCGTCGAGCTCGTGCATTGTATGTGTTTGGTGCTGTAGTTTATTCTTCAGACCAAGACCAGTCCATGAACAGGGCGAGGAGGAGTTCATGGACCAAGAATTGGTTGCTCCAGCGTGACCAGTTCTGTCACATGCCATTGCTCCGTGAGATCCGTGAGAATAATCCTGAGGATTTCAGGAACTTTCTCCGGATGACGGACCCCGTTTTTGACTGTTTGGTGGCTTTGCTGACCCCCTATATCAGCAGGCAGGATACCTGCATGAGGCAAGCCATCACTCCATACTATAGACACCCCCCAGGTACGATATTTAAAGGAATATTTCACTTTTTTTTTTTTACTTTAAGCATCATTAAAATCATTGCTCCCGAAAAAACGGCCGTTTTTAAAAGTTTTTTTTGCATTGATACATGTCCCCTGGGGTAGGACCCGGGTCCCCACACCCTTTTTAGGACAATACCATGCAAATTAGCCTTTAAAATGAGCACTTTTGATTTCGAACGTTCGAGTCCCATAGACGTCAATGGGGTTCTAACGTTCGTGCGAACTTGCGGTCCGTTCGCGGGTTCTGGTGCGAACCGAACCGGGGGGTGTTCGGCTCATCCCTAATCAGCAGCAGTCTTTAAGGGATCAGTCCCAAGAAACACATGGACTTGTACGTGGCTGGGAGGAGGTGGCTGCGGACCATGTCGTCCTTAGTGACCCAGAGGACTCCGGACCGAATGCCTCAGCAAACCTACGCTGCATGGCCTCCCTGATCCTGCAAAGCCTGCGGAAGGATCCTCGTATTCGTGGTATCAAGGAGAAGGACCAATACTGGCTGGCAACCCTCCTTGATCCACGTTACAAGGGTAAGGTTGCGGACCTTTTCTTGCCATCGCAGAGGGAGCAGAGGATGAAACATCTTCGGGAGGCCTTGCAGAAAGGTCTGTGCAACGCGTTCCCAGAGACTGGGAAGTTACAAACTCCTATTTCTGGACAACGTGTTGCTGAGGCTTCGGTCAGTCAAAGAAGGAGCGGTGGAGAAGGTGGCCGTCTGACCGATGCGTTCAGACAATTTTTTGGTCCGCAGCCCCAAGGTATGATCGGTTCCAGCAACCATCGCCAACGTCTGTTTTACATGGTGCAGGAATACCTAGGGGCAAGATCAGACTTGGACACCTTTCCCACCGAAAATCCTCTGGGTTACTGGGTCTTGAGGATGAATCACTGCCCAGAGCTTGCACAGTATGCAATTGAGCTACTGGCCTGTCCTGCATCCAGCGTTCTTTCGGAACGCACATTCAGTGCTGCTGGAGGCGTGGTAACCGATCACAGGGTGCGTCTGTCCACCGACTTGGTCGATCGACTGACCTTCATAAAAATGAATCAGTCTTGGATCACCACCAGCTACCAAGCACCTGATGCTGATGTAACCAAATTTTTTTTTTTTTAAATCTCAGATCCCTTCAAAGACTGCCTATGCTGATGCTGAGTGACTATCCTTGAGTAATTATCCTCTTCCTCCTCAATCATCACGCTGATAGCTGTAAGAACATTTTTGGTTCTGGGCGCCACCACCAGTGCCTAAGGCACAATTTTTCAGCCCCTGTTTAACAGGGGCGTGTAATTACAATTTTTGATGCAATACTTTGCAGCAGGGCTCGTTCCTGCGTTCCAACTAGAGTGTCTGTGAGGGGTTGCAGTGTTGTGGCACCAGCACCAGTGCCTAAGGCCCAATTTTTCTGCCCCTGTTTAACAGGGGCGTGTAATTACAATTTTTGATGCAATACTTTGCAGCAGGGCTCGTTCCTGCGTTCCAACTAGAGTGTCTGTGAGGGGTTGCAGTGTTGTGGCACCAGCACCAGTGCCTAAGGCCCAATTTTTCTGCCCCTGTTTAACAGGGGTGTGTAATTACAATTTTTGATGCAATACTTTGCAGCAGGGCTCGTTCCTGCGTTCCAACTAGAGTGTCTGTGAGGGGTTGCAGTGTTGTGGCAAATTTCTGCACCCACCAAGAGCGAGTGAGGACTTACAGTGTTGTGGCACCAGCACCACCACCACCACCACCACCACCAAAGGCCCAGTTTTTCTGCCCCTGTTCAACAGGGACATGTAATTACAATTCTTGATCTAATATTTCACAGCAGGGCCCTGTGAGGGCTTACAGTGTTGTGGCCACAACAACACCTAAGGCCCAAATTTCTGCTGAGTATATAGGGCAGGCCCCTACTTTCAAACATCTAACTTACAAACGACTCCTACTTGCAAACGGAAGGAGACAACAGGAAGTGAGATGAAATCTACCCCTAGGAAGGGAAATTCTCTCCTGTAAGAGTTAATATGGGAAAAACATTTCTCCTTTCCACTGATGCTTTCCAATCCTTGTTCCACAAAAAAAAAAAAAAATTCTCAAAAAGCATTTGTCATTTGGACAAAAAGTGAGGTGAAATCTTCTAAAGAGGAGGAAAGACAGCAAAACAAATGTCACAGGGGTGATAACCCTTCCCTATGTTTTCCAAAAAGCTTAAAAAAGATTTTTTGGCTGGAGCTAAACACGTTAAAAATGTACCCGTTCAAAATGACAAACAGATTCTACTTAACAACAAACCTACAGTCCCTGTCTTGTTTGCACCGCCTGTATACTGCTGTTCAGAGTATATAGGGCCTGGTGGCCCCACACCTTTCCTTATTTTAATTTGGGTGCAGGGTTCCCCTTAATATCCACACAAGACCCAAAAGGCCTGGTAATGGACTGGGGGGTACCCATGGTGTTTGTCTTACTGATTTTCATCCATATTGCCAGGACCGGACATTACATTAAACCCGCAAGCAGTTTTAAATGAGATGTTTTCCTTACAAAATGACATTTGGTGCAGGGACTGTTCTAAACACAGGAAACACATGCCACTTTACAGGCATACTATAGACACACCCCAGGTACGATATTTAAAGGAATATTTCACTTTTTTTTTTTACTTTAAGCATCATTAAAATCACTGCTCCCGAAAAAACGGCCGTTTTTAAAAGTTTTTTTTGCATTGATACATGTCCCCTGGGGTAGGACCCGGGTCCCCAAACCCTTTTTAGGACAATACCATGCAAATTATCCTTTAAAATGAGCACTTTTGATTTCGAACATTCGAGTCCCATAGATGTCAATGGGGTTCTAACGTTCGTGCAAACTTTCGGTCCGTTCGCAGGTTCTGGTGCGAACCGAACCGGGGGGTGTTCGGCTCATCCCTAGTGCTCACACTACCACTACAGACTTTTGGAGTTAAGGGCTGCACAACATGTACCAACATATAACACTAGATAGCTACCATCATATACATTTTTACTGTGTTTTTATAAAAAAATGTTTCTTAGAATCATGATTTGCACACTTGATAGTCAAAGCAACTAGCAGTTATATTTAAATATAACTAGCTATAGTTATATTAAAATAAATGATCAAAAGGTGCCCTGGTCAAGAAAATACTATACTGTATGGTAAATGTGAAAAGGAAAATAACTTATTTTAGGTCCTAGCCCAATTTATAAAAAAAAAATATAGAGAAAGTCAAGGCTTATCATATGTAAACCTAAAGGTGGTAACATTTTATATTAAATACATATTTTAAGGACCTTCTTTCAGGTTTTATGTTGTAATGGAAAGTAGTCACTATTTTCCAACTAGCAATTAAATATTTGGGAACAATATATTGGATGATGTGTGGAAGTGATTTCATGTGAATGAGTATTGGTGCCTTTCCCTCAGCAGTTGGGTGATAGAAAGTAGTCAGTCACTTGTCACGGTCCCACGTTAGAGATGTGACTTAAAAAATTTCACTTTTTAAGGAATAATTCAATCTGATAAAGGGTTAATCTCTCTCTACATTTGAGATTATTGTATTTTGCAGCTACACTTTTAAAGCTTAACTTCAGGAAAATACTTTTTTGGGCCACAATGCCAGTACAAATTATCTGTTCAGTGATGCCAGATAGTATATAAAGTGGTTTCTTCTGGTGCTACAGGGGTGAAGTGCCTGGGCTGTGACAATAAATGACATTGTTCGCCATTCCTTTCTTCTCCCACATCTATTTACAAAAGGACTTGTATTTTTTCACAGAATGCACAGCATTCTGTGAAGGAGGAGATCCTGTCATTTATCCACCCTCTCCTTCCCTTATCCATTCACAGAACACAGAAGGGAGGATTTGTACAGTAACCAGAAGCGAGCAAAACATAGAATACTAATCATTGGAGGGATTATATTTGACTGATTCTGTATCTTTAAAAAATCCTGGAGTTTAGATTTAAATAAATAATGGAGAACAGGTTCTAGCTAAATACAGCCTGGTAATGATTTAGATTGCCTTACCTTTCAAAACCTCTATCTGCCAAAATCAATTATTCATTTAGCCTTTTGGCTTAACTATAAGCAATGCTGATCTGTTTATCCACAGACTGTCCTCTCAAACACCCTGCACACATGCACTACCTGTAGCTGCTTGCTTCCATGCAGCTACACACACTCTTCATGGAGAGAGGAGCCCTGAATTGTTGCCCACACCTATCCTAAAAGGGCTTTGCACACCTGCACAATCAGTGCGCTGGTTTCTGGCAAGATCTGGACCCAGGATTGAAGACTTCACCCCTCCCAAGTCTCTACAAAGCCTCCAAGTTTTAAACTAGGTTTATATATATATATATATATATATATATATATATATATATATATATATATATATATATATATATATATATATATATATATATTTATTTAAGTTAATTTTTTCCTCATTAATGTACACACAGCACCCCATATTGACAGAAAAACACAGAATTGTTAACATTTTTTGCAGATTTATTAAAAAAGAAAAACTGAAATATCACATGGTCCTGAGTATTCAGACCCTTTGCTGTGACACTCATATATTTAACTCAGGTGCTGTCCATTTCTTCTGATCATCCTTGAGATGGTTCTACACCTTCATTTGAGTCCAGCTGTGTTTGCTTATACTGATTGGACTTGATTAGGAAAGCCACACACCTGTCTATATAAGACCTTACAGCTCACAGTGCATGTCAGAGCAAATGAGAATCATGAGGTCAAAGGAACTGCCTGAAGAGCTCAGAGACAGAATTGTGGCAAGGCACAGATCTGGCCAAGGTTACAAAAAAATTCCTGCTGCACTTAAGGTTCCTAAGAGCACAGTGGCCTCCATAATCCTTAAATGGAAGACATTTGGGATGACCAGAACCCTTCCTGGAGCTGGCCATCAAGCCAAACTAAGCTATAGTTTGAGGTGTAGAACCATCTCAAGGATGATGAGAAGAAAAAAACAGCACCTGAGTTAAATATATGAGTGTCACAGCAAAGAGTCTGAATACTTAGGACCATGTGATATTTTAGTTTTTCTTTTTTAATAAATCTGCAAAAATGTCAACAATTCTGTGATTTTCTGTCAATAGGGGGTGCTGTGTGTACATTAATGAGGAAATTTTTTTTTACTGGATTCATTTTGAATTCACTTCTGCTTCCTGCAGATAGGCAATATCTTTTATTGCCTCTCGGTAGTGTGTAGTGGTGTAGTGGGTAGCACTCTCACCTAGCAATAAAAAGGGTCGCTGGTTCGAATCCCAACCACAACCACGACAGTTTGCATGTTCTCCCTGTGCCTGCGTGGGTTTCCTCCGGGTACTCCAGTTTCCTCCTACATTCCAAAGACATGCTGGTAGCTTAATTGGCATCTGTCCAAAATTGGCCCTAGTATATGAATGTGAGTTGGGGACCTTGGATTGTGGGCTCCTTGAGAGTAGGGTGCGATGTATGTGTGGAGCTCTGTGTAAATTGACGGCGCTATATGGGTACCTTAAATAAATAATAATATAATAAATGAGCATCTTAATGAGACACAATGTACAGGGATAGGGAGAATTGTAGACACACACCCACACTCACTCAGGTTGAACTGGATGGACTGGTGTCTTTATTCAACCTTACTAACCATGTAACTATGTACTATGACTGAATGTGATATATTCAATTGTATCGTTCTTAACTTCTGTCCCTTCCCAATAGATCAGGGGTCTCAAACTGGCGGCCCTCCAGCTGTTGCAAAACTACAAGTCCCATGAGGCATTGCAAGACTGACAGTTACAAGCATGACTCCCACAGGCAGAGGCATGATGGGACTTGTAGTTTTGCAACAGCTGGAGGGCCGGCAGTTTGAGACCCCTGCAATAGATGGACCTTTAGTGGGCATCTGCTTTGTATGTATATCTCTCTCTATGGTATTACCAGTGATCCAATCTTTTCATCCCTACCGTTGGAGCTATATTCATGAAAATTTTTAAATTTATCTACTAAATACACAGGCAGAGACCAAACCATCCTTTGTTGCTGTTTGTTTCTTGTCAATCTGGGAAATTAATATTAGTACGTATTTTGTTGAAGTTATTTTGTATGTACTAATGTATCTTTCTTAATATTCTTCTTCTTATTTTTTGATTATAGTGATCATTTATACAGTGCCTGATTTAAAAAATTCTCCTGAAGAAGCCATCGGCATGACGAAAAACATGTAGAGATCCAATCAGTTTTCACTTTCTTTTTGTATTTTATGATCATCTGTTGAATGTTTTGTAATATATTTATTGTTTTTAAAACTATGATCTATTAAATTTATACTTTTTTCTACATTTTTTTTGTGCCTTTAAAATCCCATAAATACCCCTTTCTACATGTTATAGTTTATATTAGGGATGTGGTGCCAAATTGATCTCCAGATGTCCAGCTAAAATCTTTTCTCCTTGTCTTTAAACAGTGGAGCAGGGAACATTCAGGGACTAAAATCAGGCTAAAATATCCAGAGAAAATATATGGAGGCTGCTGTGTTAAATTCACATTCTTCAAATGCTAGCTGCCTGGCAGTCGTGCTGACACAACTTCAATAGTTTGAGTCACTAGCCTAGAGAAGGTTCATAGATAAGAAGATAAGAGATAGATAAGAACTTCTAAATATTATATCAGCCCGAGACATCCCTTAGCTTTCATTTACCTCTAAACTTCTAGAAAGCCTAGTCTACAACAGTCTGAGTCTCTGCTTCACTGACAACAACTTTCTTGACCCCTTATAGTCTGGCTTTCACTTGCAACACTCAACAGAAACCGCTCTTCTAAAACCCACTAATGACAAACTGCTCAAACCTATTTCCATTACTCCATACTCATACTCTTATGGGGCGTACACACGGTCGGACTTTTCAGCTACAAAAGTCCGACAGCCTGTCCGACAGACTTCCGGCGGACTTGCGGCAGACTTTCTAACGAACGGACTTGCCTACACACAACCACACAAAAGTTCGACAGCCTAATACGCGGTGACGTACACCATGTCTGGCGAGACTATAAAACGGAAGTTCAATAGCCCGTACGACACCCTTTGGGCTCCTTCTGCTAATCTCGTGTTTATCTCGTGTTAGTAGAAGTTTGGTGAGAGACGATTCGCGCTTGTGAGATGCGTATTTTTCAGTTCGTTTTAACTGTTGTTCAGTCTGTGCTTGTGAGGTTTGTTTCTGCTTTTCAGTGCGTTTGGTCAGTTGGCATTGAGAAATCTTTGTTTTATTGTCTGCTCGTTCCTGATTTTCAGGTCGCTCTTCACAGGCCTTGCTGTTCTTCAGTGCGTTCTGTTAAGTGCGTTCTGACCAGCCGACCGTTTTGAAGCCATGTTACCTGTACGTACTCGTCGTCGAGCTCGTGCATTGTATGTGTTTGGTGCTGTAGTTTATTCTTCAGACCAAGACCAGTCCATGAACAGGGCGAGGAGGAGTTCATGGACCAAGAATTGGTTGCTCCAGCGTGACCAGTTCTGTCACATGCCATTGCTCCGTGAGATCCGTGAGAATAATCCTGAGGATTTCAGGAACTTTCTCCGGATGACGGACCCCGTTTTTGACTGTTTGGTGGCTTTGCTGACCCCCTATATCAGCAGGCAGGATACCTGCATGAGGCAAGCCATCACTCCAGAGCAGAGGCTAGTTGCCACGTTGCGGTACTTGGCGACAGGGAGAAGCCTGCAGAACCTCAAGTTCTCGACAGGCATCTCCCCCCAGGCTCTGGGGATCATTATCCCAGAGACCTGTTCTGCCATCATCCAGGTCCTGCAGAAGGACTATATTAAGGTAAGATTTTTTTCTTTTATTAGCATCACATGTTCTTTTATTTAATCTTTGATAATGTAATGTATTTCTTAGCTCAAACACTACTTACCATCATTGCAATATAGTGTGAATGTCCCCTTTTTCTCCTGACGCATGCTGGATTTTTTTCCTGTTCTTTTTTGTCATGCATGTATATTTGCCTTCAATAACCTCCCCAGCATACAATGCTGGGCACATATCCACCTAGTCTACTCAGTTTGAATGTATTTAGCTTGATTTCCCAACCCCCCCCACCTAAACTCTATCCAAATAGTGTGCTTATAATTAGCAATTAGCTTGATTTCCCAACCCCCCCCCACCTAAACTCTATCCAAATAGTGTGCATATAATTAGCTTGATTTCAAACCCCCCCCCCCCTAATAATTTGCTAGAATGTTCTGTGGTGTTGATTTTTAAAAAGCAAATATATGTTGCACTTTGCAAAATGCATGTGCACTCTACAAGTGCATTTGCTCCAGTGCTTTAGTAAATGAGCAGAAGCTCTGCTGATTTCCATCATCAAATCATATGCAAGCCACAAAGTGTTTTCATTAATTGCCCTTGCATGTGATTGTGTACTCCTTGCAACATGAAAGCCTTTTTACCTTACCTCATTTACTTTAAGCTGGGGAGCAACTGCACTTGCAGAGTGCGACAACTGCAGTCTTGTAGCCTTTTTAGTCCATAAATCCCTGCGTGTCCTAAAATTAATATTTTTTTTGAATTTCACCACCCCCTAAAATGTAATCAATGTTCCATCAGAGGGGGTGAGCAATCTGATAAGTGTGCCTTTCCATATTATTTCTTCCAGAAGATTTAAATTATTTAAAGTTATACTGATGCTGGGGAATAATGTTTTTAATTGTATAATTTTCTTGCAATGTTATATTCAAAATTACTGATTTTTGTTTTCTTGTTTGATTCCCCAGTTTCCTTCAACGCCACAGGAATGGCAGACTGTGGCATCCCATTTTGCCACCCGTTGGGACTTTCCCAATTGTGGAGGGGCTATAGATGGGAAACATGTCCACATCGTGCCACCACCCCATTCGGGGTCATACTATTTTAATTATAAGGGGTTCCACAGTATTGTTTTAATGGCGGTGGTGTCGGCACACTATGAATTTCTATATGTGGACGTGGGGAAGAATGGTCGGATGTCGGATGGAGGAGTATTTGCCCAGACGGAGTTCTGCCAGCGTCTCCAGAGTGGTGGCCTGGGATTGCCACCTGATGCGGATAACGTGGAAGGACTCCCCTTTGTCTTCATTGCCGATGAAGCCTTTGCTCTGAGCAAGCACCTCATGAGGCCATTCCCCCAAAGAACCCTCACCCCGGAGAGGAGGGTTTTTAATTTCCGGCTGGCCAGAGCTAGAAGAGTGGTTGAGAATGCGTTTGGGATTCTGGCCAGCCGGTTCCGCCTGTTTCAAACCTCCATTAATTTGGCGGAATACAAACTTAATTTTATCATTTTATCGTGCTGCATCCTGCACAACTTTTTGCACAAACATTCTCCAAATTATATGGTGCCAGTTGGGCCTGAGGCCGGACTTATCGGTGACAATCTTACGGGCCTGAATACTGTCCGTACTGGCTTGGCCCCCCAAAGTGCCCGTCAAGTTAGACAGCAATATGTTAATTATTTTATGGGTAGGGGGGCCATTGCAATGAGCCAGGATATCTAAAGATTTAAAATAAAAACAATCTTGATGAAATCTTGAATTATATTTATTGCTTGCCTTTCTTTTGGGCTTTCTCCTAGGTTATGGTCGAGCAGTTGTAGTGCCAACTGTATTTTCCTTGTAAATTTCTAAATAAGCTCCATTGCCACTGTAAACAACTTTTTTCAATTTATAAACAAACTGATACTGAGCATTGAAATAACAAACCACACATTTATTTAATTCCTAAGCAGATGTTTTTAATCTTTGGTATCCAT